>JAUIRK010000221.1:0-205418 GCA_030549495.1 Nectonema munidae | reverse complement strand
TTGGAAGAGGAGTATCATAGTCTATAATCTATATTTAATTGTCGATGCGATTACGTTTGAAGCCAACATACCGACATCACTGCTCTTCGATACTAGAGGTGCAAATTGTACTTTATGGATGAAAAAACTAAACGGTATCTTTTCGAGGAGTGAGTATTATTGTCTATAAATTTAGGTTTAATTATTGATGGTCTCAGGTTCTAATCCAGAAAAGCGACTTCCGTACTCGTGATTCGATACCAGAGGTGCAAATTATACTCTCTATTGGAAAGATTTAATGTATTACTAAAAAGTATCAGAGCAGTTGTGGAAAACGCTGACATACAAAATAAATTAAGAACAAATATATTATATTTTAATTTTTCTTCTCTAAAATTCACATAATCTTTTAATTTTAAGAAATTATGTTAAATTTTTTACTTTAATACCTTTTTTTATTCTATATTTTCTAAATAAATTTTTTTTTTAGAATAAATTGATGAAACATATTTGAAGGCAATCTGGTTCCAAGCGGTTTTCAGTTAATACTGGTTTAGGGGAGAGTTGCATGACAGATTTATAATGGTTCGTCTGCGAAATTTTTATTTACATTACCCTTACATTTTAAACAACATTATGTGAAGCCTAATTGGACTTTGCAGATTTTACTATTTTTTCAAAAAAAAACGATTAAACTAAATTTCGTATGAAATGAAACCTTGTTATATTCAGAATTTGAATATATATATATAAGAAATATTTCCAGCCACAAAATCTAATATGAAAATTTTTTTCAAATATCGATATATAAAAACAAAGAAAATTTTTAATTAAATATTTTTTAGAAAAATAGATATTAAATGTTAAAATCGATGATATCATAAGTTACCACAAAGATTTTAAACAAATGCAGATAATAAAATCGTAATTTTTATTTTTTTTTCATATATTGCGTCTTCTATATACATTACATTATAACTATACATAAAATTACACTTATTTGTGTTCATATCAATTTTAATATAAATTACATCCTCGGTCAACATGTATCTTCTTGCTTGATGACTCCAATATTCGAACCTTTTAAACGTTACGCATATAAATATGTTGATATAACCTTGGTTTTATTTACCATTACTAACAACTGAACACATACAAATTTTGAGTTTTATCACCTAATTTTTTATTTGCGGTTCTGCAAATAGACAAAAACCCATAAATTATTATAAACACAGACATGCTAATTTCACTTTCAACAAACTACTGGTTCATTAATCCGTATAATTCATTAATTCGATCAAATGTAGTGGGACACAACAAAATTATTTATATTGTAAAAGGGATTGTATGAAATCAAAAATTGCTTAAGATTATAATTGTAAAATTTGCTTTCGCCAAGAAACCTCAATAAATTTTATAAGTTTTATTTGTTTATCAAATTATTTCAATTTGCTTGTAGTAAAAAGTTGGGCAAAAAATCTTTTAACCAACAAAAAAAAGTTGAGATATAAATCAATTAGTAAGTATCAAAAAATATATATAATTACATTAAATTAATGAACATATTATTTTTTCGAAAGCTCACTTAACTACATATGTAGTTTTTTGAAATGTACCAACAAACATGAAAACACTGATTTAGAACACATAGTAAATATACAAAAAATATAATTGTAAGATTTTTTTACTTTTTTTATATATTCGCACAATTATTGATTTTGATCTTAAACTCACACGCCTGCTTAACTACATAAGTAAAACCTACGTTAGTGAACACCTCCGAATAATGAATACCTCCAATTAGTGAACGTTTATTGCTGGTCCCAAAATTCGCCTATCTTTTAACATTGCAAATTTTAGGTTTTTTCTGATTAGTGAACCACTCTCTACTGTGAACTGTGAACATTTTTCTTGGTCCCAAATATCAAAATTTAATACAAATGACACTTTATTTTGTGAACATACATTTTGTTCACTCAGCCATATCAGTACAGCGATATCAGCCATAGTCAGTAATCAGGCAATTGTCTCATTAAAGCCATATCACACAATAAGAAACCACAGCCCTCTATTTGTAATTTAACTCACCCCCAGCACCTGGTCCTTTTCATGCCTGGCTGAATCTTTTGTGTCTGTGTGATTATATTATTATAAATTTATTTTAATTATCTTTCTATTTGTAAAAATTCTTTCTTTGTGTTTTGCAGAATTATATGAATTAGGAAAATTCTTAAATCGCATAAATATTTTACAATGGAAAACAAATCTTCTTCGATATTGAAAAGGCCATGAGGTCCGAGAGAAAAAATTTGTCAATATCTGAAAAATTAGGAATTTTGAAGGCAGCAGAAAATAACAGCCAAATAAATGTTCAAATTTATGGAATATCTATCGGTGCAGTCAACAATATTCAAAAACGTAAAAGGGAAATTTTAGAGCATGCTGAAAAAAACTGAAATCCTGAGACAAAAAGACTGCGAATCTGTAAAAATGAAGAAAACAGAAAATTGTGGCAGTGGTTTGTCGTAAAAAGATCCAAAGGCTATCCTATATCTGATCCATTGGTTCAAGCTCAAGCTCTGAAATTCGCTGACCAACTTGGCAGAACAGAATTCAAAGCATCAAATGGATGGTTGGAGAAGTTCCGCGTTCGTTATAGTTTTTTTTTTTAGTTTTTTGGGTTTGATGCGCCATCCATAAATTAGCCACCTATGCTGGTTTACAGGCAACTGCGCGTTGCCCGGCTTTAAAATCAGATTCAAAAAGTTGTGTGGTGAAAGTGCTGGTGTTGATGCTGAAACCGTAACAATTTGGAAGCAGCGACTTTTCTCACTCATTGATAACTATAGTGCTGATGACATCTACAACTGCGACGAAACAGGACTCTTCTTTAAAGCCATGCCAGACATATCACTCTTAATGTCTCAAGAATCAACACATGGCAACAAAGTCTCCAAAGATAGACTCACACTGTTGCTGGATGCCAACATGAGTG
Source organism: Nectonema munidae (assembly GCA_030549495.1). Classification (NCBI taxonomy): domain Eukaryota; kingdom Metazoa; phylum Nematomorpha; class Nectonematoida; family Nectonematidae; genus Nectonema; species Nectonema munidae. Next base: position 202,444 of record JAUIRK010000221.1, on the reverse strand, counting down.
GCACAAATAAATTGGAACCCCTTGTAATCGGCAAATGTGAAAAACCACGTTGTTTCAAGCATAAAGACAAGTCTAAGTTACCTGTGACCTAGAGACATAGTAAAAAGTGTTGATGAATTCTATTTTGTTTGAAGATTGATTAAAAGACCTCAACAAGTGAATGAAATTCTAAAAGCGAAAGATTATTTTATTCATCGACAATGCTTCAAGACATCCTAAAGTAGAACTGTCAAACTTAACCGTTGTCTTTTTCCAGCAAATTGTACTAGTGAGCTCCAACCAATGGATTAAGGAATTATCAAAGCAATAAAGTGTGGTTATCGAAAAAGAATGTTACAGAAAGTTCTCCTCAACATGGAATCTTCTGCAAATGCAAGTGATTTTGTCAAATCCATTACGGTCTTTGATGCTATTTATTGGATCGCTCAAGCCTGGAAAGATGTGACACAGAGATGCATCCAGAAAATGTTTTCAGCGTTCAGGTTTCTTTTTTGAAAGATCCACTACTGACGAGATAGAGGACAGCATTGATAATCTTCAACCTCTCGTGAATCTCATTGCCAAGCAAAGTCAAACAGAACCTATTTCTGCTGAGGATTATGCGGATATTAAACATTATGAAATCGTGCATGTTGGTATTTTTGATGATTGGGAGCAGGAAATCGTTTCCTCCTCATACTCTGAGCGTGATATTGAGTCAACTGAGGACATTGACAGTATGATAATCAAGCCGTCCCAAGCAGCAATCTTACAAGCTTTGGATACACTTATAGCTGCAGCTTCTGGTGGCAGTAAAGTTTTGGACATAATTATGCAAACCCAGTCAGCAGTGCATGATATGCTACTCAGAAACAGACTTACGTCATTAAAGCAATCTACATTGAAGGACTTTTTCAAGAGTTCCGATTCACAATGCAACAAATAATGAACATTTTTATTTTACACTTTTTCATGTGTATAAAGATTGTGTACATATTTTTTTCTGATAAAAATTTTATCTCATCTCCTTAACAATAAATCTGTGATTAATTTGATACTTATTTTGATGTTTTATCATCTTTCAACATAATTTCTGGTTAGTGAACACCTCCAATAAGTGAACATTTTTGGTCGGTCCCAAAGATGTTCAGTAATAGGAGGTTTGGCTGTAGTTTTTTCACTAATATTTTTGAAATAAGAATGCAAATTTTGTTTCAATCGTGATAAGGGCTTCCTCTGATATATTTACTTCATCTTTTAAAGTTTGACATTTTTCGTGTTTCTTTAATGTACACATATGAACATTCAAAATTGTGTTTTCTACATATGTAGATTAGTAGGTTATTAAAACATTGTTTATATATTTTGTCTATTTGGCATATATATGTTTATAATACATAATAAAAATGAATAAATAAAATAATTTAAAAACAAATAAATATAAAAATAAATATAAACAATAATTTGAAGCGCTTTTTGAGGGCTAAAGTATACTCAAAAACAATGTATAATAATAAAAATCAATTGAAAGCATCTGTCAATTTTGATTGATGAATAATCATGTTTAGCCTGAGGTTTGAAAAAAAGCTCAGCGCCACATTCAGATCATTTGAAATATAGATATGCATAACCCCCCTTTACCAGTTAAGCACATCATTTTACCCTCCCTTATATATGGTTAAAAGGTAGATGCTAGGATTTATTATAAAAACTAAAAACCCGGGAATGTTCTATATAGAATATCGAGAATATTTCAAAAAAAGCTTGTATATTCATTATGGTCTTGATTTTTATTGCTATAGTTGCAAAAAACATAATTTTTTTCACCTAATTTTTATAAGTTGAAAGATGTCGCAGAAACTTTAAAAACAAATTATTCTTTAATGTAAAATGTTGATAATTCTTAAATTTTATGACTTATAATTGAGTTATCCAATAATATGTTTGTAATTTCTTCAAAAAATTAATCGTCTATGAAGATTAAAGATAGCGTTAATTCCTATGTTTGGTGTAAAGATTATTCTGATATAAATGACTAATTTAAAAGGACATAAAAAATAATAAAATACATAATATTTTTTATATAGGTTTGATATATTCAATTTTGAGTAAAACAAGTTGGAATAATTTGCTTGTCATAAAAAGCCCTACTCTGTCCTTTTAAGGTACACAGTTAACGGCCAGTGTAGATTTTCAAATAGCGATTTGTTATTTTTCTAAAACACTTTGATTTTCTTGATAATAGAAATATCGGAACTTTTAAGGCAATAATCAATTATCATAGGGCTATTCCAATTTCTTCTTCCATAATGAAATCATCTTTGTTATTTATAAATTTTCCGAAAAGATCCTTGAGTTGTCCTTTCATACATTTATTTTAAGATCACTTTCAGCTTCAGAAAACTATTCACAAGAAAAAGTTTGTTAGTAAGTGTCGTTTATATATCATACGTTTGATATTTGTAGGAAAGATATTCTATGTACGATATAAAATCCCAATTATCCTATTTTGATTTAAGCTTAGTTGATCCACGTGCTCATTGAACTTCAAATTACTACCAAAAATTAAACCTAAAATTTTAACTCATTCAACTACTTCAATTATTTAATTTTTAAAAGCATACTTTTTTTTCTTTTTGATCAAATCAATTTTGTAATCTCAAGGTAATTCTAATTTGAATTAGAATTCTCGGTTTCATATTTCTATTTATTTTTCATAGAAAATTTATTATTTTCTCCGCTCTCACGGACTTTATTAAATAATTAAGATTGGATTTGATTTATTAGGTTTTTGGTCCTTTATCTTAACTTTATCATAAAAAAGTTGATTATAAGTGAGGACGTTAACGACCAGAATAATTAGACGATATCTAATGTAAAGCAGAAGATTTGTAAGAAACTGTTAAGCACAACCAGTTCTATGCGTATTAAACAATTTAAATATAAATCGTCACATGATAAATTGTAATATTTTTAAAACTTTTTTCACATAACGAGATCTTTAACTTTGAAACAGATGCTAGGGCGGCGAAAAAACCTTTTACCTACTCCCAATAATTTTGAATTCTCTTAACCCTATCAGTGACGGGTGCAGTTTAGTCTCGACTCGGTTTTCGCTATTAGGGTATGAAAATTTATGAAAACGTCAATCAAATTTGCGATTTTTGTCTGAAAATTGTGCAAAGAATAGTATAGAAATTATAAATAAAAGATATATTTTTATACTAAATCAGTTATGCTGATTTCATTTCCGTATTCAATGTAAAGCAATTATGTTGTTAAAATGATCAAAAATCAATTTTGCGGTTTACATATCAAATTTTTCTCCAAGAATATTCGAATTTTAAATAAAATATACATTTTTATACTATAATATCATGCTGACTTCTTTTCCGTACTCAATTTTTGCAATTAGGGTGTGAAAAATTCTGAAAGTGTCAATCAAATTTGTGGTTTACTCCCAAAAATTGTATCCAACAATGTTATTCAAATTTTAAATAAAAAATATATTTTCTTACTAAATCAATGATGCTGAATTCCATGCTCAATTTTTGCAATTATGGTGTCAAAGTGTTTAAAAGTAAAACCCATCTTTGCGGTTTAGGTCTGAAAATTTTCTCCAAGAATATTACCTAAATTTTAAAGCTACTATATTTTTTATGCCAAATAGACCATGTCAATTTCTTATCTCAGCTCAAGTTTAGCAATTAGGATTTGGAAATGTCTAAAAGTATTTGCAGTTTACGTCTGAGAAAGTGTTTCCAAGAACATTTTCCACATTTTAAATAAAATATATTTTTTTAAATAAATCGAACAAGCTGATTTTATTTCCCGATTCATTTTTTGCAATTAGAGTGTGAAAATGTCCATCGTATTTGTGGTTGATGACAAAAATTATTTCCTAGAACATTATTTATATTATCAATAACATATATTTTTTATACTAGATCTCCATTCCGATTTCATTTTTGGACTCAGTTTTTTTTAACTAGAGAGTAATGATTTAATTACAAACAAGGTAATTTGACTTGATAAAATCCGTGCAGTTATTCGCGGTTATGGTGGGATTGGCAGCTGACAGTGCAAGTATAATACCGGGTAATAATACTAGTGCAGGCATGTCAAACTCGGAGTCCCATGAGGGCCAAAGGAGTGAGTTTGTGTTCTCATAAGGGCTGCACTCCTACAATTATATTTAAAGTTGTTCAATAAAAATTATTGCAGAATATTTTACTTTTAACTTAGAAACATGTAATGGTTTGATTATATTCAAAAATGCAAGTACAAAGTCATGTATAGTTAAACAAAATAATTTAATTAAAAAATTAGCAAGGATATAAATCTGTTCTTTATTTTAATATAAAAAAAGTTTATAAGGCAACATACATGGCCCACATGTATTTCAAATGAAATGCACATAAATTACAATAGTTCAAAATAAACATTTATTATTAATTATTCAAATACTTTACATGTTCTTGTCCCGAGGCTTGACACCTCTTGTTATTGACCATCTTTGCTATGTCTGGCTGAAATTTCTGTGCAGTGCGAACTTTTATAAGAGATGATAAGTGAAAATCAGTCAACCTAGTTCTCTGAGAAGTCTAAATCTACACTTATACATAAAATTATAATGAATAATAATGTAATCTGTGTGGGCCGCAAATCTGCTTGTAATGGGCCGCATGTTTGACATGGCTGTACTAGTGTATTTATTGGACAAAAATTCTTTTATAATAAATTTTGAAAATTATAAAAAAAAAGTTCGCCTCCTCTCCAAGTATCCGTGATTTGAAAGACCATATTTTTTATCTTTCGGTGATTGCTATCCTCATTATTTTTTTATGAGACACACACACACGAATGATATAAATTCTGGTACGAAGTTTGTTGTTAAATGCAAATCAACGTAAAAGTGATTTGGTTCAATCTCTGCCAATTATATTGCTTGCAATCTTAAAGCCTCACATATGATTTTAATAATCATATAAGTCAGATTAGGATTCTGAATACATACAGGGCCGTTGCTAAGAATTGCGGAACCCGTTTAGATAACCGATAGAGGGGTCCCTACTCTACGAGATTAGATTTATTTAGAAAATCTTTTAAAATAATTTCATGCTCAATAGTTTTAACAGTTTCATTTTCTATGACTATCTCTAAGAATACAGAAAAGGCTTTAACTAGTAACTGTTACTGTTTAAGCGCGTCCTTTTAAGGGATATATATATATTACTATATTAAATTTATATAGATATATTATGTGTTAAAAATCTTATAGCCATTTTATCAGCATTATTTTTTTTAAGTATTTATCGTTTATAAACATAAAACACTTTGCAGATGTGTGTGATGGAATCAGTAAGAAATATCCTTTTATTTAAATCAAAAATATAAAAGCTTCTCTTGAAAATCGGCAAACTGTAAAATTAAAATAATAAGCCGATGCCAATTCATCGTTTCATCAATATTATCTGCCGTGATGTGTTTGCCTTATTCTCAAGATAGAATAGGATATCCGTCTAAATCAGTGTTTCCAAGAGTAGACGGTAGCGCCTTCAAGGGAGTGCTTTGAAAAGTTACGAATAACAACTATTTGCTATACTTTTTTTCTTGATAGTTATGTTTTTATTAAATTTTTCAAAAAAAAGCAAAATTTTTCGGGAGTGACCAAATTACTTCATTCCTTTCTAAAGATTGTACGGTAGAAACTGGGCTTAGTGGTACAAATAAAATTTTAAGGGATGAAAGAAAGCATATAGATTATTATGTGAGTCTGAGAATTAATTTCAGTAATATCAAACGAGCATTTAAATTTGGAAGATGAACACCAAACTTAAATCGCAAATGGAAGTCTATGCATTTTTTTATTCTGAAACAAAATATATTTTATAAGTAGAGGGCGTTTTCTTGAAATAATGTTGTCTAACGAGGCGTTTCTTTGAAAAATGTCTTCTAAGAGGGCGTTGAGTGGGAAAAGTTTGAGAAACGGTGCTTCTAAATTTTTAAATCTATTGTGACTATATTACTATATTGAAGTGCACCTTGTCCACGTTCTATTTTATTTGTCTTTCCCTTGATAGATTGTTTTGAAGGTGTTTTCCATAGTGCTCTTTCATAGATTCGTTTATGTTGTTATTTTTTACATTTGATATATATTACCCTTTCGTGAGCAGGGCTTTTTTAAATAGTTTTGTATATGAATCTTCTGCTTTTTAATGAATATTGTCTGCTTTTTCTGGTCACGAAAGGGTCAAAACCTATTATTTATATATTTATTTATCATAAAAAGGTTTTATCTTAGATATCATCTATTATCTTTTTTAAATTCATATTATCAGCTAAATGAAAATATCTAAGTATTTTTTCAAAACGGTTACGCCCGAATGCTTTTGTTATAGCTATGTTATGCATATTGTCTTTCTCTTCCAAAACCATTCGTCTTCCATAAACTGGATTATATCCACTTATGATAAGAGCACTGAAAAATTGTTTTAACTTGCATAAATCGATATCAAAGTTTATATCCCCCTTATCTCTCGTGGCATATAACAAAGCAATTTAAAACATCATTATCAAAAAAAAGTTCGAAATAATTTACACGAGAAATTTTTTCTTCATCATTAAGATCAATTTGAATTTCTGATTCATAATTGAAAATACTGGACTTGATATCTTTTTTAACCCAGACTCTTAATTTGAGAACTCTTTTAGGTTTCATTTTAATCTGGGTATTAATATCTTCATTTCCACACAGGCCCGTCGCCAAACTCTAATTACAGGGGGGGCAATTTGATTTTAACAGGGGCTGGACTATAAGAAAGTGTATACATTTGTATATTTCAAGGGAGTTCCAGGGGGCAAAATAAATCCTAACGGAGCAAAGCCCCATCCCTCCTCTGTATTGACGTGCCTGTTTCCATATATTTTTTTTCTACCATCAACATTTTGGAACAACATAAGTTGATTTTTCTAAGGATTATCAATTGAAAATTCATTATTTTCGTCCTCACTGTCTCCAGATCAAAACATTTTCTAGTAGATCAATAAAATTTGAGTAAAATTATATTCTCCACCATTAAGTAAAGAAGAAGCTTCATTAGCATTCAAAATCTAAAATACACTCACAAAGAGACGCGTAGGCAAAATTGCTAGTAGATACAGTGACTGTAGAGATTACGGGCGGACATTTTGCCTATTGACAGTTTGTCAACGGAAAGTTTACCTGAGGTCAGGTTTGGTGTAGGGTTAGAGTTAGCTTAAAAATCTCCGTTAAGAAACTTGTCCATTGGCAAGCTGTGCGAATACAGCGAAACACATCTACACTGGCAAAGATACCACTCACAAAGACTAATATAGAGACTCTAAATAAGACACTCCAGAAGCTTATCTATAGGGGAACGCTCAGAGACTAGGCCTTTCTAAAACAATTTTTGACCTTGAGACTTGAGTGTTATATTGTAAATTTTTGTGTTCCAGATAATATTTTAAATTAAAACTTAATTAAATTTAAGATTAAAACTATTATAAGTACCATTCATGAGTGAAATACAACTCACAAGAATAGATATAGCAAAGAAGTATAGCATTAAAAACTTCTTAATTTCTGTAACTACGCATCACTACTCTAATTAATCCAGTGTAACCTGTAATCGTAGTATTTGAAGTTGCTTTATTTTCAACTTAATTTGTGATAAGATAAGCAGAAAATCTGAATTATATAAAGATTAAAGCAAAAAAGGTTTATGATTAGACCTATTAACCCATTTACGGCCAATGTTCCTATTTTGTAACATAAGTCATTTTATCTTCGTCTGCTTTTTTCAATGACTTTGAATATAAATCGTCTGCGTTTTTTTTTAGATATTGTCTGCTTTGCTTGGCCTTAAATGGGTTAATTGTCAGTTTCAGGGCCACTTTTAACGTATGCTACTTTTCTTATCCCTTACAATAGTGGAAAACTCATATTTCCACTATGAATTTCCAGGTTTTGCAAAACTGACTTTAGACCTTTCCTTTATTCCAACGAGCAATGTTGTATGTGAAAATTTTTTTCCCAAAGTGAAACTTAATCAGAAAATGAAGACACCGTATGAAGGACTGAACTTTAGATTTGTCGATGCTTTGTGGCAGTTGGCTACGTTCTGTTTTACTAAATATTTAGATTTTCGGCCATTTATTTGATACTTTTTGTTTTATGCGTAATCAAATTCAATCTTATTTTGATTAAAGTTATACTTCAAACGACAGTTACTTAATACAAATCTTAAGGCCGAATTGTTTTGAAGAGGAAAGTATAAGCCAAATTGTCTCACATTAAAAGACGAATATATAAAGAAGGAAAAGTGAGTTTAATGACTCTCTCCACATGCATACATATTAAATAATGGAAGCAAAATATTTGATTCTAAACTAGTAGTGGTGTATATGCTGCATGCGTGCGTGCTGCGGCTAGGAAGATAACTTTAATCAATATTTTTTTTTATCAATTTTACATCTCTCCTCATAAACTACGCGTTTTTCATTGAAAAATATATACGCCGAGCTTTGAAAAACCTTCTTTTACAACCTCCTTGAAAAGCAGAGAGGTTATTTTTATGTTATCATAACCTTATTTTTAGCTTGGTTACCCAGATAACGGTAAAAAAAATATTTAAAGTACCCGACTCTTACTTCTTACTTTGACTCAAGAAGGTTAAAACGTTCGAAAACCGAAATGTCCTAATATTAAAATTCAAACACGTAGATCCAAAAAATTCTCAAGTTTTGTGTCTATATTTTTAAAATGATAGCAAGATATTTTATTTTTGTTTAACCTTGAGAATAACATCATACTATTCTAGAAATGTGAGTTTACTGTTTCTCTCTATATTTATTCATAATAAAAAATTAATTAATTTTTTTAATGCTTCTAATCTGTTATATTTCAAAATATTTAGTTGAAATCACGTACGTCTATTTAACAGCTGAAACACAAGGAAAAACTCTAATTAGGATCAGATCTTTATTTTTTCAATTATGATATCACTTAAAAATTTAGACCTAACTTTTGGTATTTATGGAATTAAATGGACTTTTGGCTGTTGAAGTCACAATTTTCACTGAGATTTGTCGAAATTATTGGAAAATCGACTCACATTTTATTGTGATTTTTTACCTTGATTTTATTCCAATTTGTTTTGGCCTATAGTTATACATCTATGGTCTATGCTAGTGTTGAAACACCCGTTATGAATCCCGGTACAGTACCGCTTCTTATGTAAAATCACGATACACAGAATCAAATGATTTCCCAGTTCTATTGAAAAATTTATCAGAAATTTAAATTATTAAAAAATGGAATAAAAACATATTTGCTTTTAAAATTCAATTCATGATTACTTAAATTCTTGAAAAAATCTTAATTTTGAAAAAATAAAATTATTTTAAGCGAAATAGCTTGACAATTTTTTTTAAATAACTAAATATTCGCGGTTCTACCGATTTTCATTCAATATTTTTGGAACCGAAACTTGTTCTTAAAATCGGTACTCATTTCAACACTAGTCTATACCAGTGCTCTTCAACTTTTTTGGGTTCTATTTACTCTTAATCCTGTTCGGATAAATGCTGTCCAACATTTATGATCAGATATAAAAGAAAAAAATTAAAAGAATTATAACAAATATAAAAAATTGTAAAAACTTGTCATTTTATTGCTGATTTTCACTATTTTATCATTTATATATTTGCTTTGAAAAAGGAGTTTATACCCCGAAACTAGTCAGTAAAGATAGCAATAAAGTGTCTAGTTTTTACAATTTTTTATATTTGTTATAATTATTTCACCTCAATGGGCATATCTGTCAAAGATATTGTTTCTAAAAATTAAAAGAACTTTAAGAAATTTATCGTGACTTCTTTTTCCCTCTTCATATCGCACTAAGGGAAGAATAATTTCTCGTAGCTGGATGGATGGTAAGTGCAGACACCCTTGGGAATCGAACCAAGCCCATCTGGATTGAAACCCTACGCTCCCTCCACCACACCATCTGCCGATAGTGGAAATAGTTTTAAGAAAATTATTCTTATTTCACTAGCTATATATAAATCACATATTATTCCATACTATTGATTAATCAATGCAATCAAAATTTTTTTTTATTCTGGAAACAAAAATAAAATTGCAGATAAATATGAGAAGAATTGGTATTCGAAAGCACAAAACTTTTTCCGCCAAAAACAAGATATAAACTTATTATTTTATCAGTAATCAGTGGCATAGTTGATGTTGCAATTTGTCTGTATCAGCTTTAATCGAGGCATTGGGCGATTTTCAAGTCCTTACCTCATGAGAGCATCTAAATTCAGAATGGTATTTATCTTTGTCTTGATTGAAATTAAGGATGAGAAAGCCTTGCTCACGTAGATATGACGTTGGCATCTGTACAAATATCGATGTTGCCTGTCCATCAAACTCTTTGTACTTTTGATTATCTATCAAGGCAACCTAGAAACCTATGGGATAGTTAAATGTCTTGAATGCTGCTTTTTGAGAATGATCTGTTCGAAGCTCTATACCCTACCGCCTCAGAATGATCGGTTTCATCTTCGGAAAATGGATTGAGAAGTTCATTTTTACTGTTTGGAAAATATAAGTCAGTTTTCTTGCATCAAAGTAAGGTAAAGCTACCGTGGGGTGTTTTCATCGAAAAGGCACAATTGCGCCGCTTGTATCGAACTATGAGGAAAGGAGGTTTGATGCGGTATCGAACCCAAGGCCTTGAGTTATCGAATCCAGCATCTAATCAAACCTACTCTTGCCCACTAAGATGTTTGTTGATAAGAATTCCGTTCTGTATTTCTTTCCCCTGATCCATCACTAATTTTCGACATTTTTTGCTCCAGTGAATATATTTACTTCCCGGATTTATCAATTTTTAATTTAATTGTTTAAATGATAAAATTATTTTTCAATAGAAATACATATTTGTTTTTTATCGTTAAAGCTACACTGATCTAAGAATGGTTTTCTGCATTTTTAGAACCTTCCTTCCATATACTTTCATCATCTATAAGAAATCAGTATCATTAAGAAACTTTCATATTATTTATCCTAATCAATATTCCTTCGATCAAAAATATACTAAAAATGATCTTTAATCCAAATTTATCTTTTGCCATACTCAAAAATGCTTATTTCCTCATATAAGCTATCAAAATTTCTTTAATAACTTCAACTTTCTTATAAAGTATACAGATCTATTTTAAGATCTTTCAGATTAATATTGATTTATTTAGCTACTCTGTAATCGCAATAAATTTTTTATTCAAATTTTTGAAGCAAGATTTAAAAATAGTTGATTTCTTGGAAACCAGGAACTAAAAATTTTTTCCGGGAAGACAAAAACACCAAAATTCAGGAACAATAGTTCGTATCTCTGGTATCTGTCCTTCTCCCTACAATTCGCGTTCCTAGCCACATTCACTCACCTAGATATTTAATTTAAGCTTCAAAATCAGAAAAGGCTTCCCTTTCCATATTTCGTTTCCACCTTTTTATCTTCACTTTGAATCGATTTATATATATAGAAATAAAAGCATCACTTTTATTGATAATTTTTTTATGATTCCATGTGACATAAGTTTACTTTGAACAATCGGTAAATACATATCACTTCATTGTTTGAGCAGTCATTATTATTATGCCAGTTTGATGATGACATTTTATTTTTCATGAACTTGATCATATTCATTACAGACTACATTTAAGCTGATACAAAAAAAGAGTTGAGACCCATCAAACATTTTTGACATTTGAAACTAAAAAAAATCTAGATTGGTGAATCAATTTTTTTTAATATTGACTCTACCTACCCACTTATATGGCTTCAATATTTTCATGCTGATTCTCCCCTGTATAATCATGAAATGATTTGCTGAAAAAAATCCGGGTATAAAAATGAAATATTAGTTTTGTTAAAAAATAAAGTATACACTTTTTAAAGAGCTTAGAAAATTTAAAATCACTTAAAAATTCACGTGACAATAATGGTTGGATGTGTATTTCGTATAAAAAATCTTGTCAAAAAATCGTGATATATGTGAAGAATCAACGTAGTTTGTCTCCACATATGTGAAGTATAATCCCTTTTTGGACCAGCGATACACATATGCATCGCTTGTCTTGTATTTCATTTGTGACCAGTGATGCATATATGAATCACAAATAATATCAAAAATTTGATGGGAGGGTTAACATGAAAAAAAATCAAAGTTTACCACTGTGATACCAAAAGTTATCTTAGCATAATCAAAAAGTTTTTTTTCACATTTTTAAATATTTTTCAGAAAAATGAAATTTTTATTATAGAGTATCAATGCCATTATATTGAGGCTCATATTTTCACTGAAAAAAACATGCTAGCAAGGAGTTGCAGAGACTTGACAGCATTTGATGTATCATATGTGACTCGCTGAACGTTAAAATCGATACAAAAAACACAACATTGTACTTTAGCATGCATATCATTTCAGACAATCAATATAAATTGATACATCCATCACTCTTATCCCTATCTTTTTCCGTATAGTTAGTGTAGAAGGAATTTTGCTTACTTCCGTTTCTTTTTTTGCTATTTTTTTAGAGTTATTTATTAGTCTACCCTTTTCTTCCTTATTTTTATTTTTATTTTATCATTTTCTTTTCATTTTGCTGAATAATGGTAAGTTAAATTTGTGTTTTTAAAATAGTATTAACTTTTTGAATTACAATTTAATGCAATTTACAACTCAAATAACATTTTAGATGAATAATATCTATGCGAGAATGTTTCTCGAAAAGCTTTCTATTGGTCTTATGCTAGTTTTTTTACTTTTGTCAGTTCTTTTCTGGCTACTGAAATTCCTTGAAAAAGTTAAGATACATGCAAAAATGTGTTATTTCTTAAACTATGCTTCCATTGCTGATTTTTTTTTGTTTGAAGAGAAAATGCTGAAAATTTAAATAATCTTTAATCAAGATTTAAATATTCTTATTTATTTTTGAAAATAAACCCGTTTTTGAAACGATCATAGTGTCTTTTGCCTGTAATATTTTTAAAGCTTATTATGTGCAGCAGAGTCTTTTTATGAAAAAATGCTGAATTCAGCACAAACAAGACGACGTATTTGTCTGGTGTTCTTTTTGTTATTTTTATTACCCGCCAAAAACAAAAATTTATTGAATGATTGTTGCAACGTGCTAGATAAGTTGTTTTAATGTTTTATACGGAAGATAATATGTTGTATATTTATATACAGTAGTATCTCGTTTTTGAACATTGTAGTATTAGAACAATTAGGTAGACCAAAAAAGTAGAGCCCAAACTAGTTAAGTTCTTAACCGAATTTTGATAACCAACTTCAACACACGTAATGACTACATATTTAAATTTTCTCCTTATTTGCTATGTATTTTTAATACTTTCATAATCTTAGTTTCTAAATCATAGATTCCAAAATTTATTAGTGACATATTTAAGGCTTCTGTTCCAAACAGTAAATTGTAAGTTGTTAATATCGTGTACTGTCGAATAAACAGTTTGCTTCATTTATCGTTTCAGTAAAACATTCATGCATCTTAGCTTAGTTGGTGATTGAAAACGTATTATTTATTTTTACTTGATAGTATACAATTTTCGTAATATACTAAATCGGCTTTCGAACACTTTGTTAAAACGAGTTATTTCGAAAACCGAGATACCACTCTTTATTCATATATGTTTATCCCAGCTCTGAGCGGACCCCAAACCTGCGCATTCCCCGAGGGGAGAGTTATATAGTACACATTAGGCTTGTTACAATACACGCATTTTTTAACTCTTTCGTGATTTTCTTTTTAATAAATTTTATATTATAACTTTTTAAAGTTGTAGAGATCCTAAAAATATAATGAAAATGGAAGTTTATTGTTTACATGCAGATTGGCTCATCTAATATTACTAACGAAAATATATTTTAATTTAAAATCGAGATTAAATGTAGGTTGTTCGATTCAGGGCTGGCCCTATGCAAAATGGATTGCGCGGGCCCTAGTGTGGGTAGGAATAAATCAATGATAAAAAATAAAATACAAAAAGAGTTTTTATTTTGAAACAAAAAGTATATAATGCAAACTTATATATTTCGCTTCTTCAAAGAATATATTTTAACTTGATGATACCGTCCAGCAATTCTTAGACGGAAAGATCTATTAGTTTTGATTCGAATATCGTAAACACTAAAAAAGAGATATTTGAACTTCGAGAAATATGAAGAATTAATACTTATCGGTCAAAAAAGCAAATCATTTGAAATACTTGGTCTATTTCATCTTATTATAAACACTCTTTTATTCCATAATGAAGTACACTTAATAAGAATTTTATCTTAAACTGTATGGAAAAACTTTTCCTTAATCCTAGACAAATCCGTTCTCGCAAGATTTTCTCCTGGCCCGAACTAAAATTTACTTCCCCGCAGAGCTCTGTTATTTACTCATTCATATTCTATTAAATGTTCATATATGATTTGATGAAGAAGAAACAAGTAATTTTAGGTTTTTCATTGAACCCCCTTTAGATGCTTGCTCGATTTCGGGAAATAATGGTTGTTTTGAGTATAACAATTTCAACTCCAATCAATTAGCGGCTTCAGCACAATTTGACAGTGAAAATAATTAGGAAGAAGAAATGTGTGAAACAAATCCTCACAAAAAAGTAAAGAGTGTCGAATGGGGTATTGTGGACAGTTGAAAATCTTTGAAGAAGAGCTTTTCACTCAACTTCATGATCAACCGCTTCAAATATTAGATATTCTTGCTATGTTTTTAAACATAGAGGTTAGAGACATGTTTGTTGACATGTCAAATACATACGCTCTACAAAAAAACTTTTACTTGAATGTATTCCGTGATGAAATATTTTGTTTCATAAGCATACTAATTTGCTCAAGCTTTGACTCTCTGCCACGTTCCAGGTTATACTGGGACAAGAAAGAAGACTGCAACAACTCTTTGATTTCTTCATATCGATGCGGCGTAAGCGTTTTGAAGAGATCAAAAAATACCTTCACATGTGTGATAAGTGATAACACATCTCTTCTTGAAAAAGATAAATTTGACAAAATGCGTCCCTTGATAGAAAAGCTGAATTCAAATTTTTTTATGTGGGCACCTTCATCTAAGTTTCATTGCATTGATGAAACAATGATTGAATATTTTGGCGGTCACTCGACAAAACAATTTCTCCGAGGAAAACCAATACGCTTTGGTTATAAACAATGGTCACATTGTATCGCTCCTGGATATTGCGTTCCGTTTGACTTATATCAAGGAAAAGATGTCGAAAGTCGTGAAAAAGAAAAATTTGGTCTAAAGGGCTCAGTAGTTTCGAACATTTCCAATAAGTTAAATCAGCTGTGCCCAAATAATTATCACTATGTGTGTGATATTTTTTTTTCATCGTATGACTTAGTTAACGAAATGCTTTCGATGGGAAAAAAGATAACTGGGACCATCCGCAGTTAAGTCCGAAAGAAAGATTTGAAAGAGAAGAAAAGAGGCTTCCACAAATTTTATCATTTGATGGAGTCAACTTTTGCCAGTGGTATGACAATAAATCAGTACTCGCAATTTCAAATTCTTGCACAGACAAGCCTTTATTTCATGTTACAAGATATTCTCGTAAAGAAAGGAAGAAACTTCTCGTTTCCCAGCCGAATATTTTCAATGCTTACAGCAGTCAAATGCAATGGGTTGATCGATTGGATTAAAACATTGCACAATATCAAGTACCAATTCGAGGCAAAAAATAGTATTGGGCCATTTTAAGTCACTTGATCAATACGTCAGTATCTCAAGCGTGGCAAATATACAGATTGACTGCAAATCAAAGGATGGATCAATTGTGTTTTCGAAGAGCGCTCGTTGAATTTTTTTTGTCAAAGTTTGGAGTGCCATCTATGTTAGCTCGACAAAGTGTTTTGAACCCGGTGAATGAAGTAAGATTTGACAAAAAAGATCATTTTGTATGTAATACTGAAGAGAAAAGAAGAATCCGATGTAGACCCTGTCACACTATGACACAAACTATGTGTAAAAAGTGTAAGGTGGGTGTACATGTTAAGTGTTTTATAGATTTTCATACAAAATAATTATTTGCCCATATATACACACATATATATACATACATACATTTATCTTTTTTTTTAATATAATGCATAATAAACTGTTTACTTTTTAGTTTTAAAACAGAATAATTGTAATATTAAAAATTTCTTAGCGATTTTTTAAAATTTTAGAACTTTCAAAAAATGTACCCATATTTGACCAGTGATTCATATATCATACGGCTGAATTTCCTTATGAAAAGACTTCAAAAATTCAAAATTTTTGTATATAATATATTTCTATATTGATTATGATATCTTAAACTGAAAATTATAATATAAAAATTTTTTTTAACAATTGTCCTAAATGGCATATAATGCTTCATTGCAAACAGTCAAAAAAAGGGATTCGAATTGTAATATGGGGATAGAAGAAGTGTCAGAGCGACATTGATTCGTTTGATTTATAGCGAACATGTGTATAGATGAAGGATTATAAATTATTGATACAAAATAAAGACATTCATCGATGTACTAAACCGAGTATACAGATCTAGAGACAATGGGAAAAATTTTAAAATCATTTTCTACTTTAAGTTTCACAATTATAATTATTTCAGACGTATAGCTAGGAGCATGCACTTGCGGTAGAACAAGAGGATCCTTCGGGGGTAGCCAAAATTTTTTAGCGTAGGCACCAAATATAGTGTTTTCTGATGATGATGATGATGCGCTATTCTTTTTCAACTCTATTCTAAATCGTAAAATTATCATACATGATCTTATAAAGAAAAATAAAGAAAATTTTCAACCACAATGGCCTTCAACAGGTCAGCCACTTTCAAAAAAATGTGCTAGTGATAGAAATTGAATCACACAAATTTTATTTAAAAAAATTTCAAGTGAATGAAATTTTACTCCTGCTTTATCAATTTTCTCAGCATCATTTTATTTCGAATTTTCGAAAAAATAAATTTTTTTCATTACCATTTTATGTAAAAACTGCTAAAAACTGTTTTTATTGGCCTTAGATTTTCACTGTATCAAAGATGTCAAAAAAAAAATTGAGTAATTTTTAACAAGTAAAGTGATCCATTCGCTATTTTAGATTATGCAATGCGCCACCATTCGCGCATGCGTTTGCCACCCTCAATTAGTTGATAAAAGAGCCTGCCTTTCTTTCGATCTACCTAAATATAAATGAGAAGTTTGATGATGTAAATAATTTTAGTTTAATAAAAAAGACGCCATATGAAATAGCATTACTTCTTTCAATTAAACATTTTTGAATAGAATTTTTGACTTCTTTGTAAAATCACTCAGGGCCGTACACGGCCTAAAAATGGGGGGGGGGGGGGTTGTTCTCATAAAATATTTATAATACTATCATACATATCTTATCGTTGTACTTGCTACATAACTTTTCCTGAATAAAGAAATTTGACTTTCTTGGTAGATTGAACCCTATACAATTTATATAAATGTGTATTTTTTCCTGATTAATAATAATCATATCAGAGGCCTACATTTAGGGACTAATCATCATGCACTGAAAATGAAATAATAATAAAGATTTAAAAAACAAAGATTTATTATAAATTCAACAGACGATGTATTCAAAATATCATTAATAGATAACTAATTTACCAGGGTAACATCCAATTTTAACATTCTTTTTCCCTGATGTGGGAAATTTAATAATTGATCTCTTGCAATATTCCACCATCGCAAATCAATGCATAGGAGTTAACACTCGATCATAATAAGACACACACTTGAACAACTTGAGCCAATGAACAAGTAGCTCATATATCTCTTACCCATAAGCTAAAGCCTACTCATGGAGTCAGCAGTACCACATAGTAGGTGTCATGTCGGTTGGCTGGTACTAAACTCATCTCTGCTGCTGCGAAAATCTAACCGAGTTTCCATACCCTATCATTGTGACAGTGATGGATTTAGCTAAAAAATTTAGCGAGGGGGAGGGGCGCCCAAAGCTTAACCCAGGAGGAAAATTTAAAAACTTTTAAAGCTATGCTTTAGTTTTTGGTTTTCATTTTAGCATTGTTGTTTAGTTCAAATTTTCAGAAATAATTTTTCCTGTAAAAAGTTTGGAAGATTGTAAACCATTTTCAATTATTGTTTTCGGATTTTATCAGGGGCGCATATCCTCAATTTTTTGGGGGAGAAGGAACTTTTTTTTATATAATTTTCAAAATTTCTTACTTAAAAAGTCTTCACAAATAACATTTCAAAATATGTGTTTTGAAACAAATCACAAATCTTTGAAATTTGGCTGCAATACTAAATTTCTAATAATTTTCAAAATTTATTATCTAAAGAAAATGTTTAATTCCAAATATTAAAATTTATTGATCCAAAGATATTTATCGAAAATGCGAATATGAAAAAACAAAAAAAATATTAAAAATAACTTATTTTTCCTTAATTACATATGGGGATTTAGATTAAATAAATGTTTGCAAGAATTTCAAAACACCCATTTGGAGGCGCGTAAGGAACCACTGTCCGATTCCGATCGATTTCTTGAAAATAATAAAATCATTAAAAAGTTGGCTGAGTATGCTAATGAGCATTAAAAAGTTAACAAGCTTATAAAAATAAATGCTAATTAGCATAAGTTGCGTAAACTTTGTTCACGAATCAATAGGTATTGATGGATAAACAAATTTAAAAAACTCTAAACTTTATTTAAATGCTTATTTTTATTTACGGCATTATAAAAAAACAAGACACAATCTATATTTAAATAGAAAACGTTGAGTGAATCTTTTATTTAACAAAATACTAGCAATAATATTTCGGTCACTATGACCTTTTTCAGATATATATGACATAAAATAAAGATTTACTCAACGTTTTCAATTTATTTTCTTTACAACTTTTATTTATTTATGAAGACTCAGCGCCATTTTATCTACATATATTTAAATAGTTTAAAACATATTATGTAAGGCTCATAACGATTAATTTATTTTAAATAGTTAACTTTTTATATTAACGATTAATTAATAGTTAATTTCGATTAAATCAAAACATCAGTTTATAACATTTGCTAACAAATTTATTTAACATATTTTTCATTTAAATTTAAGAAGTGTAATAAGCGTTTTCTCTTTCAAATATCGTCAGATAACCAGCTACGTAGACACACACGCATATTAACAGTATTTGGTTCAAGTGATGGCGCGTTTCGTTAACAATGTAACCAGCAGAGCTAAATAATCGTTCACACGGAACTGAAGTAGCAGGTATGCAAAGTACAGTCTTAGCAAATAATGCCAATTTTGGATATCGATATTCATTAAGTTTCCACCATTGTAGTGGATCAACTGATTCCACAACTTTTTTTTCCATTTTATACAGTTGCACTTCATCAAAAACATTTTCAGCATCTTCTTGTGAGTCTGAGTCAATCTCCATCAACTTGAAATGATTTTCACTTGTTTGGCATGTAATGTTATTGACACTATTAGAATTATCTTGTGTGTTTGTCTTCAGGCAATTTTTATTTGCTAATTGTTGTTTATAAGAGACCAAGTTTGTTCTTTTGCATCATCTGATAAGCACTTCAAGCTTTTATATCGTGGATCAAGTGCTGTTGCAATCTTTAAAACAGCAATGTTTTTCCTATCAGCTACACGTTTGAAAGTCATTAATTGAGGCTTCTTTGAATCTACCTCTATAACCTGAATCATCATTCACACTCATATGCTTTGTTAAAAAAGATAATGGCAATACACAGCTACATATCACATATTTTTCCAGAACTGTAGCCTGTCCGAATATGTCTAAAACTTTGACGTATTTTGAAATTTTTTCCCAATCAGAATCGAACAGTTTCAAACCGAAATAGTACTTTTCTTTAGTTGACATGTAAAGATTTAATGCCTCTTTAGCCTGCAGCAAACTTTGCAGCATATAAAGAACGCTGTTCCATCTTGTTGGAACATCTTGCTGTAGCTTACGCAATGGTGAGTCGAAACAATTTTGCAATTTTGCAAACAACACTTAGGTATCTGCAGCTTTAAACCCATTCAATATGCTTAACTGTAGGCTATGAACTAAACAAGGAATATGTGAAAAACCTGCTTGAATAACAGCGGAAGTCATATTTCGTGCATTGTCATCAGATACTATAACCTGGATCTTTTCTGTTTTATTCCAGTCTTTTGCAAAGTGTTTATATAACTCAGCAACATTGGCAGAATAGTGACGTTCAACTACAAACGCATCTTGGAACAACACATTTTAAACTCCAGTCATCATTAATCCAATGGCCAATGATTCCACAATAACTTTCATTTCCTAAAGATGTCCAAAAATCAGACGTTAGTGTAATTGCTTTTGAATTTTTCACTACTTCTTTAATGCTTTCCATTTTAGTGTTGAACATCTCAGTCAAATTTTTGCCGATAGTTTGCCGACAAGGTAGTTTATAAGCAGAATTTTGAAGCGCTGTGCTTAATACTTGCTGAAGACCTCATCTTCATCGATATTGGTCTGCCACTGCTTGCTATCCATTTTGCAAGTGATATTGTAATGTCACGTTGTACCGTAGCACTCACGGGTTGATCGAGTGTACGACAAAACGTACTCAAAGTAGTTTGCTTGGAAGTCGATGTTGACGCCGCTGTACTCTGATTGAATGAAAGAAACTTTTCATGTTGAAGTTTCGAATATTGTAGCGAGTGTTTGTTTTGAAGGTGATGACTGATGAGTAAGGGACGTGTTAGATCCATGAAGCAAACGATTTCTCACAATGAATGCAATAAACGTTGGCAGCATTTTTAATATTACCATCATGCAACAATTTGAAACCAAAATGATTATGTAATTTGCCAGAAATTGGTTTATATTTATTAAATTGTTTTATATGTCGCCATTTTATTTATTTAGATAGTGTAAAAAAATAAAATTTAATCTGATTAATAGTTAAAGAAAACTTTAATCAACCCTATTAGTGCTGGGCAAAATTTGTCCGCTCAAGTGCTGGGGGGGGGGGGAGCGTAAAGTGCCCCCCCCCCCATTTTTCTCAGATATTAATAAGGTTTTATAAATATTTTTGATGTTACATATATATTTCAACTATGCTGAATTCAGTGGTGATGTCCATTTTTTTTATCAAAATCAATCAAACCTGTCAAAAAATTGATTTATATTTGACAGCTCATCTCAAAAAGGAACTTTTTATTTAAATAATTATATAAAGTTTTTTACGCATGTATACCCATTTTCAAATATGCTGAATTCAGTGGTGATATTCATTTTTTTATGAAAATCAATCAAACCTGTTAAAAAATTGATCTAAATGTGACAGCTCATCTCAAAAAGGAACTTTTTATCTAAATAAGTTTATAAAGTTTTTTACACATTTATACCCATTTTCAAGCATGCTGAATTCAGCGGTGATATTCATTTTTTTTTATAAAAATCAATTAAAGTTATCAAAGCATTGATTTATATATGACAGCTCATCTTAAAAAGAAACTTTTTATCTAAGTAATAATATAAAGTTTTTTACACATATATACCCATTTTTAAGCATGCGTAATTCAGTTGTGATATTCATTTTTTTTAAATAAAAATCAATCAAAACTGTCAAAAAATTGATTTATCCCAAAAAGAAAGGATCAGGCACGGTTTTTTGAATTAGAGAATTGCGTTTAATAGAAAGTATAGGGAGGTTATGAAGTTTACCGTGCATGGCATTTTACATACATATACCCATTTTCAAGTAGGCTGTGTTTATGGTTATATTCCTTTTTTTTTTATATAAATATTAGTAAAACCTGACAAAATAACTTAAATATGACAGCCCATGTCAAAATTAAAATTTTAATTCTTTTAAAGTTTTTTATACATTTCAAGTATGCAGAATTTAATCGTGATGTTCATTTTTTATGAAATCAATAAAACCTGTCAAAAAATCGATTAACCTGTAAATCAATGTCAAATATATAAACATAAAAATAACTTCTACTTGCAGTATTTCTCTGGTAATTATTTTCCTAATTTATTTAATTCAACTTTAGGTGTTTAATTCACTCAAAATATTTCATTCTACAGTAACTTATGTAAATCGATGGGACCTCCATCTCTACAAATTCGTTATCGTCTCGTAGTCTCTACGTCATATTATAATTTACAGTATGTAATTTTGGTATTCATTCTATGATGATCCTTTCTTGGTAGCTCTTTTTTCATTAGAAATTTATATTCTTCAATGTGTGTTCGAAAATTTTTTTATAAGGATAAAATTACTTTTTTCCTCTCAGGCCTGAATATTTGTCAACCAATCTCATTTCAAATGTTTTTTTCTGGTGAATCATTCGTGATGTTGATTGTTCAATTACAAAAAGTTGTCAACGTTCTTCATCTAAAAAATTACTTCTTTGACACAAAAGGAAAAAGGACAAATTCAATTTAAATTAAAAATATCTTGATAGTGACTAAATTCTCACATATTGGCATCTGTGGCATTTTTGATAAATCTGACCTATTCTAAATTTTCAGATTTCCTACCCATCTTAGCTAAATGTTCACTATAATCCTAGATGATAAGCTGATTTAAATATTTTTCATTTGTAAAAGAGGAACTTCTTTTTCACAGTCAAAATCTTTTTTGAAGTATATAATTAAACCACTTCCTAGTTCATTAAAACATGGTAGATCTTCCATTTAGTAAAGATACATATTTTTTTTTAATTATTTGTTTTGATTACATGTTCTCTTTTCAATTAGTTTTCAACTTGGTTCCTTCTCTCATACAAATTTTCAAAAGATTTTATAATACGTTTTATTTTTTTTAATAAATATTTCATACTCAAGATGATTGTAGAAAGTATTATAAGCCAAAATATACAAAAAAAAAGTATATTTTTACTATATACCTAATATGCAGCCATTTTTTGAAATTTTTTTACAGAACTGATTTTCAGGCATACATTACTAATTCAATTGCCACTTTGAGATATTTTTTAACTGTATTATCCAAAATCCAGTACAGAAATAAAATAAGCATAGGCGATTTGGTATAAAACAGATATTTTTTTTTGTAAATATTTTTGAAGACAGTATCTAGAAGTAAACCGCAAATCTGATTCAAGCTTTCAGATATTTTAAAACCATAAATGCCAAACCTGAGTCCAAAAATGAAACCACCATCTTCCATTTAGCATAAAAACAGATATTTTATTTAAATTTCAAAAATACTTCTGTAGACATTAGACGTAAATCGAAAATTTGTTTGACACTTTCAGACATTTAAAACCTCTAAATGCAAAAAATGATTTCAGAAATAAAAATGATCATGGTCGAATTGGTATAAAAACATATATTTCATGTAAAATTAGAGAGAATATTTTGGGATATAGTTTTCAGACATAAACTGCAAATTTGATTGACACTAGCAGTAAAACCTCTAAATGCGAAAACTGTGTTCAGAAATGAAATCATCATGATCTATTTGCTATAAAAACAAATTTTAGAACTAAACGCAAATTTAATTGATACTTATGTATTTTCAAATTCAAACTGCAAAAATTGAGATTTAATTGTAAAATTTGAATGAATGTTTTTGTAGACAATTTTTAGAAGTAAACCGCAAATTTGATTAACACTTATAGGTATTTTCACATCCTAAATGTAAAAAATGAGTTCAGAAATGAAAACAGCATGATTGATTTGGTATAAAAACATATATTTCAAGAGAATATTTTTGGAGACAATTTTCAGAAGTAAACCGCAAATTTGATTTATACTTATAGGTATTTTCAAATCCTAAATCTAAAAAATGAGTTCAAAAATGAAAACAGCACGATCGATTTGGTATAAAAACAAATATTTCATGTAAAATTGAGAGAATATTTTTGGAGATAGCTTTTAGAAGTAAACCGCAAATTTTGACTGATATTTTAAAACCTCTAAATGTGAAAAATGAGTTCAGAAATGAAAACAGCATGGTTGATTTGGTATAAAACATATATTTCATTGTAAAATTTGAATGAATGTTTTTGGAGATAATTTTTAGAAGTAAACCGCAAATTTGATTAACACTTATATGTATTTTCACATCCTAAACGTAAAAAATGAAAACAGCATGACCGATTTAGTATAAAAACATATATTTTATGTAAAATTTGAAGGTATATTTTATTAGATATATTTTTGATCAATCAAAATTTTGATTGACATTTTCTAAAAAGTAGCTATGATTATTGAAAAAATTAAATATATAAAGTGTTATGCGTTCCAAACTGTATATAATTATAAATTTTCAGGGTATTATATAGTATAGATCCTAAGTTATAAGGTTAAGTACAGATAATGTCAAAATTTTGCTGAAAAATTTTAATTTTTGATTTTGATTGACAGTTTTGAACATGAAGGGGTCATTCAACTACCATGAAAATGGTTTCAAAAGATGCAGCTAGCGATTTTAGGAAAGTCACAAAATTTGAAGGGATATGATTCAGCCAATTTTCTACAATTAATTTTTTAGTGAGGGGGGTAAAGTTTTTTACGCCCCCCAGCACTAATAGGGTTAACGATTAATCGATCAATTAATCTTTAAATTCCACAGCTCTAATATTATGTAGACTTGAAGAATCTTTAAACTAGCGTAAAAACATTGCTACTAAAGTGTAATTTTATTCAAACATTAACGCTTGATACGATCGATTTGAGTGTCAAAACATAATCAGCTCTAGCTATTCGTGTTAGTGGCATAAATATGGAAAATAGTTTACGTTAAATTTAGTTTAAAAAAGCTGTATAAAGTATGTATCACTTGTTCTTGCTGTTAAACTTTATTAGTTAAGTCAATTCTATTTCTTGGATGAAATAAAAATATTGAATTATTTATTGGAAACAATGTAAACTTCTAAATTGTCTTGCTTTAAAAAACTTGAAAGAAAAATGGGACCATCAGCCCCTTCTTAAATCGTAATATGTGAAATTATTATCTATACAAAAGAAATTTGCTGTCAACTCAAATTTTATATAGGTGGAATATTCTAGGGGTGATGAGTTTGTTTACTACACATCAAAAGAGTATGGATTGAGTAGCATCACATCTAACTATGAAGGGACATCTCTATCTTCCTTACACAAATCTATATAAGCGATAGAAAGGCGTGTTACCAATAAAATATTAAACTTGTATCATTTTTCAACTCTGTGTCGCTCTGTTTTTTACAACATTCTCAGTTAGTTATATATATGATATGAGAGGCGTGCTTTGCGAAAGAAAACAACGTGATACTATAATATAGGGAAGCCTTATATGATTTTTTTGTAATATTTCTTTCTACTGTCATTATGCTCTCTGTCTTTATTCCAGATTCTAATATACATACAGGCGTTTTTGGAACAAGAGCGCACCTCAGAACTATGAATGATGTATAGTTTAGTTAGATAATGTTTAGGCAATCAAACATGAATGTGTTACTAATATTATATACTAGGTAAGGCATGTAATATATGTTCAAAAGTAATTGTTTACACACACTAACCATTACTGATTATAATGTATAAGGTATCGAGCAAAATCAGTATATGAACTGATTACTAGCTTATGTACAGGGTGTGAGGCGTACCCCTAGCATACCCTGAATATACGACACTGCTGGATATGTAAACGAAAAATTATAGAATATCTAATTCAAAAAATCCACGAAAAATAGTATGATTAAAATAGAATATCAGTTTAGAAATTTACGTCGTTGTGGTGATAGAGGAAAACAAGATGAAAAATTGTATAGAAGAAGAATATTTATTTACAAAGAGTAACCAAAAAAACAATTAAAACAAAAATCGGTTGAAAAGTCGCTAGGATGAGTACCTCGTCGAAATATGTGAGCGCATAGCAGACATGAGAGATTATTATAAGTACAAATGAAAAGAGATATTGTTAAACGGTATAAATATTAATAGAGTAACATGACATTTGTATCAAGCATTGGAATATACTTAGAAGAAAAGCAGTTGGAATTGGTCTAAGAGGTGAATGTAAAATCATTCCCTTAAAGCATTAAGGTAATTGTGTAAAAAAGGGTAAATTACCATTGTATGGT
Organism: Nectonema munidae; assembly: GCA_030549495.1. Taxonomy (NCBI): domain Eukaryota; kingdom Metazoa; phylum Nematomorpha; class Nectonematoida; family Nectonematidae; genus Nectonema; species Nectonema munidae. The sequence continues at coordinate 176,261 of JAUIRK010000221.1, read as the reverse complement.
TCCACAATGAAAATGGCGCATGTTTTGAGTGTGTTTTTTAGATTTGTCAAAATAAGTGTTTCTCAACCGCGTCTCTGAGGGCCTCAACCTCTTATTTTGCGGCTCGTATAGCAAAGTTGCAGAAAAATTAGGTCACCTTATTAAAACGGTCAAGATTTCGCAAAATTATTTATGTGTTAATTGTACTTTACGTAGGTTGTAAAGTAGTTTTATCTATATGATCTACTCTTAAATTTTGTCTACGCACCATGTGTATATGGCAGTGACAGATTTAAACCGGGGTTCAACGCCCATCCCCTATATATTCTTGGGGATATCACTGTATACCATTTATATGTTTTGTTGCTGCCCTCTAGTTTGGCTCTTTGTTAAAAAAGATTGATAACCACAGGTCTAAAGGATTAAAATTAGTCAGAAGTTTTTTTCACATCTTAGACATCTTGCTTTTTGTTGTTAATTAAAAACAAACCAGTTTGAAAAAATACGGGGGCTTAAATTAAAAAACATTTGTATATAAAGACGGATAATTATTTTTTTTTATAAATGTCATCTTTAAGGTCTTACTTCCAAGAAATAGGTTTTCCAAAAAGTTAAAGCGTGTTACTCTTTTTTGAAATACAGTCGGCTATCACTACTATGGAAAGCTTGGGATTCGGCCTTTCCGAATTAGTGATTCTTATTTTAATGAAAAAATCACTCTTTGTTTACTCGATTTCTCTGACTAAACTTGACTCGAACTAATATTCATTCGGATGCCTGTTTAGCAAAAGTACTACAAAAAATTATATTGCACATTAGAATTTGTAAGTTAATTTTCTGATTCTACTGGGTGTAGACAATTTTTTGAACATTCCTTTTAAACTTATTGTTTTAGGTGCTTTGGTCTTTCTCTAATTAGTTTTTATTGCAAGATGTAAAGACTCATTAGTTCTTCTTCATTTATGACTTTTGAAGGTCGGAATCAAAGACCAAAATTGCATCTAGAAGATGCCAACTAGCTAATAAAATAATTTTACTAAAAACAAAACAAAATGAATATACGGATACACAGTTGAGTAAGTTTTGTATTATAAAGTAAATTAATAATGATATATTAAGACCTCTGATATGAGATGAGGAAAGGTTAAGGGAAAAGCAAATATATGTGTACACTGTACACATTATGGATACAGCTATTTAACTTTTTTTTAATTCAACTTCCTGTGCCATTTTTAGATGAACTTTTATATATAAATCACCAAAATAAACTAAAATAAAAAAAAATAAATAAGCAAGCTGTGGATTCAAAAATTGAGCAAACAATTGTTTTGTATGATAATTGTGCAAGAAAAAAGAACTTCACTCCATTAGACGAAATTTTTGATATAACAAAAGTTAAAGGGTTGTGGTTGAATATGCTAAGTACAAAAAGCTTTACTTTGTTCAACTTGAAAGTATGGGGAGAGTAGGTTATTAAACAAGAAAAGTTGGGAGTAAACAAACCATTCATCCTTCTAAAAGAAGAAAATTAAGTTAAAACAAGCCCGAAATTGAATCTGCTTCGTTAGGTACCACAAGTTTTGCTTTACAAAGTAGTGATGAAGACAGCCACCAGTTCAACACGCCTCAAAAATCTAGAAGTAAATGTGCAATAGCAACAAGACTTGTGTCCCAAGCCAATATATCCACTAGAAAGGCATCGAAAATATGTGAATAGTCTCAAAAAGGTATTAATATACCGTCACCAACACACCAAGGTTTCAGAAAGGCTAACAAAATGAAACTTTTTTAATCGATCAATTACACAAGTATTTCAGGCCATTGTTATCAAAAATGAAACAAAAGAAGTGAAATTGTGTGTCATACAATTAAATGATGGCAAAGCGGAGTCTATTTCTGAAGGAATCGCGAATGTTTTCGGTGAATTTAATTTGTGGAGCTCGATTTTGATCATAGTTTGCGATGCAACAAATGTAAACACCGCCCAAAAACGGAGTTGTAGTGAGACTGCAAAACATGTTTTTAATCAAAAATTTGACTAAATCTCAATTCGTCAGCTGCCAGCATCACGTCTTGGATCGTATTTTGTGAGCTTCCTTGTTATAATCGTTAGCCTGATGTTGAGTATTTTTTTCTTGAGAAGCTGATGTCAAATTACGAAGAGCTACAAAAATGGAACGTATGTAAATGAAGAACAAGTCGCCTAGAGAGACGATATGAAGGTTTTGTATAATTTAGTGAACTCTTTCAAATTTTTAAACGAAAACAAAATCCTTCTTTTCATTAAGTTCCAAAAAATTCCAAATTTTATTAGCCCGAATTGAGAAATCAACTTCAACCAATTTATCATTTTGTTTCATATGTTTGGGCTTCGCATTGGTTCAATGATCAAACGTTTCGATTGGAAACATATGAGGAATGACAAATGCTTTAAAACCGTACAAAAAAGCTTTCAAATGTTTAAAAACGCATTGGTCACAAGAGCTTTCAAGAATCAATATTCCGAGAAGCAATCAGTGTTGTGAGAGATCCATCAAAGCTATGCAAGATTTGTATAAAGTATGTTAAAATAAGCCAAACTTGCCATTGCGTTTCATCGCATCTAATGATTTGTCCTCTTTCAACTTTTAGTCAAGTTTTTTTTGCTTTTTTAATCAATAAACTTTTTGAAAATTTTTTTCAATACGATAATACTAAATTTTTAGTCATGCATTTTCAATTGATTTCAGGGTTAACTGTTAGTATGTTGAGTGATTATTTGATGATGTGTCATGGGTGACTTTTTTTCAATATTAAACGGAAAAAAACTTATTTTCTTATTCACTTTTTTGCTTAGTTGAAACTTTCGATACAAACTAAAAAAAATTTAATACTATGTTACTATAATATAAAAAGAATCTATGCAGAAGGCAAAAATTGAACAGCTAAAAACTTGTCTATAAATGAACTGCTAGTTGCATCGAATTAAAAAAGACTTGAAATAGAGGCGGAGAATTAGAAAATTATCAGTGTATCTTTCAACACGTCTACAGAACCTGACAATCGCACATAATATTACGCGCATTTATTAGAAAAAAGACTTCAAAGCTTATTCAGAAAAGTAAAATCAAAAAAGACACTTTAGAATTTAAAAAAGACACTTTAGAATTTAAAAAAGACACTTTAGAATTTGAAAAAGACACTTTGCCAGCCACTGTTAATAATGAATAAAAAATCCTTTCTTTTGTACTCTGGAATCATTTGATAAAATCTCTTATTTGTAAAACGCTATTAGAAACAGAGTGAAACTGGCGTTACCTAATTGTAGAGTGTCTATATATAAGGACAAAACCATTAGAACGCGTAGAATTAGACATGTTTAGAGAATGTAAAAATAGGTAGTCATTAAGTTCGACAGCATTTATCAGATCAGCAATAGGGATGAACAAAATACAAAATGGTTGTAGGTAGAGCACTGTTCTATCTATGCAATGAAATTGAGTAAACAAACGAAGAAGTAAATATAGGAGATTGAGAGAAGTTAAATTTATTTAATATATTTGATGAAAAAATAAAATATTTCTAGCTTATTTTTAAATGAAACGCATTGAACAATGTAAATAGAGATGATGAAAGAAAAATGCTCATCCATGATTTTGAAAGATTTACAAGTGGAATGAAATTGAGGCATGATGAAAGAAGTATAGCAACTCCTCAGCTAGCAAAGATTACTTTGTAAAAATGACTAGAGTAAAATGGACGACCTAGGTCTACTTCTATAAAAAAAAAGAAAAAAGCCGATTTTATTGTGAATAAAAATGCGAAGAACTGAAATAACTCTACCTAAAAAACTACGATAAAACTAATAATAATTTTTCATTTCAAAAACCAAATTTTACATTGCTTTAATTTTGCAAACTCAAAAGCTTGGTCGCATTATGCCAAACTTATTTTTCCTAGTTATAATACTCTTTAACATGGAACTTAAATTTTGCTTCACATTATTATTTTAGCTTTATATGAATTCAGTCAGTTTTAAACTTACAAAAAATATACATTAATCATTCGATAATAAATTAAGTTTTGTAGCTTGGAGATTCTGTATGCCTCAATTTTTTTTAATTGTCCATTTATAATTTCAATTTTTATAATGCTCTTGAAGCTAAATATTAATTCCTGTTTACTACATTTTCTCAAAATATAATATACGAAGTTAAGATTTATTTTTTAAATACCAAAAAACCTCTAAGGCCAGGTATTTTAGAAAATTACAAAGTTAAAAAGCTTAAAAAATAATTTAAAACTGTCAGAAATAGCTATTCAAGCAATTCTCTCTGTTGTATCTTTGAATCAGGATCTTGAACTTCACACATAAATCAGTTTCATAATGTTTTTTAGTTGTGGTCCCGCTAAGAATCTAAATTCCATAGATCCTCAACCACAAAAATGTAAGATTTAGGTTTAATAGTGTGCGATGTGTTAAAATGAAGGTCCGAACACACCAGTTCGGTAGCTGATTTATTCATAATCACAGTGAAATATACCTACGTGGCAAATACTAGTGAAAACATTAAGCTTGTTTTTATCACCAATAAGTGAAATTCATGGTTGGAAATGAGTGAGAGCAACATAATTTCGTGTCTCTTTTCAAGCTTTAAGCTTTTGAACGAATGACTGAAGAATCATAGAAAGCCCGGTTTAGCCAAGTGACAAGATTTATAATGAAAAATTCCTCATCTGAAAACTTAGAACAACACAGTAACAATAAATCAATAAAGATGCGATGACAACAAAGTCATTATTCATTTTGAAGGAATTTTACACCACTGCAACTAACGGATATTACATAACAGTAACACTGCTATTAATAAATTTAAAAAAAAAACTGCCAAAATTCAAAAAATTTATTAAAAAATTTAATTAACGTTAAATTGTATAGACAAAAATTTTTTTTTAACGTTACCTTATTCATCATAGACAACAAGATCATTCAATTAATTCAATCTCTTCTGGGTTAACTTTTCCTTCTCCTCGATTTACCCAGGCTTTACAGAATCGCTCACCATAAACATCATGCTTTGCAATATGCCAATTTCTGTAATCATTAGAAAAGCCAGAAGATGCAATGCTGTTAGAAATGTTTGTCAGAGTCATCTCCTGCCACGATTCCACAATTGATGTTTCTGGAGGCTTTGGATTTCCATTTCTTGTATACTGAACAGTATCAGAGTTCTTCCAAGCATTAATTGTGCATGCTACTCGATCTTCACGAAAAACCCCAATATCACCAGCTTGAAGGTATTCTGTACAACCACCAGGAATTACAATGAGCTCAATATTTCTTTTTCTACAATGCTCTTTGATGAGTTTTGAGATATGAGCACGACAACTATCCCATACAATACATTTGCCGTATCGAATATCCACAATAGGAAATACTGCATCAATCCATTTAATCAACAATTGTGAATTAACCCATGCTTTTTCTTGCATTGCTGATAGAAGAGGTCCAATAAGCCGCGTGATATTGTAACTCTGTTTCCCTTTATGTATCAGAAGAGGTGCTGCTTTTCGACCATTTGCCCAAAAAGCTACTCATGCTGTTATTCTCATCGAAGCGAAATCAGTAGATCGAATAATGACATGACGCTGTCCTTCAAAATCGATTGTTTGACTGCGACAATCATCAAAATATACAGATGTTCATCCATCAATAGTGTTAATTCTTCTTTAATAAATGGCTTTCGAAACTGTTCTTTGAATAAGTTGATCATCTGTGAGTGTTGTCAAATTTGTCATTCGACGAAGTGAAAGTTTGAATCGTTGCATGAAAGAAGTGCACCATGTACTAGAGGCCTTAAAACCCTCAACATTGTTCTCTTGTGCCAGAACTGTTGCTTGAGCTCGAACAAAGTTTCTTGTGACCTTCATTTTACGAATTCGCATTTCAACAATAGTATCAAACAATATATCTTCAATTTTTCCAAACAGCGTTGGTCTTCCAGCTCCTGTACATCTCTTTAGAATTAGAAACTTCTTTGATTTCATCTTTTTTACGCCACCATTGATAGTACTGTGACTCTGAATAGTTTAAATTTCTTGTTTTAGAGAAATGAACATACGCTTTATGAACACTACAATTATTTTCCTCAATGTATGTAATAACTTCTTTTTTAAATGTTACTGATATGCTTTGTCATTTCGCCATTTTGACAAAATAAAACTAAGAAAATATAAAAAAATTAAAATAAAAAGTAAAATTGACAAGATAAAGACTAAAAAAAAATCAAATAAACAAAAAAAAAGTAAATTATTTTTGATTAATTTTCATTTTTTATTAATTATAAGGGTCTATCACAGGTTCGCTTTTTACTGCTACTATTTTTATTGTAGCAGTATACTGCTACTAATATGTAATATCTGTTAAATATGAATACATCAATATTTTGGTCTCTGTCTTCAACAAAAATTTATTTTAAACTCTCCATTCACAGGGGACGCTTTGGAAAGTCCCGAACGGCGTAATCCAAAGTTACGAAATGGATGATTTGTTTAAAATGATCTTCGGTCCTTTCAAATATTTCTACGCGTATTAGAGAATCTATTAATAAAATGCAATGCCATTCCTTTGATTATATCGGGAAGGAAACGTAATGTTTGATCAAAATGTATATACCTTTTTATTCTGTAATATTGTGTGAAGGGGAAAACATTCCAAATTGCTTGAGAAACGCTGGCAAAACTTTTTTATCACTGGCTTAGGCTGAAGACCAGTTTTTCAAATATTTTTTGTATTTTATTTCTAAACCGTTTTTCTTTATCACGGATATAAAAGATTTGATTTCTTCTTTCTTGTGTGTTCCGTTTTATTTTTTTTTCAGATTTTGAGTGTGAATTTCCCAGTCATATTTACATTTTCTATTTTGAGAAGAGCATTTTTTCATAATATATTCTGTGAGTTTACACTTACGTCAAAGTATTTACTGGTTTATATTATTTTGCCATTTTAGACGATATTTAAACATTTTATGAAATATGAATTAAATAATTAAGATCACATTTTAATTAAAAAAATATTTTATTAATAGTCTTAGACATTGTATCTCCTTATATTATTTTACGGTTATTATTGGAAGTAGAGGCCATTTTATACCTAAAGTTTTTGATTAAATAAATTAGCTCATCTATACAAGGCTAAGCCAGAAATGTGAAGATCTTTAAACTTTCTTTTTCGTATAAAAGCCTCTTTTATAAATATATTTTCTTTTTAGAATTATTTTATTGATCGTTGCCAACTTCACAACAAGACAAACTAAGAGAATATGATTGGCAAAAATATTGCTATTATTGGATCTGGAAATTGGTATGTTTGAAAGCTTTCTTTCTAAGACACCCGAACACTTTTCAACTTCTTTTCATTTCAGGGGATCTTGTATTGCGCGAATCATCGGAAATAACGTGCTTAAATTTGAAGCCTTCAACAAAACTATTCAAATGTACGTGTATGAAGAAATGATTGACGGTGTTGAACTCACCAAAATCATCAACACCAAACACGAGAACGTTAAATACCTGCCGGGCTACAAAATCCCTGAAAATGTTGTAAGCTCCTTAGACGCTTATTCTTTGCCTTAAGACCACTGGAAACAAAAGTTTATTTAAAATACTACATTAGAAACAGGATATAACGAGTTTCTAAGGATGCTTAAATATGCTAGGGGATAATCAAAGCGATAGAATGTCTAGCCTGCCTTCCTTTCTTATAGTTGGATACATAATTCTAAGAATTTCTTCCTTATATTGAAATATTCTTATAAGCGAAGTTTTAAGAAAATTTGCTTTAATTTGAATGGACTGATAAAATCTATTCGTTATAATAAGCGAGTCGTTAGCCTAGCATATGCATTTACTGTTCCTTTTCACATAGAAACATTCTTATATTTCTATAATAGGAAAAACCTCTTTACGCTTGGACTAAGGAGTCCTCTTAATGTCTCTATTGTGGCATTGAAATGAATCTTAATTTGCAGAAGAGTAAGATATTGTTTATAAAGAGGCATTAAAACTCCTTCATTTTGCCCTCTATCTAAAAAATATATGTATTTATTCCTTTATTTAGTTTATTTTTCAAAAAATTACACAATTTAACCCATTTACGACCAATGTTCCTATTTTGGAACATAAGTAATTTCATCTTCGTCTGCTTTTTTCAATGACTTTGAATATAAATCGTCTGCGTTTTTTTAGATATCGTATGCTTTGCTTGGTCTTAAATGGGTTATAAATAGGGGTATTTATTTATAATATGTCTAATAAATATACCACTTCTATTTATTTTAAAATTCCAGTGTTGTGTAAATTTTTAGGTGGCAAATCCAGACGTGTTGGAGACTGTGAAGGAAGCAGATATCATTTTCTTTGTTGTTCCTCATCAATTCATCAAAGGCATTTGCTCTAAAATAGCCAATGTCATCAAAGCAGAATGCGTTGGGATTTCCTTAATTAAAGTACTTTCCATATTTTCACTTCCTGAGCTTTGAATCATTTGCTCCCACTCTCTATTGCAGGGTTTGGATGTTACAAAAGACATGAAGTTAAAGTTGGTGACAGAAACGATTCGTGAATTTCTTCCAAATATTAAGTTGGGTGTGATGATGGGCGCAAACATTGCTAGAGAGATTGCAGAAGAAAAATTCTCTGAATGCACTTTAGGTTTTTACTCTTGGGAAAAGTTATGTATTGTAGCCTTTTTTATATTTATAAAGATAAGATGTCGAAGAAGATGTCATGCTAACTTGAAATAATAAGATTAATCAAAAACTTATTTGACCTTGTCTTATCCTAAATGAATTATTTTTAGTATCATTTTGACAAGTGTATCGGTAAAACGCCTAGCATATAAGATTTTCATTTTGCCACGACATATACAGTGCACTCTCATTTTACCGCCATCTCTTCGACTAACAAAATGTGGCGATGCTAGAGTTAATTTTCTAGTTTTTCTTAAGTTTACTTTAAGTTACATTATCTATAGAGGTTAACATTTGCAAACAACAAATTTAAAATTTATCTGCTAAAAAATCTAAAATATTTTTTGTTTAAAGTAGCAATAACATTAATTCTTTTATCTAAATTTTCTAATAATGATAAATCTCCTTCATTGCTGTTTTCATTACATTCTAAGAAAGTTCTGCATATATTTAAAGCGGATTTTGCATCTTTGCTTTTAATTACTTGTATTAAGTCATCATCGTTTGAGTCATTGAGTGCAGGTCTTAAACAGCCAATCAATTCTTTCTCTGTAACTTCTCCAAAAGTTTCTTGAGTTTTTACGGCTATAATAAATTCTTTAGAAGACATGGAATTTGAATTACCAATGTTTAAAATAGATATTGTGTCTTGCATAGCTCAGTTAAAGATAAAACATTTTTCTTTAGAAATGTCCCAAGATTTTTTAGTAAATTTAATTGCGTTAGCTAATGTGATGTAGTAAGTCAAGATGTTCTATAATCTAGTTTATTTGATGTTGGCGAAAATGAATTTTGTAATATTTAGTTCCAAATTTTTTAGTTTGTTTGCTTTTTTATGAACTCGACAATCAAAAGAGAATATTATTTTTTAAAAATTTTAATTATTTGCACATTTTTTAAACAATAAACGTAAAAAAATAAAAACAAAATATTTAAATGCCAATGGATGAAAAATGAGGGACAATCAGGATAATAATTTTATGTCTGTACTGAAGATTAAGTTGGCGGGTGGTGGACAACGAGGGGTGCAAAATCGCGGAATTAACAGGTAAAGAAATTGGATCAAAGCGATTTTATGGCGATAATCGAGGTGGCTTTATTGCGGGGGAGCACTGTATATTGATTTTGTTGTGTTTTTCAACTTTTCAAGCACATTTTGTAAACTTTTACCTGCTTTTTTTCAACAAATATTCGATAAGATACAATCAAAAAAGTTTTCTAACCCGCTAACTAACAAAGCTGGCCTCATTATTTATAAGTTATTAATTTGAAAAATTTTCCGTTTTTTTTTATATAATTTCTATATGATCCATACTAAAAATTTATTATAAAATAAAAAAAATAGATAAAAGTAATAAATCAATAAAATTTCATTTTGCGCTTTTGCTGTAACCAGGCTTCTGAACTCTTTTCTTTGACCAAGCTGTCTATGTCTGGAGGAGTTATAGATAAAGCCTTACTCTTTTCGCTCGAAAATAAGTAAATAATCTGAGTTATTATACTAAATAAATAAAAAAAATAGCCAATCATAGATGCAATTATAAAAGCGAAATTTCACTATGCTTCTCGGTTTTGAAAAATTTTTCGTGGACCAGCAAAGAATTGTCTTATGGACCAGCAGTTGGGAAACATTGCTATAGAGATATGCGTGCCATTGTGAATTGATTTGCGTGCCATAAGTTGCCGAAGCCTGTTCTAGTATTCTACAAATAATTGTAAAGAATATTTGAATCTTCTACACTTTTGACATTTAGTCCTTTGGCTAAGTTAAGTCGGTCGACATTTTGTTGATATACATTTTGTCATATTAGCAATAAAAATTGCTATTTGAGTCCGTAGTTCAAAGCCATTATTTTTCGTTTCTTGTAAGCCTATTTCTTGGTTCACTAAAACCATCATCTAGATTCTAGAGGATTTCATCTCATCCATTTTGAAATGGTATTTTTTACTTTAGGTGATTTGGAATATATCCTTTGGGAGTTTTTCATAATAGCCTGGTATTTGGAACACATGTTCTGTCTTGATGATAAAATACATTCTTTACATCTTGTTAAAGAAAAGCATCACTAGGATTTAAATTATTTAACTAGAAAAAATAAATCATTTTTGATTGGTAATATGTTGTTATTTGTTAACCATTTTTTATAAACAAAATCTTTGACAGATCTGACCATTATAAGGATTAATGATAAATAAAAATAATAATAAGCATGGACGCTTTTATTAAAGAAAAAAGAAAATCGGTTTCGAAGTATCAACTTCTTCTTTGCGTGTATTTAGTATATAAATTAAAAATGAAATGAAGTTCAATCTATTTCCAGGTCAAACTTTAGGAAAAGGAAATGTGAAAATCGTAAAACGAAGAAGTGATACCTCGAAACTTATTGTGTTTTTTCTTTAATAAAAGTGTCTATTCTTATTATTATTTTTATTTATCATTAATTTTTTATAAAATTAGTCCATGATGATAGTTCAGTTATCGATAAGATATAATTATATATTATAATTTTATTAATGTATGTTCTCGATGGGAAACAATGGTACAAATAAATTTATTTGAAAGTAGATTAGATTAAAATGGTCCAAAACTATCACTTTCTTTACATGTTTCCCTAACCTGTACTCATTCATGGTTTCTTCCGCCTAGAACTGATTGTGAGGCGAGATTATTTTGATTTCATGCGATGTGGTATAAAGTCAATTTTCAACTCTCCCATTAGCAACAATAGGATCATAAACTTTAGGCGTAACAAGCAATGATGCTTTTAAGTTTCCAACAATAATATCTTGATTTATTGAAAATGAATATTAAAACCTCAGATGATGGTAGAAAGAATCAGGGAGAGTAATTTAGTATCGGAAGTTGGAAAAAGGCTCGTCACAACAATGGAGTACTTGGAGAGTAAGTACCTTTTAATTCGAAAGGTTTGGAGAGAAATTTTCACTAAGGTACTCAGCCACGACCCTCCAGTAAGAATCCTACTTAGGAAGATGGAGAGGTTGCGAATGCAGCTAACAACGAAGACGCAGACAGTGGGCATGATTCAGATACTTTTTCTGAATAGGGCGAAGAATCCCCCTCCTCCTAATGCTTCACGTTAAATAAAGAATGGTGGAAGAAAGGTGATATCAAAGATTCCTATATTTGCTTCATTCAACACAAGCAGAACTCAAAGATGGTAAATGCAGGAAAATCCTCAAGCATGGATACACGACACTACTTATCACTGGTGAGAAGTTTAGTAAATTTAGCAATTTTGCGCCTCCACCGAAAGATCAAAGGAAAATTCTCATAGAAGAAATTATTATTCCTAAAAACAAAAGTAATAATCATGAGCAAACCCTTAATACTTTCTCCAATATTCCTAATTCCAAAGCGAAACAAAGGAGTACGATTCATATTCAGCTTCTCAAAAGAAGCATTCAGAAATAGGCTTTTAACAACCCCTAACCTAGCTTTCCAGGTATGCTGGGAAAGGTGTATTTTGGAGATTAAGAATGTGGATTGTTCTCCGTATGAATAGTTGGATTGGAACAACTTTTGGCAAATCACCTAGCTTCCTCCTTAATCATTTCCCTAAGCCAAATTCAACTAAAAAAGTGTTTGTGGCATCGTTCTCTGAAGTTGACAAACTCTTTGTTTTTAGTAGAAAGCATATTGTGTATGCCTTGGATATAGGGAGCAATTTATGAAGGCTTAATACTGGATTCGAAGCCGAGACGTTATTGTATCAAAGCTGGCCATTCTTACAAAGTTACAACACCACTGTTTGTTATGCTACTGCAATAAATATCATACGAATAAAAAAGTGAACAAATATCATAGCATGCTATATTTTGAATATTGATAGAATATCGCCAAAACATTTAAACAAAAGATATGCAAACAATAACCTGATTTTAGATACTTTTTCTCATGTGGGTAATATTTTGGTATACGCTATCAACATCATTACTAAGATTAAGAGCATGACTAGATCATATTGCATTGATCACTGTTTAGTTTCATTGTTTTAGGGCTACTGTCGATAAGTTTGTCTCTATAATCTAGGCTTTGATATGCAAAGATCCTGACTTCTAATCCAGATTCCAAGCTTTTTTATTTATATTTCAAGATAAAGTAATCAAATTGTTCCTTGTCGATGAAAATACCTTTACTTTAAAATGTAAGTGGTTGGTAATGCCATCATATCTCGGGAGTACTACAATAATTCTTGTATAGCACACATTTAATTGATTTGCTATATCATTACACCATGGAAGTTCAGAAGAGTGTACGAATAAGGAACGTTAAACCAACAAAGATTCTTTTAACCATTTCAAGAGACGAATAATCTAATAAATAATACAAATTTATTTTTGAGATTGATATGCCTTGAAAATTTTGTCTATCATCATAATATGACTTCAATTTCACGCGCTTATACAGCCATCTTTTTCATGAGATTTCCACAATGCAACATTTTATATTCGCAATTGCCATGTCTATATCTACGAAGCAAGACCGCAAATGATTGAAATTTTTAGAGGGGCAGAAATTCTTCTAATGAGTCAAAATTTTCGATCATTGTGTTCATTTTTCATATAAATTATATACGAATTAGTTGCGAAAATGGCCCTAATAATAATAATAATGGCATTAATGCTGCGATAGTAAAAAATAAAATGAAAATAACATTACGCACAATTGCTACTCCACTGATTTTTTTCAAAGAAGAAAAATAAAAAACTTACCATTATCAAAATGAAATACATCTAATGTAAATTTATGCAAAATAACACATGACTGAATTTTAGGATGAAAAATATCGCAGTGATTATTCTTCATTTAGATGGCGTTAATTTCATATTTTTCTATATTTATTTTTTCTTCTGTTTGAACTGAAAATTTTGAGATATTTTTTAGTATTGGTTAAAATTATTTGAAACTGGAATAAAGTTTAAAACAATAGAAAAAGAGTAACAATCTTTATTCAAGTTATTTTAAAAGGGTTAAGATAATGACTGATCATCAAAAGTATAGTTTAATTTTTAAGCAAGTTTGAAGAACAAGGTAAATTATACTTTTTACATCGATTAGAAAAATGAAAACAACATAACATAAAAATATTCTATTTTGAAAAACTGTCTCATTGAAAAAATGCTCAGGACCTCTTTGTTTGAAAAAATCAAGTGGCTGTACCCATTTTGCCTTATATTGGTCTCTAATATTCCATTAGAACATACATGCTTATTTATTTATGGCCTGCTTACCAAGGTTAAAATAAAGGGAATATTGAAATAACAGCCCCTAAAACATGAATTTAGGGAACTTATATTTACTTTTAATTTGTTTAGGTTGCCGAGATAAGGAAAGTGCTGAGTTAGTAAAAGAACTAACACAAACATCGTACTTCAGAATAAACATTGTTAGTGATGTGGAGACGGTTGAGATGTGTGGTGCTCTCAAAGTATTCTTAATTTTATTTAACCCTGTCAACTACTTGCGAAAGTAAGAGTGCATAATTTTCGCAAAATTAACCCGTTAATCGATCCGTTAAAATGGACCTTCTCAGGACAGACGAAATTGTACTTACCCGGAGGACACACTGATAGAGAAAAAAACCTATAGCTCCATTATGTTATTTCTTGCAAAAATAGCTAGATAAACTTGTAAATAATTTATCCTGACTTTTTCAAAGTAAAAAAATCAAAATATAGCATTTTTCACTTTTGGTTGATAATTTAGGAGTTGGGATTAGTGTTAAGATTTTGACACAAGTTCGAATGATCTCATTTATTGGAATCATCAATCACATATTATTCAACGCTATGTTTTCTCCCACTTGGTATATTATGTTCATTCATAGGCTTTTGTTTTTTTTATATGTGTATTGGTTATAATCGATTTACTTATCTTGTATTAGTTTCATCGCGTCTCTTTGCCTGAAATACTGTGATCATATGTTACGTACATATTGTTTACATTTTATTGGAATCGACTTTCATCTTATCTATGAAATACTTTTATAATATATATACATTTCTCACTCGCTTCGAGTTCATTCTTCTCCCTTTATTGATCATTTTGTCACAATAAACGTGCTGATTACGCAAAGTTGCCATTTTTCTAACTGGAAAATTCAGTGTTCAGCATAACTAATTCTCTTCATTTGCTCTGTCTTTACTGTTCAAACATTTTTTGTTTTCCTTCTAAATCAGAAGAGGAGTCTAGTGTTGAAGAACGACACGCACTAATAGCTCCTGATGGAACACAATACTTCTGCGAGCCTCAACAACCTTTAAGAGGGAGATCACAAGCCAGAAATTTCAGAGATTTATCTTCTCGTCCATTTGGACCATCCAACGATGCTAAAAATTTGAAAGAAATTGAAAAGATCTTTGAGCTGTTTTTTGATCCCCCTCTAGTTTTTCATATTTACGAGATGACACGCAAAAAGGCTGATGAAAACTATCAGTAAGATTTTTTCTGATAGCTTACTTTGGATGTCTACTTTTTCTGGGACAAGCAAAAGATCAAAGAATTTCCACTAAACTTCTTTTTTCAAAAAATTGGTGATCCTTTTTTGCGCGCTGCACTTGGAAGGAAAATGTTTCAATACATAAAAGTATTCATACGATTTGATGATGCGAATTGTAGAAATCCTCTGGACAGAATATCAGCAGTAAGGTATATTCATGACTACTTTTTTTAACAAATGTCACAAATATTGGACCCCACTTGATGCAATCACCATTGATGTGCAACTAGTCAAATTTCGGGGTGGCTGTTCATTGAAAATTTGGTACCCGGACATTTAGCCAACGTACATTTGGCCGAACGGACATTTGACAGAACAGACAATTGATCATTCGGCCAAATGACCGGACACGGTAAAGATGCGTATCTTATCTTACGCTATTTATAACACAATTTTGTATATCCTTACGTGCCACCAATGAAATGTTTTCGTCTACAGAGCACAAGATTCACGCTTATAACTGCATTCGGATCTTCGTTCATCGAGTATTAAGCATCTATGTAATCAATCACTCTTGCTCACTTAGGACTAATTTGCTATATTTTTGTAGGTTATAAGGGTCTAACTAATTACTGACCCACAAAAAACTGCCCTCAATCTTCCATTTTATGGTTGGATTTGAAAATATGCTATACTATACTAACATCCACTCTAAAACTAACAATATTCTAACTATGCTAAATCTAACTCTAAAACTAACAATATTCTAACTATGCTAAATCTAACTCTAAAACTAACAATATTTTAACTATACTAACACCAACTCTAAGACTAACAACATTCTAACTATAATAAAACTAACTCTAACAATATTCTAATTTTACTAACACTAACAATATACTAACTATGCTAACACTAACTAACAATATTATAACTATACTAACACCAACTCTAAGACTAACAATATTATAACTATACTTAATCTAACACTAACAATATTCTAACTATACTAACACTAACAATATTCTAACTATACTAACACTAACAATATTCTAACTCTGCTAACACTAACTCTAAAACTAAGAATATTCTAACACTAAAACTAACTCTAAAAATATTCTAACTATACTAACACTAACGTTAAAAACTAACAATATTTTAACTATACTAACACCAACTCTAAGACTAACAATATTCTAACTATACTAACTCTAAAACTAACAATATTCTAACTATGCTAACACCAACTCTAAAACTAACAATATTCTAACTATACTAAATGTTTATTTTAAAATCTATTCTAAATGTTTATTCGATCAAATGTCCGTTTGGTGAAATGTCTGTTCGGCCAAATGTACGTCGGCTAAATGTCCATTCGGTCAGATGTCTGTCGGCCAAATATCCGAACACGGAAAATTTATGATCCCCAAAAGCGTGGGCATTATGGGATCAAAGTTTATCATCTAAATGATTCACACACGTATTACGTCATGAAACCACAAATTTATGTCCCAGGAGACAAAAATTTTTTTCCAAGCTTAGGAATTTGTAAACGCTTGATAGAAAGCAGTGATCTGCCAGTTGGTTGTAGCATCTTTTTAGATAGGTTTTTAACGTACCATGCTTTAGCTGATTGGGCGCTTAGCCAAAATTTAACAATTTGTGGAACAATAAACCCAATACGCCCTGTTCCCCAAATTTTAAAGCCAAACTATTTACGCACACTAAATTTGAATGAAACTGAAAGTAAAACTGTTTACTCAAGCAGCTGTTCACTTTCAGTTTATATACCAGAAAGACACGCCAGGAAAAACTTCAAAGCGGTTTATGTTCTGACATTTAAATTTTTTTTATTTTTCCATAAGAACAGCAGGACGTGAGTTTCGTTATATCGATTTCGTTATACAGGTTCGTTATATCGGGTTCGACTTAGAAAGGTTTTTTTTTAATTTTATCACAAAAGCTTTGTTTTAATTCTATGAGCATTCGCGCTAACATTAGTCAGATATCAAGGCCTATCAAAAGTCTTCTTTTTTACTATGGGTTTGCTCCAGAATTGCCAGCATCCGAAAGCAGTTCTTCAAGAGGATACTGCTCAATTTTGGAATGTAGACCTAGAACAAGAGGCACTAGGAAGTGTTCTAAATGTAGGAAATTTATGTGCAAAAAAACAAACCTTATCTGTCTGCTCTTATTATCATTCTAATTTGTAATTTTGCTTTTTTTACTGTTTACACAATTTGTATCAAAATAATCACTTTAATGTTATGCTTATTTTGAAATTTCTTATGAGATTTTTTGTAATACTTTTGATCATTCATGCAATAAATTTTTTATGAATTAAAATTTTCATTTTCTATTGTTCTTTTTTTTGTATTTATAGTTGGTCTTAAATTTTATTTTGACTTTTGCACACTTTTGAAAAAGCGGATGTAATATTTCTTGAATGAATTTTTTGGTTTGAAAATCCTCTGTAAATTATTTTGAGATGAGATTTTTTTTGAAAAATAAACTTTTGTCACTTCAGAAAACCACAAAATATTCAACATCATCATCATCATCCATTCGCTCTAATGAGCAGGTCTTTGTCCTGGTGAGACAAGGTCGACCTTGAATTTGCAGCGGCATCTCCATCTTCCTTTCATTTCAGCATCTTCAATATTTAGGTTTCTTTTCTTCATGTCTTCTTTAACAGCATCTTCCCATCTTTTTTTCGGTCTCCCTCTCCTCGCTTGTCCAGTGATGTTTTCATCACATAGTCTCTTCGTTAGTCTTTGTGGATCCATTCTCTCTAAGTGTCCTAGCCAACGGTGTCTATGCTCTTCCAACTGCAAATATTCAACATGATTATGTATTTTATGGTTGAATCAAGTTATAACTCTTATAAGAGTAATAAATTACATGCTACTTCCATTATGCTTTGCATTTAACTTTGTCTAAAAAATACATTGATATCTTGACTGGAGTAAAAAGAATATGTGTGTCTTCCAGTGAAAAGTTTTTTTAATATAGATAGCGTTAAATTTTTTTAATATAATTTTTTTTTATAATATTCAAAGATTATTTTGATAGTTAAAATGAATGCATTTCTACTTATGATGAAGGAACTTTCTTTCAAGTTTTTTTATAATTTTAAATTGCAAAAAATTTGAAAAAAAATTTTTTGTGGTCATAAAAAACCACAAAAAATTGAAGTCGCTAACGCGTGATATATTTTAATGATGACACCGACTTATACTACATAGAATAATGATAATTTACGTACTATTTTTTTGCTATGTTATATATTTGTTTTAACAACAAAAATGCCATTAAAAATATTGATTGGAGTAAAAAGCCCATGTGTCTCCTGCGAAGGTTAAGCAATTAATCCGGTTAACAAAAACACGGTTAATTACCATCACTAGTACATATTTATTACACTTTACAGGCTCTGAAATATATAATTTAAAACTATTTGCCAATACACATATATCTATTCGTGACAGACGATCTTGTTTTTTAACTAGTTTTTTTCATTTCACATACACTAAAATAACTCATCTATTAGCTTATTAACGTATACTCGCGGTACCATGTAATAAAAAGTCGTAGAATGATTAACGTGGCACGCTAAGATGTATTTTTTGCTTCATTTAAAAATTTAATTTAATTTTAGAAGATGTAAATGTGGTCATTCAACAAGCGAACTGTAATAATTTTATCCGATCTTGTGTTTCTTTTACGTAGGTAATTTCTCTCCACTTTCATAGTTAGCAATTTGACTGCTGCTGTACATGCTATCAATGGGAAGCTTTGTTTTCAATAACTACGAAAATTTTAGTTCTATAAATTTAATTCGATTGAAGCATTTTTGTTTTTTATCGTTGAAACCAAAATTTTAATGGTGAAGTTCGTGAGGCAAAAGAAGGTGTCAATAAAGTTGCCTAGATGCGTACCACATTGTCCTTGAAAACACTTCAAGAAACGTATCCTTATGGGAGAACTTTTCACAGTAATGGGGAAGGATTAAGTTCTAAAGATTTATCTCATCACCATTTTTCTTATTTACGAATACATAGGCATGCACAAAGTCATAGAGATTAAGTAGCGGGTAAAAGCATGGTGTATCGAAGTAATTTGAATCCTTATTTTAAGAATATCGTAGCTTTTGGAGTCGGCATTTTAGATGGCTTAGACTTCGGCAACAACACAAAAGCTGCTTATATTCGCCTGGGTCTTGCTGAAATGATTTCATACTGTTCTCGATTTTCTTCCCAGCGTTCGAGCTTGCTGACCTTTCTTCAGAGTTGTGGCATTGCTGATCTCATTGTCACGTGTTTTGGGGGCAGGAATCGCAAAGTTGGCGAAGCATATGCTCGGAAAAATGAAGTAAAACATTTAAATCTACATGTTCTAGACCAGTGATTCCCAAACTTTTTTTATCCCACAGACCCCTTACACCAAAATATTTATCATTCGGACCCCCTCACGATAAAACTTACATTCTATCAAAGTGTTATGAAGAAAGTTACATTCATTAATACCAGTTAAACTTCTTTTAAAGCATTAGATAAAATAATGTGCAGAAATTTCAACAATATTTCTCAAATTTTAATCTCTTGATCAAAGCTATCTATAATCACCAAAAAAGAGAAATATTTCTTACATTTTTTCATTTAGAGGATAAAGAAAAAAAGACGATTTTTAAAAATAAAGAAATTGATGCTTTGGCCAGGGGGGTACCAAAGTTAGAAAGAATTTGACCATAGGGGATGGGTGGGATGGTATTGGTATGCCATACAAAAGTATTTAGTTTCACTTGACATTTTTTTTTTATTTTTAGTTATATAATTGCAATTCAAAAAAAACTTTAAATATATTTTAAAATGATATACTTATTGTGTTAATAATAATTTAATAATCATTAAAATGATTATGTTATTTTTAACATTTTTCAATCCAATTTCATAAAACTTGCTAAAATTAATTTTCTACTCATAGTATTCTAAGACAGCAATTATAATAGTTTAATTTTGGTTTGTAAAATTCTTAATTGATTGTTCTCAACGTATTTTTCTCCTAAAATATTGAAACCTTTCCAATTTTGTAAATATTGATGTGAGTATTAAAAAATTTAGACGAATATTTTTATTCTATCGATTTTTGAAAAAGTTTTCTATGTGTAACTTTGCTGTTTTAAAATATACCCCTTGTATAATAAATTTTTTATTGCGTTTTAAGCATTTTTAATATATACGGATAATGGAAAGTGGGAATTTTTGCAAATATTGTAATAAAGTTCTTAGTAATTTAAATAAAACAAACAAAGAAGGCCATATTGAATCGTGTATCAAAAAGTCTACGCAATCAAACAAAAGGAAGAATACTCAAAAGATCGAAAACTTTTTTACAAAGAAAAATAAACATCAAGGATTTGATTTTGTTAATATTAAATTCAAAAAGAAAAAGTACGTGCTGTTCCTTAAGATCTAAAGGATTACTTGGATGTCATAATTTAAAGAGTTGTAGAATCATCAAAGAATGAAGCTGAAAGTAAAAAATTAAAGAATCAAAATGAAGTAAAATTACCAGAAGTTATTTCTGAAGCAAAAAAAGCCGAACCTGTTCAAGTAAATCTTTTCAAAAATTGTGATGGATTAAAGCTGACAAACAGCAATTGCCAATTTCTAGCTCTTCTACATAAATTCGAAGTCTCATATTGTGTATGAAAATAAAAACTTCCATCACTAAGAATGCGCAAGGAAAACCCATGCTTTATTGAATGAAAACAGATATTAACATAAATAAAAAGTACTTAGAATTAAAATATGAAAAAAGATTTTCTAAACTTATTGAAAATTCTTCAAAGTTTTATAAAGAAATTGTGAATTACATTTTTTCTTATTTTTCTCACTTTCAGCTAAGTAAACATTAAAGTTTGTACAGAAAGAAAGAAGAAGACTTCAACTTCTTAAAAAAAATCAAAAACTATCAGATTTTAACTGTACTTTTTCTTTATATCAAAGAAAGGTAAAAAAGGTAAAGGTACCATAGGGTGTTTTCATCGAGAAGGCACAATTGCGCCGCTTGTATCGAACTATGAAGAAAGCAGGCTTGATGCGGGATCGAACCCAAGACCTTGAGTTATAGAATCCAGCATCTAACCAACTCTACTCACTCTTATCAAAGTTTTTGCTATCTCTATCAGAGAACAATTTACCTAGACTTGGTATTATAGTTGAATCTATTTAAAAAAAAATAAAAGTATAAAAATTGTTTTTGAAAAATTTGCAAAAGCAGTCAAAAATGTTTACTCATTTAACTATTCGAAAAACGGATATCTCGCTTTATTAATTTTAAAGTTTGGTGGACCTAGTCTTTTAAGCATTTTGCATAATGCTGGAGTATTTCCAAGTGTCTCTATAGCTTATAGAATGTGTAAGATTTAATAATTTCGTCACATTAAACAAATAGAAAATGGGATTAACAGCGGGCAAGTTCATATACCTGTGGAGTGCTTTTCTGTTTGTATAAATTGTTTAATTAAATGCTGCTGAATCTAATACTCCTATTTTGTTTTGGCCAAGTTGTCAGCACAACAACTATGATTTCATGCATAACACAGTGAATGAATTCATTTATGCTTTAGAATAAAAGTTCAAAGCAAATTTGTATAACTTTTGTACTGACTCTACTTATTATCAAAAAATTAATGAAATAGGTAGTGTGCATGCATTGGAAAAAAAAAATTAAAGCGTGAATAATAGTTTTAATTTTCTTTCTAAATTTAAAACTGCAATACTTTATAAGCTATTAATTATATGTGCTGCCAACATGTTTGCGAACCTCTAATAAAACCTTCATGGACCCATAGGGGTCCGCGTAACACAGATTGGGAAGCACTGTTCTAGACACTGTATTTTTCATTTCTTTTCTTTCCAATAGATAATAATAGTCTAAATATTAAATCTTCACAAAGTCTGCAGGATTACTTTTAGAGAGGCTGTGTCAGTATCGAAAATTTTTAGATGACATTGTACTTATTTGAATTTTACGCAATTAAGACTCCTATTTGAGAAGTGTAAAAATCAGTTATTCGTTATAGACAACTTCATTGGTATAATGATTCAACTATTTGGAGGACATTTTTTGTTGTAAGGGTAGGGCTATTTTTTGTTTTATAAATTAATATCTAAATGAATTTCTGGTGCAGAAATAAGATCCAGAGTTTGAGTGACAGATTGCTAATAAAATTTAGCTTCTTTTTTAACTCATTGTGAACATGATCAAGTAGAGTAAATCTGGACAGATTTTATGAATGCTAGCGCATCCTAAAATTCGATCATACTATTTTTTATCATTTGTTAGAGTATTCAAAAGCTAGAGAGAGAACTGCTTAATGGTCAAAAACTGCAAGGGCCGGAAGCGGCGATCGCACTTTACAATCACTTGGTCGAAGAAAAGGCTTTGAAAGAGTAAGCGATTCATTATATCAATACTTTTACACAAAACCCGCCCAAGGTATCCTCTTGTCTATCACATTTTTTGATTGTTTTATCTATTTATATTTACCCCACTCTTTAATTCTGGGATGTCAAGATTATAGCTCGCGGATTTCAAGCTAATTTAAACCGAACCGTTGAATGATTTTTTATCTCATTCAGATTCAAAGTTGATAAATTATGTTTACTATATAAATTTTTTATGTCGTTTTCCCTTATAACTGGGGAACAAAAGTTGGTTTATACATCCAGCAAAAATTTACCCATCCAATAAAAAAATTGACCTAATTTATTCAAATTATTATAAAAATGAAATAATTTATTTTTTAGTTGGTCTGTGAACTTTCAATATATAAAAGCGAGTCCAAAAGTGTTAAAAACCTGTTCCTTGTTATCTTAATTTTACAAAAGGCACTTTTAAAAATCTTTACCTATCAATTAAAAATTAACTTTTGTCCACTTAATAAAAACGTGTTTCAGAAGTGCTATTAGAAAACGAATGTTGAATTTATTGCCTTTCTTATAACCAATAAGGTTAACGTATTAATGAAATGAAAATTCATTACTTTTCTTGATACTTTTTCTATTTCTACTACCCTTCATAATATTCTTGAAGAGCTAAACGTAGAAGTTATAGAAATATGATGGGACTCTTAAAAAAAACTAGAGGTAGATATAAAGATTTTTTCTCAATATCTTGGCAATAAATACTCCAAATTCACATCTGGTAGCTCAAGACTAAGTGATACCAATTTTTGATGAAGAAAAATTTGGGCCGTGATAGATAGATCTGTCAAAATAAATTTTTAAGACTCCTGATGTTTCAAGCATTGTTCCCCCGACACTAAACCAATAGAGAATTGATTTGTTAAAATATTTATAGTGAGAAGCATCTGGTGTCTGTACTTTTGCTTTACAAAGAAATAAGTTCTTTGTTAAAATACCTGAGCCTTAAAAACTTAGTGAATTTGTGGGAACCATTAATCAACTTTCTCACGTTCAAGTTCCAAATGACCCATTACAACTTCAAGAAACAAGCTGATACATATAAGAAAATTTTGGAAAGACTTCCTGATTAAATCAAAAATATTTTAGCTAAGTGTTCTAACCAGCGAATGTGCTTAACTTGGAGCTGGAACGTAGACGAACACATTTAGTCCCCTGTGCTGAGAAGAAAAAAAGTCATATGGGGAAATTGAAATTTTGGAAAATACAGTTTGAGAAAATAGGAGATATCCACTCTGGTTTGTAGACGTAGAAAATCATGAGCCTAGAGATGAAGATGTTGAGTTGGCTAAAATGTTGTTGGACTTGAATGAAAATGTGAAACAGAAGATTTGATAAAAAAAGGAGTATAAAGGATTAAGACTTAACAAATCATTATAATCTCAAATATTAAAAATATAATATTTCAAGATTTTTACTATTTGTTTGATACATGAAAAGCATTACAAATTAACTTTTTATGTGAATCAAAACATCACAGTTATCCGTTTATTTTTTGTTATATTTGATATCCATCCTTGGATCAAAATGAGCCCATTTTCAATAAAAACATATGGTGTTCCAATTTTTCATTTAAAATCAATATAATTATTATTATTATCAAATTTCTTTTTTAGAATTAAATAATCAATTTTATTTCATCAAACAACACTATGAGTAGTGATTCTTCTTACGACGAGTTTTCAGAGAGTGAAGACCATGTTTCTACTTGTGAAACTGACGAATGTAGTCGTGATTTTTCTGATTTGGATTCGCAAAATTTACAAGATGAAGGGAGGCTGGATTCTTGTCTTTCGAAAGATGGTTCAATCAAATTGTATCACAAAGATTTTAATTACTCAAGTAAAGAAAGGTGCCATAATACAATTACGATGAAACATGGTCTCACCAGATATTCTTGCGCGAAAATAGAAGATGAATATTCATCCTTCATTCAGTTTTTCCCACCAAAAATATTGAATACAATAATAAAGTGTACGAATGTTGAAGGCCAAAACATGATGGGAGAAAATTAGGTAGACCTCAATAACGTTAACTTTGAAGCTTTTTGGGGTTTACTGATTTTAGCTGGAGTTTTCACATCAAAGAATGAGTCTACTGCTAGTTTATGGGATGAGGATACTGGAAGAAGTCTTTTCAGAGCTACAATGTCTTTAAGAAACTTCAAAATGATTTCAAGAGCTTTGCGCTTTGATGAAAAAAACAGAAGACAATATGATAAGTTTGCGCCAATCAAGGAAATTTGGGATGAGTGGGTTAATATTTTGCCGAAATTGTTCAATCCTGGTTTTCATGTTACAGTAGATGAACAGCTGAGAGGTTTCAGACGAAAATGTCCTTTTAAACAATATATTTGTAGCAAACCAGATAAATATGGATTGAAGTTTTGGATTCTAGCCGATGTTGGTACTTTTTATGTATGGAATATTCAGCCATACTTGCAATGCAGTCGAGAAAAATCAAGGAGAGCACGTTGTGATGGATATGACAAAAGGACTAAAGGGTCACAACGTAACGTGTGACAACTTTTTTACATCTCTGAATTTGTCCAAGAGACTATTGGATGAAAGGTCTGAATTCTTGTTTACTGAGGATAATATACTTGTTTCTTATATGCCTAAAAAAATAAATGTTCTTCTTCTGTCCTCCTTCTATAAGTCCAAAAGAATTGATGAATCCAATGCAAGAAAACCTGAAATTACAAAACCAAAATTGCCGTTGGTGTTGTTGACCAAATGGTATCAAACTATTCCGTCAAAAGAAAAACAAATCTCTGGCCCATTGTGGTTTTCAGTAATATGATTGATTATATCTGCACTTAATAGTTATATTTTGTCAAAAGAGATTTTTATGAAAACAAAAATTGTTGTGAAATCAGGAGAAAGTACTTGGTAACATTGGGCAAAAAATTGATAGAACCTCTTATTTTGGCTAGGCCAAGGTTGCCGAGACCTTTATCAAGCAAAAATTTGGTACTTCAAATAAAAAAAGAAGTAGTCAAGAAGTGGAATTTCGTGGAGGCCCGAAAAAAGCAAAATGTTATTAATGCAGTAACACAAAGAATAAAATATCTCTGGAATGCGCTATATGTGATAAATTTACAAGCAAAAACCATTTAAAATGTTTGTACGAATTGCTCTAATTGTTAATTATGTTTTAGTGTTATGATAATAAATTTTTTTTTTCTAATTTTTTCTCGTTTTAATGATGAATTTGAACATTGAAAAAGAAGGTCGAAAAGAGCCCTAGGAGCCTTTTGAGTTGTAAAAATAAGGGTCCCAGAAGGGTTAAATATTTTTCAACATCCATATTCTTACCACAATTTCTTTCTCTGGATTTTTTTCAGTACAAAATTAAATAAATTAGATCTCAACAACAAAGGAACTATCATATACCTTGTGCCAGAAACATCAAGATAGACGCTGAATGGAATAAAACTGAATGACTTCATTAAAGTTGATTTTAGTATACTGAGTTAATGAGAGTGGTCCATTCGAATTTTTTCAACAAAAATGGTCCATGTACAGAAAAAGGTTGAGAAACACTGGTCTAATGTATTCATTTAATATATTTTTTATATTTAGTTTCCCTATACTTGTTGGCGTGCATAGAATCTGTATTGGAGAATTGAAAGCTTTCAACATTCTTGATACAATGGCGGAGCATCCAGAACAAAAATCCGACTATCTACACCTCGGTTAGCTCTAATGCTGAATACTTTTTTTGTTAAAGTTTTTTTAAAATGTATTATTTCATTTTATAAGAGTGGTTGATTTTTATTGAACTTGATCATTACAATTATATTACAATATAATATTGCAATGAAGGAACATTTAATCAAACATCTGAAAAATGCTAATTTATTACAATTTAAAAATATCATATAGTGTCTTTGTTACCACACATATAAATATGAATCAATTTTTGTTAAACTGTTATGTTTTAAAATAAAATTTTTCTTCTTTTTATTGTGTCCTTGACCTTTCTCTATTATTTCCCCAAACTTTTCAATTCGGTAGCAGTGCTTTAACTTGTTGAGGGCTTTTGTGCAAGATGAAATTCTCTTCACTAAGATGTTCATAAAAGCACTGATATATCTGCACTATTCTTGTGTATATATCATCCCTTATTCTTCTTTGAATTCTAAGCTCTGATAAGTTTGCCAACTCAGGATTCAAGGCTTTGATTGGATCTAAGAGAAATTCATCGATTGATCCACAAGACTTTTCTGATATATTGAAGGCATTTGTAATTTTTTTAACTTCGTTGCATACTAATTCATTTAATATTAGGCTAATTTGCTCATTTAGCATTTTATATTCTTCGGTTACGTCATGAAAAGGGGAAAGAGTCTGGGTAGCAAGTAAAAGAGAGTTGGTTGAAAAAATTAAAAAAACGTCTTCTTCTTTCTCTGACCGAAAGCTATCGATGGCATTTGTTAGAGGTTTTAAGAATTTTGAAGTGATTTGCTTAACTTCGTCGTTGTCAAAATTGCTTTGTTTTTGTTGCAAAACCAGGTTATCGGTTAGGAGAATATTTTTTAGTAAGTTTAAATGATCTCTCATGTTTTTTGTTGGCAGAAACCTATCCAAAGTATTTTCGCTCTCGTACTTGCAAAAAAGGCTTCCAACTGATTCATTTATGAGTTTTTGAAATAATTGTGAACAAAGGCTTATCAGTGAGTTCATGGCAGTTATCAAAGGAGCGTTAGGTTGGAGTAAATTTAGAAAAAGACGGAGATAAAATTTGAGTGAGGCAAGCAGTTGATAAGCATCAATACACGGCATAGA
This sequence comes from Nectonema munidae, assembly GCA_030549495.1. Lineage (NCBI taxonomy): Eukaryota > Metazoa > Nematomorpha > Nectonematoida > Nectonematidae > Nectonema > Nectonema munidae. The sequence goes on along the minus strand of JAUIRK010000221.1, from coordinate 148,812 downwards.
ATTTGCGATCACTTGTTCAACCCGAACGCAGAGTAAGTGACAAACACAATCAAATACACTAGAAAGAACAGTTTTTTTGGAATCGTCACTCAAGATGCTTTTAATCTTTTTTTCTTGACTGCTTTGGAAAAGAAGGAAAAACATATCGCTTTCACTGACGATACTTTGATGCAGCCAAGCAAGCATGTCTCCTACATATCGAAGCGGATCGTGTGCGTGTAACTCAATAGCAAAGCTTTCACCAATAGTCAGCGCGTGGATAAACGCCTTACTTGTATACACCTTTCTTGAATCCACGTAGATCTGTTGAGCTTTTTTGAAGTGATCACACTCATTGAGATTTGGATTACATACGAATAAAGATATGACCGCGCAAAAATTTTCGTTAAGTTTGGCGTTGTCTTTGCACATTGCGTTGCATTCCTTTTCAATCCAATTTAATGCTATTGTGTATCCTTTGCTCAAATGCTCCAATGTTTCTTCTTTGATTTTAGTTTTTAGCTGCTTGTAATCGTCACCATCATTACATTCTGACAAATTTTGCAGAATTAAAAATCCTTTCTCCATCACATCTACAAATTCTCTATTGACTTCTTTATTCGTTATGCTAACTACTTCTTTATCACTGAAAATGTAATTTTCTTGCAACTCCACTAACCGTTGTTTGTGTTGTATATGCTCCTCGCGTTTTTGTTGTAGACTTTTTATTTTTTTCAAAAAAGCAGCACTGTCCACTTCGTATGTCTCAAGCTTTTCTTTAATACCTTCGTGCAGCTTAAAAGTCGTTTCAATTTGGGCATTCATATCGTTTACTTTTTCCTTAATCGGCGCGATGGATTTGAAAAGAAGGCAATATTTTTTCAACTCTTCTTCCTTTATCAAGCTACTAACGTTTCTTCTTTCATGAACAGTGCTTTCATCAAAAATCTCTGAAAAAACTTCAAACGCTGATAGAAACTCTTTATCACAGTATTTGTCCAAAGAAGTAATCTTCTTTATTTTATTCGAAATTAGTGAGTTTTCCATTTTTGGTTTTTACACTTTTTATCTTACTATGATGATTAAGATGAAAAAGAATGTAATCCTTTTATAAGCAATGTATTTTACTCTAACGAATAAGCAGAAAAATTCAAATGGAAATTATTTCTAAAAATAAAATAATTAGGCTGAATAAAAAAGGCGCTGTTCCAAAAGAAAAAATTTAGAAAAAAATCTTAAAATCCGACTTAGTATCTTGTGCAGTAAATGACGTTTTTATGAAAACTTTGAAAAATTAATTTATATTTAAATAAATGAAAAAAATTTCATCGATTTTTTATAACCTTCCTTTTCGAGAATAAAAATACATTATCCCCCTCTTCACAAAAAAATAATTATTATTCAATAAGTAAAAATAATATAATCATCAATAGGCCTAAATTAATATACAAAAACAATGGCAAAGTCGATAGATGAAAATTTCATCCATTCAAAAATTATTCTGTAAATTTCATTTTATTTATAGCATATAATTATAACAATATTTAATACATAAATTTGCCTATTATTATCAGAAATAAAAAACAATTTTCCTTATTTATCGCCAGACAAATCGGAAGAGGTAAGAAAAAAGTATTATTTCGAAAAGCGTCGATGTGTCAAAAATGAACCACTGTTCTGAATGAATAAAATAAGTTTCCTTTTAAATATTACCTTCAAACAAGAGGCGAACCTTGTTGAAATTATTGTGGGGAGGAATTTTTTCAATCCCATTTACTCTAAAGATTTTCCATCAATGTATTCATTTTTCACATTTTATATAGAAATTTGTTTATTATGCATTTTCTTAGGTTTATTCATGAAAAATCAAAAACAGCTTTAAAATGTTAATTTCGACCTAAAAACAGGGGCGCACATGCGGTGGGGGTGAAAATGACCTTCGCCCCCCCCCCCAATAATTTTCTATAAGTAAGAGTTGTTGCTTGTTTATGAAACGGTTCTCGGACATTTCGCCCCATTATTATAAGACAGTTCGCCCCATTATTTTCATAAGACATTTTGTCTCATGGACAATTCGCCCCATTATTTTCATAAGACATTTTGTCTCATGGACAATTCGCCTCACTATTTTCATAAAACAATTTGCCCCATTATTTTCATAAAATAATTCGCCTCATAATTTTCATAAGACGATTTGCCTCATGCTCAATTTGCCCCATTATTTTTACAAGAGAATGCGTTCTATTATTTTTATAAAACCTCTAGTCCTTTTATTTTCATAAGACAATTCTTTCCATTAAAAATTTGCTCTATTTTTATAATACAATTCTTGCCATAGATAATTTACTCTATTTATACAGATCAATTAGCACTATTGTTTTAATAAAACCGTTTTTTCAATTTTTACTCTTTTTACGCTTTTTCATAAAACGGTTTAATAGAGATAAAATAAACAAGAGTATAAAATTTTTTAATAATTTTGCACATATAATAAACAAAGATGGATGAAACAAATAGCCTATGAGACAATTTGTCCATGGGGCGAAATGTCTGTCGACCTATGAAACATATAGGATGTAATGATCATTCGAATACATGATAATGTAAGATACGAGAATAAAAGAGATAATGCAGACTCGAGTCAAACATCATGCCAGCTGCTCTCAAATTCCTATCAAAAATATTTTACAAACGATGTGATAGCTATATAATAATAATATTCCATTGTTTCAATATGCATAGAGTAAGTAGTGTCCTTCTTGTAGTATTTTTGAGCAAACACAAGTTGATCCACTCATCTTCTTCTGTCACAGTGATTCTCTTTCTGTTTTTCTCTTCCGCTTTCTCTGTTAAAACTCAATCAATCACCCAACCTCTCTTCTCTTTTTCTATCTCGTTCCTCTCCCCATACTCTGGGGTGGGGGCTGTCCCCCTCCATCACTTTGATTTTCGAAAATTTCTCCAATGAAAGGATCTGGAAAGTATAAATAATGTTGCTCAAGTTTTTTAAGTTTTGTGTCCCCCCCCCCCTATCAACTTTTTTCTGGCTACGCCACTGCTTCTCTCTAATTTGCATTTAGAGTTAAATTTTAATTTCCTTTGTCTTCCCATTAAGGCTGGAACTCCATCAGTTGAACAAGCAACGATATTATTCAAAGGAATTTCCTTCTCTTTGAAAAAAGATAAATTCTTGTGAAACTTTTCCATCTTTAATGAAACGGACATACGCCAAAAACAATGCTTGATTACCTGAAAGAGTAGATTCGTCCAACTGCAAACTCAATTGTTGACTTTTGAGCGTCTCATATAAAGTTTCTTCAATATTGCACGCCATCTCATCAATTCTTCTTTGTACTGAATTATTACTAAGTGGAATTGAATTCAAAATAGTTTTGGGAAAAGGATGATGCACTACAGTACTGAGAACTTCTTCTATAGTTGGTAAAATAAGTTGTTCTCCAAATGTGTGAGGCTTCGCTGATTTAGCAATCAATTTTGAAATATTGTATGTACAAACAAGCCCATCATCACGCTTTTGTGATAAACGATGAAATTCGATTTCGGTTATTAAATAGAGCTCAAACGCGGTTGCTCTTTAATTGATTTGAATCATGCTTTTTAACATCAATCACACAGAAAATACTTTGTTTCAACTTTTAAAAGAGTAATACAGTTCATGAGTAATTTGCCTCGACGTCTGTATCTGTGAATAATGTGCAAGCTATGTGCACGTGAGGCGAATAAAAATATCAGAAACATGTGGAGAGAAGTACACATCATGCATAAGCTTTTGTGAAAGCTCCTCCATTTACACATGTTGAAGGTATTATTCCGAGCTATCACGAGTTTCAATGATCTCGTGAGCTTAAAAATAATTATATGGAAAATTCTACAGCGTCCCTTTGCGCGACTCTAACGCCCGCTATCTCGAGCAAAACATTTGACGCCCCTTGTGTCTTGATAATGCCCCCGCCCACTTTGGGAAACACTGGCTTAGACCCACAAGATGCAAGAAAGTATAGCATACTTTGATAATTGTAAAACAAGTATACTTATAATGAGTGTCTCATGTTTGAATTTACTGGAAGAGGGGGCAAATGCCTTTTTATTCTTGGATTTTTTTGTAGTAGTATTTATTGTGTATGCACAGGCTTAACCCTATTAGTAGAGATACTAATATGTGCCTACTACTACTATATTGATTTGAGACCGTAACGGTACATTCAATACATGAGTAGATAATGATCATCAAAGCTAAGTGTTGACGGCTAGTTGGTTGATGCTCACGCACAGCCTCTGGACGTCAGTTCAAACCTCATAGTTTGAACACCAAGGTGGAACTGATGAGGTGGAATTGATGAGGCTTCAATAGCCGAAACCGGTCTTTCATACAGTGTACGCTTAGTGATGATGATCAAAATACAAGAGAACTAGTTAAATAATTATATAAAGTTTTTTACACATGTATACCCTATTTTCAACTATGCTGAATTCAGTGGTGATATTCATTTTTTTATGAAAATCAATCAATCAAACCTGTCTAAAAATTGATCTAAATGTGACAGTTCATCTCAAAAAGAAACTTTTTATCTAAATAATTATATAAAGTTTTTTACACATGTATACCCATTTTCAACTATGCTGAATTCAGTGGTGATATTCATTTTTTATGAAAATCAATCAAACCTGTCAAAAAATTGATCTAAATGTGACAGCTCATCTCAAAAAGAAGCTTTTAATCTAAATAATTATATAATGTTTTTTACACATGTATACCCATTTTCAACTATGCTGAATTCAGTGGTGATATTCATTTTTTTTATGAAAATCAATCAATCAAACCTGTCTAAAAATTGATCTAAATGTGACAGTTCATCTCAAAAAGAAACTTTTTATCTAAATAATTATATAAAGTTTTTTACACATGTATACCCATTTTCAACTATGCTGAATTCAGTGGTGATATTCATTTTTTATGAAAATCAATCAAACCTGTCAAAAAATTGATCTAAATGTGACAGCTCATCTCAAAAAGAAGCTTTTAATCTAAATAATTATATAATGTTTTTTACACATCCATTTTCAAGCATGCTGAATTCAGTGGTGATATTCATTTTTTTTTTATAAAAATCATTCAAACCTGTCAAAAAAGTGATTTACATATGACAGCTCATCTCAAAAAAGAAACCTTTTATATAAGTAATAATATAAAAATTGATCTAAATGTGACAGCTCATCTCAAAAAGAAGCCTTTAATATAAATAATTATATATTGTTTTTTACGCATCCATTTTCAAGCATGCTGAATTCAGTATTCAAACCTGTCAAAAAAGTGATTTTATATTCCTTTTTTTTTATAAAAAATTAGTCAAACCTGACAAAATAATTTATATATGACAGCCCATGTCAAAATTAAAATTTTTATTCTTATAAAAAGTTTTTTATACATTTCAAGTATGTAGAATTTAATGGTGATGTCATTTTTTATGAAATTAATAAAACCTGTCAAAAAAATCGATAATTCACTCAAAATATTTCATTCTACAGTAACATATGTAACTCGATAGGACCTCCATCTTTTTGGCTACAAATTCGTTATCGACTTGTAGTCTCTACGTCATATTATAATTTACAGTATGTAATTTTGCTATTCATTCCATGATGATCCTTTCTTGGTAGCTCTTTTTTCATTAGAAATTTATATTCTTCAATGTGTGTTCGAAAATTTTTTTATAATGATAAAATTACTATTTTCCTCTCTCAAAGCATTCTGATTAAAGAATCTTCTTGATGATCTTAGACTTTTTTATCAGTATCGTATATTTTATTAGCAGGCCTGAATATTTGTCAACCAATCTCATTTCAAAGGTTTTTTTCTGATGAATCATTCGTGATGTCATTGTTCAATTACAAAAAGTTGTCCACGTTCTTCATCTAAAAAATTATTTCCTTGACGCAAAAGATGGAAAAATTCAATTTAAATTAAAAATATCTTGATAGTGACTAAATTCTCACATATTGGCATCTGTGCCATTTTTGATAAATCTGACCTATTCTAAATTTTCAGATTTCTTACCCATCTTAGCTAAATTTTAATTGTAATCCTATATGATTTTTCATTTGTAAAATAGGAACTTCTTTTACAAATGAAAAAATCTTTTTGGAGCATCTATTATATAATTAAACCACTTCCTAGTTCATTAGAACATGGTAGATGTTCCATTTAGTCAAGATACATATTTTTTTTGATCACATGTTCTCTTTTCAATTAGTTTTCAACTTCGTTCCTTCTCTCATACAAATTTTCAAAAGATTTTATAATACGTTTTGTTACTCAAGATGATTGTAGAAAGTATTATAAGCCAAAATAAACAAAAAAAAAAGTATATTTTCACTATATATCTAATATGCAGCCATTTTTCGAAATTTTTTTACAGAACTGATTTTCAGGCATGCATTACTAATTCAATTGCCACTTCGAGATATTTTTTAACGGTATTATCCAAAATCCAGTACAGAAATAAAATAAGCATAGTCGATTTGGTATAAAACAGATATTTTATTATTTTGAAAATATTTTTGAAGACAGTATCTAGAAGTAAATGAGTTAAATCGCAAATTTGATTGAAGCTTTCAGATATTTTAAAACCATAAATGCCAAAACTGAGTCCAAAAATGAAACCAGCATCTTCCATTTGGCATTAAAACAGATATTTTATTTAAATTTCAAAAATATTTCTGTAGACATTAGACGTAAATCGAAGATATGATTGATATTTTCAGACATTTAAGACCTCTAAATGCAAAAAATGATTTCAGAAATAAAAATTATCATGGTCGAATTGGTATAAAAATATATATTTCATGTAAAATTAGAGAGAATATTTTGGGATATAGTTTTACGACATAAACCGCAAATTTGATTGACACTAACAGTAAAACCTCTAAATGCAAAAACTGTGTTCAGAAATGAAATCATCATGATCTATTTGCTATAAAAACATATATTTCACGTAAAATTTGAATCAATATTTTTGAAAACTAATTATAGAACTAAACGCAAATTTGATTGATACTTATAGGTATTTTCAAATTCAAACTGCAAAAATTGAGTCCATAAATGAAACTAGCATCGTTGATTTGGTATAAAAACATATTTAATTGTAAAATTTGAATGAATGTTTTTGGAGAGAATTTTTAGAAGTAAACCGCAAATTTCATTAACACTTATAGGTGTTTTCACATCCTAAATGTAAAAAATGAGTTCAGAAATGGAAACAGCATGATTGATTTGGTATAAAAACATATTTCAAGAGAATATTTTTTGAGACAATTTTTAGAAGTAAACCGCAAATTTGATTAACACTTATAGGTATTTTCACATCCTAAACGTAAAAAATGAGTCCAGAAATGAAACCAGCATGGCCGATTTTGTATAACACATATATTTCATTGTAAAATTTGAATGAATGTTTTTGGATATAATTTTTAGAAGTAAACCGCAAATTTGATTAACACTTATAGGTATTTTCAGATCCTAAACGTAAAAAATGAGTCCTGAAATGAAACCAGCATGGCCGATTTAGTATAACACATATATTTTATGTAAAATGTGAAGGAATGTTTTTGGAGACAATTTTCAGAAGTAAACCGTAAATTTGATTAACACTTATAGGTATTTTCAAATCCTAAATGTAAAAACTGAGTCCAGAAATGAAAACAACATGATCGATTTGGTATAAAATATATATTTTATGTAAAATGTGAAGGAATGTTTTGGGAGACAATTTTCAGAAGTAAACCGCAAATTTGATTAACACTTATAGGTATTTTCAAATCCTAAATGTTAAAAATGAGTCCAGAAATGAAAACAGCATGACCGATTTAGTATAAAAACATATATTTTATGTAAAATTTGAAGGTATATTTTATTAGATACATTTTTGATTAATCAAAATTTTGATTGACATTTTCTAAAAAGTAGCCAAGATTATTGAAAAAATTAAATATATAAAGTGTTATGTGTTCCAAACTGTATATAATTATAAATTTTCAGAGTATTATATAATATAGATCCTAAGTTATAGGTTAAGTACAGATAATGTCAAAATTTTGCTGAAAAATTTTAATTTTTGATTGATAGTTTTGGACATGAAAGGGTCATTCAACTACCATGAAAATGGTTTCAAAAGATGCAGCTAGCGATTTTAGGAAAAGTCACAAAATTTGAAGGGATATGATTCAGCCAATTTTCTACAATTAATTTTTTAGGGAAGGGGGGCGTTTTACGCCCCCCAGCACTAATAGGGTTAATGTTTCAATTTTTGGCTGGATCACTGATAATATTCGATGGCGAACCAAGAATTTTGTAAGTCTATTTCTGTCATGAGGGTCGAAATTAGACATTTTTAACAAGTATGGGTTAGAAAAAAAACTTTAATATAAAAAGAGAAGAAATGTTATTAGTTAATTATGTCTGTAGCCTTCTAATAAAAATTGGTTCCAATACTCATCAGTTGCGATCGAAAGGTAGTTTGCAATAAACACAGAAAAAAGTACTGCTTATGATACTTAGTGTGCCATCCTTGTTGAAGGAGAAACCGATTTTTGTCTGGAGATGAAGCGCCATTTGTGTTGCAGACAGCGTTGTGGAATTGGAGGGGAAATGACAGACTTTGACCTAAGTACTTACAAAAATTCAAAACCTAAAAAAGTGGTATAAAAACCAATTCTTGGTATTTGAAAAATGAATTTTATTTTTAGAGTGGCCTTCTTTAGTAGACGCTAGAAGTAAGCGTTAGATTTGAATCTTTTACATTTTCAAGTATTTGGGGCCGAAGTCAGATTTTTGTAAAAACATGGAGTCAGAGTAGGATATTTGGCATCGAACTTCGCCCCCATGGCTTGGGCTATAGTCGTGGTGGAGATCACCACTATCAAAAACATTACAATTTCAGGCCACGGCATTCAAAGTGCAAAATAATTTGTCTTTAGCGAAAAAATCCTACACTTTGCCTTGCAACTCACATCTAACTTGGCTAATACCAATTTAAATAGGCTGTGTTTTTGCCATTTATATAAGTATAAATAAAATTTGCAAACATTTTTTATTTAGAACATGTTTCTGGAGGAATCATCAGCAATAAAGATCAAAAATAACAAAAACCACTAGTTACACACAATTACTGTTTGATGTTCCCACATATGCTGCTGAATTATTTTAATTTCCAAGATGTATTTTCTTTTTTGTGAGGGTGTTAGTTCATTATTCCTCCAGAAACACATGTTCTAAATAAAGGAATGTTTGCAAAATTTTGTTCTAGACTCGACCGAGTAAAAGGTCTTTTGTATGATAAATAATCAAAGCCATAAAAAAAAACTAATGTCAAAAACCAAAAAACACCTTTAGGACTTATAATTGTAAACATTTAAACCTTTTCATGAACAATGGGACACCAGTGTCCAATAATAAGATAAAAATCGTGAGTTATATAAAAACTCATTGAAAAAGAGTTATCAGTCTTGCTGGCCATCATATTTCAATGGCTGGCAATGAAAAGGATGATAAATTTTTAATTATATAACCTAATAATAGAATAAAAATATATTTTATAAAGATGGAAAGTGGCTTGGTTCCTCATCATGCCAATTTGTTCATAGTTTGACATAAGCGGTACATCAGTGTGTCAATGAAAACACACCCACGGTACATTTACCTTGAAATTAGTAAGAGTATTAATTTGGCTATATTTATTGTATATATACTTTTTATAATTCAAAAAATGTTAAAGTTTTGTTTTGTTTTTTCTTTCATTTTTGTTATATCGATATTTAAAGCTATGCCTATCCGAAGATTAAAAAATAATAAAAATAAAACTTGAAATAAAATCAAATAATAAAACAAAATTTTGCTTAAATTTTCGAGAATAAAAAGTACACGAAAAAAATTAAATTTATATAGAAAGACAAAAAAAATATTATTATAAAATTGAATTTAACAATTATGAAAATGAACCCCAATAACACTAAAAAATCTCGGTTTCAGGCTAAAAATATCATACACTCCATCCAAAACCATACCTTTCCTCCAATCAGTCTAAACGAATTAAACACAGCAGTATATACTCTCATAACAAATGCTTCATATAGCTTCAATCTTACCTCACCAGAACACATTAAGAAATCAATACACATTCTAAATAAACATCTACTCCTTATTTTCAATACATGCCTAACTTAGTCATATTTCCTCAAAGTTTGGAAAATCAGTAAACTCTTACTCATTCTTAAACCCAATAAAGATTCAAGCTTAATTAAAATTGGCGACCAATCACGATAAGGCAAACTTTTCGAAAAAAAACATTCGCAAACGTCTAGTCCACTACATCCTATTCCTTAACTTCATCCATCACACCCAATTTGCATACCTTCCTAACAAAAATACGGAAACAGCACTATCTCCACTAACTACCTACCTTTACTCCTCCCTTTCTACACATAAAACTTCTTCTACAATTTTCCTAGTCATAAACAATGCTTTCAACTTAACCTGGCATCCTACTATCATCACAAACTTCGCTTACAAATTATTTCCTCCTCAAATCATCAAATTTATAAGCTCATACCTTTCAAACCGCTGTCTCATCTTCCGACATCGCGCTTCCCTTTGCATCCATAAGCTAACCCTCTCAACTCCTCAAGCAGGGTGTCTCTTCGATATCCTCTGGCTCTCATAGACCCGGTTCTCGATCTCATCCTCACACAGAGACTTGCCTCATTGTTTTTCAGATGACATACTATTCACTTTCGCCAACAACTCTCAACAAGAAAATCTCACCAAAACCATTTTATTTCTATTAATGTTAGAAGAAAGAGCAAGCACACATAAGATATTTTTCAAAACACACAGAACATTTACCCTTTAATTTAAATACCACTACTTCTATACCTGCCCCAAAGACTATCAAATATCTAGGACTTAAACTCCAGTCCAATAAAATTTTCAACCCATTTTAGAAAAATGTACCAAAAACTTTCAGCCACTCTTTTTTCAATTAAAAGCGCTATCTCTTATAAATGTGGCCTTCGTCCCAAATACATATACACATCCTTAATCTTTCTTGGGGCATTCCTTAAAACAACTATCCACATTCTTAACAAAATACACCGTCTCTACCTACTTTGCATCACGAACGCATATCGTACTACTTCTACATAATGCCTAGAAATTCTAACAAACACTCTATTATTACAACTTCAAATCAAAAAAGTATTATTAAGGGCTTTATTATGGCATACAACAACTTACTTCCCCCTTTTTTTCAATCACACTCCAAAACATTACTCTATTCTATTCTTTCTACTCTACTCTTTTGCAAAATTCGCCCCAAATATTGCTAATTACCTAGTTCATCCCTCTATACATCCATCTCTTTTAACTCATCCATCTGTACAAAATCCATTCAAAACTTCTATATGGAAAAACAATTTTTTTTTGCAAAATAACCGATTTCACACTTTCGCTCTAACTCTTAATCAACCTCCCTACATATCTTCATAGACGCCTCAAAGAAATCCCTTAGTGATTCTTTTGCTTACGCCTTCTTAAAAGCTCTTCCACTCATCACTTTCACACCCATCGCTCTCCATTAAATTCTCTACTTTCGCGAAATCTTCAGCTTTTTACACGCCTGCACTATGATTACCGACAATATTAACCAGGGGTGGATCTAGAAATTGGCATTAGGGGGGCGGAAAGTATTTTAATAAACTAGAACTCAAATTTGAAGGATATAAATTTAAGCTTTATCAAAATTTTTGAGCTATTTTTATCTTATTTTGGGTAATAGTTTAATAAAAAGCGAAAATTGACTTTTTATCATAAAACTTAGAGTATTATAATAGTATATCAAAAAAGTATAAGTTTATTATAAGAAAGTAACTAGATTAAGAGCTAAGAGAGTTAAGGAGCCTCATCCGTCTAGGACACTTTTTAGCATACATATAAATAATAGTATTAATATACAATCGAATATATGTGAACAAAAAGAAGAATTATGGCATTATTACAAAAAAATTGAATAATATAAAAGTAATAAGTGTCACACTTAACTAAGATTGAAACATAAAAAACTTTTTAGGGCTTCTGACATTAGAGAAAGATCGAATCTGAGTTACAGAAATCATCATAATATTTGAGTTTACGAAAAGAATTAGATCAAGAAAAATTTCCAATCAAATGGCAATGCAATTTTAGGGGGGTAATAATTAGACTTGCATAGAAATCTTAATCTAAAGTCAAACTTCTTTTTTACAATTTAATCTCTACTACTTATGAAAATGTATTTCATCATTTTTATTTAGTCTAATATCTCCCTAATTTAATTCACTATCGTAAACTTCCTCTCTTTAAAATTTTTTTTTAATAAATTTAATTTTTTAAAAGTTTTTTGTGGTTAATTATTTCTTAATTTTGAGGTATATTTAAATTTTGAAAAAAAGGTATACGTGTTGTTCATGCTTTGTTGGCTTTCGTTCTCTTTATTGATTTTCCCTCAGGTATTTTTTGTTTTTATTTTAATAGCCTGTTTTATTCTTGGTTTAATTTTATTTAATGTTTTCCTAATTCAATTATATACCTAAACAAGTATTTTATAAAGTAACTATAACAAAGATATCGACATATTTGTGCAGTGGTATTGCGATTTTTGTTTTTAATTACGTACCTAAGAGTTTCAAACTCAACCTTGGTATTACAGTTTTACCAAAATTGAAATTTAAACTTTTTGTGTTTACCTGAATTAAAATATCTGTTTAACTCTTAAACATTAATTTTATTATGTAATAGAATAAGTTTGCTCTATAAATTTTTAATTGACTTGATATCTATTAAAATCATTGATACCTGTATTCGTATATTTGATTAATATTTATCAATTTGTATTGTATTTTCTCTTAGAGGCTTATAAGTTAACAAAATAGTCAGGTAAAATAACTAAAGAATTTTTTATTCAAAATTTTAGTAGAAATTAAACTTATTACGTTTCTTTCTCTTTCGTACCATTTTTATTATCAGATTTGGATTGTAGTAAATTTTTTTTATAATATTTTCAAACCGAATATCATTTTATTTAATGAAATATATCATTTTAAACTAGTTTAAACATAGCGTATTTGATACTCTCTCTTTAACCCTCCTAAAAAGTATATGATTTGCTCCAGCCCGCGTAAGAAATATATTTTTTTCTAGTTCCGGCTCCTTCAACCTTTTTTAAATTTATTAAAAATTGATTATGGCTATACTACCTATATAATAAATAAATATATAGAAAAGCTAGATTTATGTAACTACCTAATTCTTTTATTATAAGCTTACAGTTGATAGGAACTAGACAAATTTTATTTTTCTTTTACTTTTATATTGGACAATGGGAAAGGAAAATGAGAAGAATTTCATCAGTTCAAATATCATTGTCAACATGTTTACTTTCGATCCTTAATTTCTGTAGTTCGGTCCTATCAGGTTCATAGATATTATAGTCTGGTTCAAACTATAGAGGGTCTATGTTAGGCTTATTCTGAATATTATAGGATATGACCAGAATGTGAAGAGTTATAGATTAGAGCACTGCGTGGGTTGCAATAATTCGTCCACAACCGCCCACACTTAAAAATTTTGACTCACAACCATCCGCAAATTTATATTTAAACCACCAATTTTAAATTTAAACCTTCAATCGCCGAACTTAACACAACTATTTAATTTTCATAAAGAATATAATTTAATGCTACTATTTTTATACATTGAATTTTTATGATGTTAGATTTAAAACAAAATTTTATTTTTAATAGATCACTTTAAAATAAAATATCAGACGGTTTGGCTTTTAAAAGGTCATCATCTTTGCAGAAATATGATGGCCAGCAAGACTGAAGTTACGCTAGCTGACAGCACTTGTTTCCATAATACATAAAACATTACGCGCAACAACAGAACGTGTAGGAAAATTGTTTCAATATAATGTATTGTATATGTAATATAATATACTTGATCTTAAGAAATAAATGGAGCTTTGATGATGTAAAGGTGCGAGTGTATGAGATGGATGTAAGGGGGTATACTTTATACAAGCAGATATGAATGAGTATCTTATAAATTATGTCGTTTTTTAACAATTAATTCGTAAATTTCTGTGCAGTAAGTTTTGAACAAATGACCGCACCTGCAATTTATGTGCGTGTCCCGCAAATCCATGCGAGTACTATATTCAGCATGTAAAAGTAATAATGTCATTTTTTCTTTACTCTCGCTTTATTACTTATTCCAATTTGGTAACTTAGAAATAGAAATATAAAAACAATTCTATAAAATTTGATTTATACTCGCAACCCAGGTGCTTTTATTTTTGTCCAAATAACTTGTCTCCAATGATAGACACATTCTTGAATCATTGTTCTTGAAAACAAACACCGCCTTCCAAACAGATATTTGATAATCGAACACAAATCGCTTATTTGGATGCCGTGGTATAGAAAATAGTATATCTTTGAAAACATTTATGGTGTCTACTTTCTTTTTTAAGACATGTGATTTTTTGATCAATTTTGTTTTTACTTTCTTCCAATCTTCCTTTCTATTTCTTGGCATAAAAACAAAGTTGAAGGTTTCTGTTTCATCTCGCTATAGAAAACAAAAACGCATCGATGCTGTAAAGCATAATAACTTATTTTCTTATCATTTTAAATCTTATATACCATGTCTTTGCTTTTGAAAGAAATTCTAAATGCACTTTTGTTGCGATTCTTTTATTGTATTTTATTAAAAACTCTTACAACACCAATTTATCAAGCCTGAAAACAGGATAAAAAGCGTGGTCGTTATATAAATAAGCCTTTTCATGCCTCTAGATCAGTGGTTCTCAATCTTTTTTTTAACAAATCGTCAAATTAACCCTAGGAGTCCTAGAATTTTTATATTTTAAAAAGTCCGAAATGGGTCAATTGACCTAAACATAAAAAACAAAATTTTAGAACTTCTATTAAATTTTATTCTAGTTTTTTTAATGGAAAAAATATTTATTATTAATTTAATTCTGTATTGTGTCAAATATTCCATTGTGTATACCCTCGGCATTTAAATACTTTGGTGTATTCTTATTAACTAAGAAACCCAAAATTGTTTATTTCCTCGCGGTCATGCAACAATGATAATCTCAAAAATGAAACCGCAAACACTTATTTTATAATTCAAAAAAGGAGACTTTGATAAGGCCAATCAAGAACTTAGGGGTTAATCAACAAAAGAAGCAACTATAAAACTAGAATTAGTTTCATTCTTGAAACTTATTAATATAGTTTGTCTCAATGCCTTTATTATTTAAAAAAATGTGGGAAGTTGAAAGCTCAAAAAGAAATTATCACTTTACCATGTCTTCTAAAATTCCGAAAAAATCTAATTATTTCCGAATTAAAGACTTAACAGTTCACTTTGTAAAAAAAGTAAAACTCACGAGAAGTGTTGTAATTGCGATTTATTTTTTGTGGATCTTGTTCTTATAATATTTGTAAATCTTGATATACAGTTTTTCTTTGATATGATGAATAAATAATTACGTAATCTCAATTGACCCTACTCGGTATTGTTGAAGTTTTTATTTTCATGGATAAAAGAAAAAGAATTTTTTATATTTTTAATTAATAATTATAATAAAAAATGCTTTCATCACATTGTTTTAATTTTGTGATAGCAAAATCTAGTGATTGTTAATTCTGTTTTATTTTATCTTTTAGGGTCCTTTGACCATGCTGGGACTTCTTTGGTTAAGAACCAATACTGCACTAGACAGCCGCACTAAAAGCATAAAATCGGTTTTTATAAAATGAATCCAAATTGCTTCATATATATCAAATCATATTCATAAATAATAAGTCAATAAATTTGCCAAATTTGGACTCTTTTGATATGATATTGTTAGCCTATTTTTCCTGTAACTTGCTGTGTGGGCCGTAAAGCAAGAGGTTGAGGGCCGCATGCCAACCTCAGGGCCGCGGTTGAGAACCACTGGTTTTGTGTATCTGAGTTATGAGAAAGAAAACATTGATACGATAAGTTTTTAACCTCTGCGTAGACAAAAGATAGATTAAACATTTATAATGAAATATAAACGAAAATAATTTCCGAATGTAAAACCTTTGAAACTTTTATTTTAAGAGTTATTTTTCTAAGGATTTTTTAAATTGTATTGAAACTAAGAGAAAATTGTATAACCTGAAAGTCTTGAATTGTTTATTATCACTGTTTCTCCGTTCTGCAATTTTTATTCCTTAAGACAATGTATATTTAATTTTATTTGGCAATTTCAATTCTTTAAAAAACACAATCGTATATTCAATTAAAAACATTGTTTCGTGTATTGGAATATCATTCCTTCAAACAATCTAATTTGATATTAAATTGTGTCATATACCTAAAAATATTTTTCGTCTTTCCTTGTTCAACCTTAAAAAGGTTTTAGGAAAATTACATACAAATTTTTTAATTTAACTTTTGTTTACAATTTTGCTTAATCGTCTGCTAAAGTTGTATAAAAATTCATTTAAAATGAAAACAGATGATTTACTTTACAAGACCTATGCCTGAAAGGGTTAACGGGCTATTTATATTAGTATATCCAATCCCCATATAACTTGTGCTATTTTATATAATGCCAGGCCTATAACCTCCTTCATTTATCCGAAACTTAAATTCACATAGTTTAGATATTAAATATTTAAATACCTTACATCTATATTTCCAATATTTAGTGCTACCTTTGCGTCTATAAAAGTTAACTCATGAGCTGTATTTATAAGAGAGAACATTTTATATTATTGAGACTTGAAAAGATGGTAAAACTCTGATAAGAAAAACATTGCGAATAGAGTGGGCTTTTCTTGACTCCATAGACAGAAGCGTTGAATCTGAAACAAAGTCAGCTCTGGCTAACTGCGTAAATCAATGGCTGAACTATCGAAAAACTTTTGTTCTAATTTTTTAGTTCGCGCAAATGAGAGGCGTTTGATTAATCTCTATTGAATTCCACTGGAAATTGCAGTTTCTCTGCTGCAGGAACAATAACCCAAAATTGGTTAATTTTAAAACATTTATAAAGCGTAGCACTTATCTTCGATAAACTTAATTGCTAAATGAATATTAAATGCGCTAACTATGTCTGATTTTTCAAAACTGGAAGTAAAATTTTTAAATCAAGAAGAATCGGAATCGTGATCAGAATCCGCTTTTTTTGAGAATTGGTAATCGAATCGTACAAAATTTTAGTACCGTCCCACCCTCGCTTTACGGACTATGGACATAACGCCTCCTTTAAATTCATTATATGATAATAAACGTTGAGGCTTCGAATGAATTTTACTTGTTCTTGCACTTTTGTGTTGTGATGATAAAATATATACTACTTTGAAGTTTCTCGTTGCATGCTTTCTTGGAATATAGTCAGTCAGTCAACGAACAAATATTGGTATATATCGTTCTACTCTTACATTTGCATAATTTTAACTCTTTCAGGTAGGGTGATCTGAATAAGTGAGGAACGAATCTTCTATTGACCATAACTGTCCCTCATAAAGACAGTTTTTTGTGTAACACCAGGCTGCTAGCTCGTGACTGGTGAAAAAACGATCAGTATAGATTCCACACCCACTTGGAATATTACTATTTTCAATTTGTCGTTTTGACACATTGAATGCTGAGAAGTATCAAGAGTTAACAAGCCCACTAACATAGAATTCTGGTTTCATGCAATAAAAAAAGGTTTGATTTTTTTCTGGAAAAAATCTAGTTGAGAAGTGAGAAAATGAAAATTTTAAAGGACATTCTTGCATCATGAGAGCCGAACTTCTCTAGTAATTCCTCGGCAATATTCTTGTAATCGCAACTACGATGTTTGCCCAAAAAATTCTAACTTGGGACTTGAAAGAAAGCCACGCCTTTTTTCATTTATATTCATGCAACATTCAAAATCTGTATCCTTCATCAATTCTCTAATTTGTGGTGCATCGAAAACACCTGCTTTTATTTTGGCATTACTTAAAAGCGAGGAAATTTTTTTGTTAAATTTTTTTTGCCTATTTTCATCTGTGGCTTTGGTAAAATTTTACATGAGACCTAATTTTATGTGTAAAGGTGGAAGCAAAATCTTATGTGGAGAGACAAGAGGTTCACCCAAAACATGTGATCTTGTTTTCATTTGTGTTCTCAATCGCCATTACCGTTTAATATAGTGCAAGCCATCATCTCGGCTGTCCCACAAAAACATGGATATTTTGTATAGCCGCTTTGCAGTCTTACGAGAATGGCACAATCTAAAAATAAAATAAATATCTTCAAGGATTTCATACTCTAAAATAATATAATTGTTTCCGTACCTCAATTCAGCCTATAGATCTTTCGTATTCTTAAAATTTTCCTTTATTTCTACTGAATGAGTAATAGGAACGGATCCAAATGTGGCCAATATTAATCAAGACTGCTTTAAAACTTTTGGGAGAAGAATCTAGAAAAAGTCTCCAATCTTTAGGATTATATTTAACTCCTAATGCCTCTATCAATCCTTTGATATCTTTACAAAAAATAAATGACGCGTTGCTATTGTAAGCGAAAAAATTTTCTGAATTCTTTTTCCCGCTCTCTATACCAAGCAAAGGTGGTTTCAGTTGCTAATAAGTTATTTTGTTTTAGCCGTGAGCCCACTAATTGAGAAGACTCTTTGGATAAAGCTAAGTCTCTTGTCAAATCATTTGAGCTCAGCTTATTTTAAAGGTTTTAGGTCATCTTTGTTCATCGAACATATGAATGCCTTGTTAGATATGTTTTCTTCATCTTCTTGCGAACTCTAAATACAGTAATTTTTAAGAGGCCGCTGATGTATTGGGACACCTGGCCCATGAGGAAATGGTTTATTTGCCGAGGAAACATCAGGATAATTAATAAAGGACTCCTTTTTGTTAATACCTTCGAAGTTTGTCATACAAAAATAACAACCTGTGAGATGGTCTTTTTGCTCTCGCCAAACCTTCGGAACACCGAAAGCAAATTCTTCCTCTTTCCCATTGGTCCATCACCGCAAGCCTTCAACACATGTTCTACAACAAATATGTGGCGCAAACGATTTTTCTTGATCGCCAAGTTTAACCCCAAAATAAGCATGATAACATTTTTTAATAAATTTTGTGATTTTTGACACTTGAACAGGAAATGTTACCTTGCCACGAATATAGCTAGCTTCAGCATTTAAAAATATAAGCCTTATGAAAAGATATTCATTTTCGAGAACTAATTTTCATATATTTTTTTTAATTCACTCATCCGAATTTTATAAAAAAAAACGTGGATAATTTCAAAGAGCATCCTTAAATTTGTCCAAAAAAATTGTTTCAGTCCGAATATGCTGAAAAATGATTACATCATTGATAAAGAAAAGTTAATTTACGTCAAATTTCATTATAAATTTATATAAACTTGGTGAAAATATAATATTAATGAGAAAATGAAAGAGTGTCTAATAGTTTCTATGAAAAGAACGTCAAACATTCGATTACTTTTAAGCACTAAAGTATGACAAGTACTTTTTTTTTTAGCAGTATCCATCAAATTTAATTAACAAGGTTTAAGTTTTTGAAATTGTTTTCAAAAGTAGTGATAAAGTCACATTGATATCATATTTTGCTGATATTCAAAAATTACATGCATTCAATATTTTAAATAACATAAGATTCTTTTTCCTGAAAAACAAGATTTGTTATATTTATGTTTATGTTGGTTTTCAATATTCTATAATACTTAGTAATAGGTAAATACTAGCAGAGACGTGGCTTACAGTCAACTCTCAATATTGGCACCAACTTCGATTGAAAGCAATTCGTATTTTCAATGACAAAAATACAGGGAAAGATATGCAAGCTAGGGGAGAGGAGGGCTGCTCATCCACAAAGACTTAGCTCAAGCTTGTGAATCGTCTCAGACATGGGCCAAGACCATTCAAATCTTAAAAAGTTTAGAATATATTTAATTAAAAATAGAAAAAATTCAAACTCATTTCTTCTTGGACGGGTTTGCTCAGGGCCGAATCCAGAACCTCTTTAGCCGGTGGTAGATTGGGGGCTAAAACTTTTATAAATATTTTATAGTATATCAAAATTATTTAGCTAAGCTTTCGAAAGAGGTTGGGAGAATCCACTAAGCCCGCCTCTGGGTTCGCTAAAGCGTCACCTTCCTAGAATCGCGTTAGGGTTGTTGTCGCTTTGTGGCCTGATGATGATGCACATGTTTTGTTATCCATGAAGACACTCTAAACCGATATTTTTGAGAGAAATTTCGTAGAACCAATAATATGCCTCGTTGAAAATAAAATTATTCTCTTCTCTACATCTAGAAAAATCTCTTCATACCATTACCGACATTTGCATATCACATTTATGCGCTATGATAGGTTAGCTTACACGCATGATGATATTTTTGCAATTTTGAATTCTATATTCGCTATTACGATGTTTATATTTACTGAGATTGTAATTCAATTCATGTAACCTTGCTTTCATAGTATATTTTATTCCCGAAAAGTAACTATTTTTACGTATGTTTTTTTCATTTTTGCTTTTATTTTTTCATATGCAAAGTTAATTTTATTAGATCGTTATGTCGTTTCTCCATCTCCAAGAAAAAGCTCCTTCCTTTAATGGCACAGCGGTTGTCGATGGAAAATTTAAAGAAATAAACCTGGCTCAATACAAAGGCAAATATGTAGTTTTATTTTTTTGGCCAATGGATTTTACTTTCGTTTGTCCAACGGAAGTTATTGCTTTTAATGAAGCAGTTGCCTCTTTTGAAAAAGAAAACACTGCTCTGATTGGAGTTTCAACTGATTCTGAATTTACTCATCTCGCTTGGTATAATATCTCCATACTTTTTAGATGATTGAATTAGGGGTTTTTGATTGTGTATGTTCGAGAACATTTTTTTCTGTTAGAATAGTTCATCTACAGTAAAAATGAATTTCTTTTAATCATATTTTTTAACCCAACGCTAGACATATTGTTTCCCTGTTCCAGCGCCGTATCAAGGGATCGTGGCACCCCAGGGCAAAGGTCCTGAATGGAGCCCCTCACCCCTTGCTCTTTCTTTTCTTACTCATCCCCACCCCATTCTGGCTTAAAAAGTGATTTAGAAAAAAAAATGCTTACATTTTTATTAAGCCACATAATTCAGATATATACGGACTGAGTCGAAGACAGTCTCCATTAGATGTTCACTTTTGGTGTTTTAGCAGCAACAAAAGTATCGATGACTGTCAAAATCAACACAATCGAGAATTTCTTTCTCAATGCTCATAAGAGCCTGGCTTTTGAGGCGGGCTTGCCCCATAGTGCTCCTTAGGTAGGCCTTAATAAGTTTTAGCTCGCTGAATGACCTTTCACAGGATGCAATAGAAGTTTCAATTGTCAGCATGATCCTCAAAGCCATTTGTAGATTCGGACAGAGTCCTGGGTGCGAGGACAGGAAACCAAACAACTCCTTAGCGTTTGCCGGTTTTTCCTTCCGAGGTTTCAAAAACATTTGAATGTCCTCAATTTCCATCTCACGCTCTGTTGCGTTGAATCACGAAAATAGCGTTTCTTGTTTCGCAGTGTTCTACGAAACCACATTGCTTCTTTGAAATATGGGATTTTATTTTTGTTTTAGCGCGTGTCATCAAAATTTTTAAAACAATTTTAATAACATGAGACAATATGCTAATGGTTCTATGTTTTCACACAAAATTGCGCCTGGTTTTTTGGGAAAAACTACGTAAATAGATTTGTTCAATTCATTTGGTATTTCTCCTGAATCATAGATTTCGTTAATGATATCTGAGTTTTTCAATTCCAAAGTTTTCCAATCTTTTGATGCATTCGATACAAATCTCATCTAGTCCTACTGATTTATTATTTTTAACATTGTTTAAGGCAGTTCGAACTTCAGACTGAAAAATTCTCAGACCTTCATTTTCATTTTTTTTATAACTGGCAGTGCTCCTCTCTCATCGTTGAACAGTTCAGTAATATATTCCTGCCACCTGTACATAATAGCATTCTTCTCTAAAATGATTTGTCCATCTTTAGACTTGCAGCATTTCAGACCTTTTTTTTGCATAATTGGCGAACATTTTTGTGCCTTTTGCATCAAATTTATGTTTTTTTTTCAATTTAAAGGCATCTAGCATTTAACTATATTTCTTTAGCCTCTCGACATTTTTCTTTTATAGCTGAATTAAGTTTTTGATTTTTTTTTTCATTGTAAATGAAGAATTTCTTCAGTCATCCACTCTTGATTTTTTTGAGTTTTCTTAACAGGAATTTCTTTGTTTGCAGTTTTCACAATCACGTCTTTAAATGTTTTCCATTTTGTTTTTCCTTCTTCTTTTTCAAGTTTTTCAAATCTCTTTTTAACTTCATCGTTATATTTTCTTCTTGTGGAGTTGTTTTCCAGTAAAAGACAGTAGTCCAGCTTTTTAAAAGACTTTTGCTGTTTTTGCACTTTTTTAAGTTGGATATGAATTGAACACACTACTGGGTTATGATCACTATTTATATCAGCCCCCGGTAAGCTTTGGATTGCTTCACTGCATTTCTATAGCGCGTGTTCACTTCTAAATTTCTAATTGGTTTGAGCTTTTTCACGTATATTTCCTTCTATCCGGTTGTTTGTACCACGTATTCGTTAGTGTCAACCAGTGCTGCTTACACCATTCAATTCACTTTTCTCCTCTTTCATTCCTTTCTCCTAGACCATGATGTCCAACTGTGTCTTCAACTCGTCCTTTTCCTACTTTTGCATTGAGATCACTCATCACCATAATTACTTCTTCGTATTTGCACTGTTTTATTGCTTTTTGTAGATAATCGTAAAACAAGTTTATATCTTCTTCATCAGAATATGCAGTTGCAGCGTACATTTGAATAATTCATACTTTGCTAGGTTTTGAATTCAGTTTAACTAACAACACCATCTCTGAAATGGTCCAGTAGCCTATCAAACATCTCGCTGCAATTTTATCTAAAATGATTGCTACACCTCTTACATGCCCAGTTTCGTCCGATTAGAGTACCAAGTTTTTTCCTGATTCTTTCCAATGTCTTTCAGAAATGCCAAAAATATTGATATTAATTCTAGACATTTCAGCTTTCAAATTAAACAGCTTATTAGGTTACAGTAATGCCCGAACATTCCACGTTCCTATTTTAATTGTATTTCTTCTCAAATTTAGAGTTTTAGGCTGAAATATTGACTGCACGATAACAGATTGAAGATTTGGCTCCACTCTTTGCTTGATGGAAACCAAACCTTTAGATGCAAGATGTTTCGTTTGAATAGTTGACATTATCATAGTGTGACTAGGCAAAAATACTCAGTGGTTTGTCTTCTTTGCCTTCTGAGAGAGAGAGAGAGAAAAAGAGTACCATTCTCCTTCCCGAAAGTTCTTCCACTAGTAAATACTACCGTTGACTTCCTAGAACTTGGCTCCTCCACCTTCTCCATTATTATTTACTTTAGATCCGCTGTTGACCATCTTTGGAAGACTTATTTAAAGGCGGCCGTACTCGCCTTGTCATAACACCGTCTTAGACTTGAAGCATTTTAACTTTGTCTGGTGATGTTACCGCTGTTTGTTCGGGACTACTTATTCACCAAGCTATGCTTGCTTATTTCATAGCCCACCACCATATCTTCTGGCCCTTGCGCTATAACTCTGTTGGGTATTCATAATATGCTTTTCAAATTTCAAAAACTTATATCGTGCTCTTGAGAAAATTGCAAAGCTTTCCCACGGTACAGTTTTCCAGACGTACAATACATCATTTATTAACAAATAATTTTTTCGAGTTCTTTTTTTTTAGCAAATTTATGCAATCCTTGGACAAAAATATTTGTTGACCTCCGAACTAATATCTTGCTATGGACAACAGTGTCCTTTCTAAACCGTATGTCTGGTGCCTTCATGTTTAATTAGAAGCGCTCTGGGAAACATTTAACTTTTAATATAGTATAGGTATATTTTTATGCCAATAAAATTTTGTCATACTATTAAGTTTTTTGCATAAATTTTGGATAGCCACTTCCTAAATCCCAAATAATTTTGTCCGCTACAACTGCGAGATAGAGTTTTTTATATGTTATTTCTATTTTTATGATTTTAAATTAAACAAATTACTTTTGCTTATGAATGTCCACTTTTATCATAACATGTAGAATAATATTTTTAGTATCGCACGAACTTCCAGCTACGAAATAATTTTTTTGCTTTGAAACTCTTCATAAATACGTTTAATCATTAGGATACCTTTTTCTTCGGCTGTATTATATAAATTATAAAAAAAGAAACTTGACTATTTTGCACCAATCATGAATTGCTTACTCATCTTGACTAGTGATGGTAATTATTAATCATGTCTGTGTTAACCGGTTAATTTCAGGTAAATTTTGAGTCCATAAATATAAATAATTTCAAGAAAAGGAAAATAATAATCAGCCCCAATTTTATTAGAACATAATTACATGGATGAGAACTAGGAAATAACAATGCCATATAAAAAACATGATATAATTACGCCATACATTATTTTACAAATGTTAAAAATACTTTAAAAGTATTTATATATAAAAATTTATTATGATTTGCTAAAGGTTTTGAATTAACCGTTAACGACCAGAATAATCAGACGATATCTAATGTAAAGCAGAAGATTTGTATTAAAGAGCATTGATAAATGCAGACGATTTTATTTTTGTAAAGTCGACATTCTAAGATTCACGTACGGTGAATTAGTCAGCCTTATTTGCAGATAAATTTTCAACCATCACTAATCTTCACCCAGGCCAAGATATCTTCAACATTACTACCTGACATGGCGGTCACTTGTATCTTGATAGTTTACATTCCATTTTGCGAAGGATATTATTGAATGAGAATATTGACCCCTGCCATCCACATACACACGAAATGAATATTTTACAATAATTTTTTGTCTTTGACAAAGATCATGTTGAAACACTTAAAAAAATTGTGTTATTGACCCACATATAACGCTATCTCATTATAAGCGAGATCTAGGATGAAAATTTTTTTAAGCTGTGTGTGAGTACTTTTCCTTCAAAATAAGCATACAAAATAAGGCATACGATTAGGGTGTGGAATGTTCGTTACACTTTCGCAGCAGCAGCGTTGAGTAAGTTTAGTAGCAGGCAACCGACATGGCAGTAATGTTAATAGTGTCGTGTGTCTCTTTGGAAACCCTTTCATTTAAGATGTTGACTTAATTTATTTGAAATAAATGTTTTGATTCTGTTTAAACTTATTGAAAATGATTTTAATTAATATTTAGTATTTAGTAATAAAAAGATACACATTTATTTATTAAATCTTTGATATATTATATAAAAGCAACAAAAAATGCAAAATTTAATTTTATATATTTTGTTTATAGGATAAATACGCCTATAAAAGAAGGTGGAATTGGTCCAATGAAATTTCCGTTGCTCTCTGACAAATCACACGCAATTTCTCGAGCGTATGGCGTTTTAAAAGAAAATGCTGGCGTCGCATTTCGCGGCCTTTTCATTATTGACGACAAACAAAATCTTCGTCAGATCACGATCAATGATATGCCTGTAGGTAGATCTGTTGAGGAAACGCTTCGCTTGGTCCAGGCTTTTCGATTCACAGATATTAACGGTGAAGGTAAGCACTTAGATGTTAACATCACTCCCTTTCTAACCTTCCATCTGTGACATGGCCACTTCTTTGGCTGTAAAGCAAAGGTGAATGCAAAGAAATTTACTTTGTTGACAAAAGAGCATTCTTTTACAATGGCTTTCGACAGATTCCCTTTGTTGGATCTTAGGGTGTATGAATGCACCTACACATAATGGTAGTTGTGAAATCATAAACTGTTCAAAGAATGTGCATTCTAATACGTAATATTTCACTATCCAAATAATAAAAAAATGGACTTTTGAACTAATTATTTTTTAGAACTTGTAGTCTTATAAATTTGTAGAATATTTATACGTTTTCACACTTTTCATGTACGCGATTTCATTTTTCAGAGTCTAACCATGAAAATTCTCTCATTAACTGAAAAGTTAAAAATTAATTATTTAGCAATAAGACTTATAAAAATATATAAAAGAAAATATACTTCTTTGAACGAATGCAAAAATGGGTACACCTTCAAAATGTCAGATAAATAAAGGTTTTGGTTCACTATTTCATCCCCACGGTTATGAAATATAAGATCCAATTTCATATTTGCAACTTAAAAAATAGTTTTTGCTTCCAGGTCCTGTGATTTGAAAATTTTCATATATTTCTGAAAGAAGAGGCTTTGTGAGATAAAATTTCTTTCCGAAAATAACTTCCATAAGCTAGAGTATTTTCCTTAGTCACAATTTTTTTTCTTTTGATAACAGAAGGAAGAGAAGATTCCTTTAGTTATGAAATTTGTACCTCAATTTCTCTTTCCAATACGTCTTAAAACAAAATTTAGGTTTGGTTTAAGTGGAAATATTAAATACATATAAATTTCTTACTCTCACATTAGAGATATCGACACCTTTTTCACTGATCAAAATAGGAAACTCTTTTAAAATGGCATCAACCATTTGATTGTAATTTCGAGAAGATGAATATCTAACAAATAAGTTTTTATTTCATGAACAATGATGGTAAAAATAGTAGTTGCTTACATTTCATTATAACATTGAGAGACATCCATGAAAACCGCATTCATAATTTTTATCATTTTATTCTTGTCCAGTTTAATCAATAAAGTTTGTGGGAAAAAATCTTAGAAACTCATATTGAAAGGGAAACGGTTTACTGAAAAAATTTTATTCAAAAAATAGTAAAATTTATAGTAAGGAATATACATCAAATTCACCAAATCTGTAAGACTTGCTAAGTGAGTGAAGCTTTGTTCATCTGTTCAGACGGAACTTTTTCAAAAGAAGTATCAAAACATTTTGTTAATAATGATTAACTTTATTAAATTTTGGATCCGATCAATACTTTCTAAATCAATGTAGTCTTTGCAATCTTTATCATATTACTTAATAGAGTGCGATGCTTCAAACCTTCCAAAATATAATTTTCGAGATCCTTCTTGGTGAAACATCAATTTTCTTTTGTAAGTATGGTTTTATATGAAAATACAATATTTCTACTTATTGTCAATGAAGTAAATTCAAAATCAGACTAAACTAAATATAACTAAAATATTCTTTATTTTTTTCCGTTTTAACATTTCTTCTTTTGCTGATCTACAGACAATTGACATTGAATTTCGTAGTTCAATAAAAATTCATTATTTATTGAGGAAAATTAGAATACATTTATACAATAATAAGGTTTAATGCATACATTTTTCATAACAGGTATGTATATTATAAATTCCATATGAATTATAATCTGTCAAAGTATTTGCAGGAACCAATTGAATTTGGCCACTTTTTTCTATAATATATGCGTAATGGTGCCTTGAAAATAATTGAGCTTTCATTAATTTACAAAGAAAAATTGGTATTTTCTCATTTAAAATATGATGGATGCGACCATGGGCCTCGCTGATATCTTAAACGTAGGGGGGGGACATTCTTGAAAACAAAATGTTTTTCTTACAAAATTAGATTTAGGAAAAATTAAACAACACATTCGTTATGTTTTTAAATATAAATATTTAAAAAAAAAACTTTTTTCCATATCTAAACAATCTTGAATATTCACTCTTGTCCAATTCAGACATTTCACAGATAATTGAATATATATATTCACATCTTTCAAAACAAATATTAAATCATCTTCACTATAAACATGTGTTTCATGTGAAGAACATATTAGACATTTTTATAGGTATCACATTTTCACATGACATGTTTTATAATGTGTATGCATAAAAAATCTAAAATATAACTCCTTTATATATATGCTGTGTCAATTTCTATTTATGTATATAAAAATAACTGGGAAAAATATCGTATGTTTCTTTCAAAAAGTGGAGGGGACTTTTCCTTTTTTTTTCAAAAATGGCGGGGGGGGGGGGGGGGGTTGTCCCCCCCCCCCCCCCCCCCCCCCCTTAAAATGAGGCCCCCGGAAGCGACTACATGATAAAGAAACAACTTTGTACTTCTGATACAATACAAACTCCAACTCTATATGTTATACCATTGTATTTGATTGATTGACAGATGCCTACCTATTCTGTGATACTAGGTCTAATTAGCCTAAACCCTTACATAACGAGATTATATAAATTCGAATTCTTTCTTGGGATATGATGAATTGAATTGAGAATATAGAAAAACAAACACTCTTTCTGAATTAAGTTTTTATATTAATTTCCACTTTTTCAGTACAGACTTCAGATTCATCTTGTTTCATTTAAACTTGCGAAAAAGCATGCCTTATATAGGGGCAAGAATTATTTCATGACGTCTCAGTCAAAAGCATTTAACAGCTTATTGGAGTCGGAGTAGATTAAACTATTCGAATTCAGATTACTAATTATAGTGTAAAAATTAATAAATTCTTTTTTTGTGTTATGACATTAAGTAAAGTAAGATGTGGAAATTAAGTAAGTAATTATGTAAGGTTTTTCTAATAACTCATTCTTTCTATTTTTTGAGTTAGAGAGTATTCTTATCTTCCAAGACATAATAGCGATGTTGTCATAATTTGTATGCCGTGAAAGAAGATGTCATTTTAATTTTGCATTTTTAGTTTGTCCTGCAAAGTGGAAGCCAGGTAGCAAAACAATTAAGCCCGATCTTAAAGGTAGCAAAGAATATTTCAAAGATCTCTAAAATTCTCAACTTTTTACTCATACTTTTAATCCTACTCTTTTCCAAGTGTCTACCGTTTTCGATAACAATTGTTATATTCATTTAATCAAATTGAATTAATTTTGTGATTATTCATTAATAAAATGTTATTGTTGATATTTTTATTCCACATTAAAATACGAGCAAATTTTAATTCCATAGAAATTTTTAAGAATTTGGTCTCTTTTCTAAAGATGCACTCTAACCATAATTTAGTTTTCATTGAAAGATTTATCCTTTCAATGCTGTGGTAAGTTATAACGTGGGGTGACTTGAAAAGAATGAGGAGTGGGCTATGATAAAGATCAACCAAAAGCTTAAATGAACAGTAAACTAAAAGTATTTGGATTATATTAAAATTTAAAATATTTTTCTTCTTAACTAGTTTTGATGTGATTAACAAATTTTTCAAAGAAGAAAATATTCTATTGGTAATATATTCCAAATTATCCAAAAAAAATTGATAGCAAATTTTTATTTTTCGAAGATCAAGAATCATCTTGTGGTTTTATCCATTTTAAGCATCAAAGGCAGAGATGCGGAAGCGTTAAAAAAATCAACGCTTCCCGCTTCCTTCAAAATTTTGGTGCTTCCGCTCC
This sequence comes from Nectonema munidae, assembly GCA_030549495.1. Classification (NCBI taxonomy): domain Eukaryota; kingdom Metazoa; phylum Nematomorpha; class Nectonematoida; family Nectonematidae; genus Nectonema; species Nectonema munidae. The sequence continues at coordinate 119,325 of JAUIRK010000221.1, read as the reverse complement.
CAACATCTAAAATCATACCGCTTTCTATAAAATGTTGATTTTTTCGCTTCCAACAATCAAAAAACCAAATCCATTCCTATGAATTTTTAACACTTCCGCTTCCAACCTTAATAGTCTTTAAAGCGCCACATGGAAATCAAAAAATTGATTAAAAAAGTTTCTAATGATTATTTTATTGAAAAAATCAAACTTATTTGTTTATTTTTAAAAATATAATCATGTCAAGCAGCTCTGTGCACAATCTTTATCTGTTCGATCTTAAAATTAATTTGAGTTGAGAAAATACTCTTTCAGCCGAAACTTGCGTTGAGGGCATCGCACTGACTGTTGCAAAAAGATTTTTTAAGGATTTAGGATAGTTATCAATTATATCCCAGAGATTCTTTGACTTTTCAAATCTTCCCAATTTTTGAATGTTGGTGAGAGTTTGTTGTAAATCGGTTTGCTTTTCTGAATTAGTCAAAAGATCTGAGATATTTTTCAAAATTTGAAGTGGATTCATCTTCTTGAATTTTTCGATTTGTGTTTGAGATTTTGCAGATTAAAAAAACTGCTCATATTTTTTCGTGAAGATACATTTGGATTTGAGGATAAAAAAAATCATTTCGTTATAAACTTTTTCTAATGTGTTTTTTGCTTTCTTTTTTTGTCATTTCGAAAGAAGAATCCTTGATCTGGCATCAATCCAGATTGAAGCTAGAAGCAGTTCGTTTTGTAATATTTTTTTCTCTTTTTTTCAAGCTCCAAATAAATTCTTCATTACCTTCATTTTGGCTCAAATCAAATATAGTTTTGGGCCATTTATAAAAAACCTCACTTGCGGTTATTTTTTCTTTTTGGAAAAATAATGTAGCTTCATGAAGGATGCTCAAAGTTTTGACTAATTTTTCAATCGTCTTCCATTCTTCTTCAGTCAAATGCACGTTAGCCAGACCTAAATCCTGAACATAACTTTTCAGTATTAAGAGCTTTTTCAACATCAAAAATGTACTTCCCCATCTTGTTGGCATATCAATTAACACTGTTTTCCCCACTTTTTTCCTCAAAATAGCGTCAGTATGCGGCGCGCGTAAAGTAGTTGCAATGCTTCTGACTTGAAACAATTTCATGCCAACATGTGAGTCCATCACGAACGCTAAGTTGCGCCGTGTGCTCCATGCATCTCAAACATCAGACACAAACTTTTCATTATCATCAGTTTCCTCATTTTCATATTCAGAGTCATCTGGATCTGAGGTTTCATCGTGATCATTCGTTTTATGCTCAGAGATGGCTTGAGTCATGTTTGCAGCATTGTAAACTACACAACCCAAAACTTGCTTTGTTTTAATTTGAATTGTTCTAAAACTTTCAAAATAAAGTCTTTCAAACTTTTCGAGTCACTAAGGGAGTTGGTATGGACTATAGCCAACATGAACTCCACCAAACCATTATTATTATTAAACTATAAATTGATCAAAAACCCGTTTAAAATCTATGTTAATAATGGGCCTAGTATAAGAACTCTTCACAAAATTTTTTATATAGTGAACACCTCTGTATAATGCATTTTTTTGGTTTTTAGGGTGTTCAATATAGAGAGTTTCTACTGTGTGTGTGTGTAGACCCAGACCTCAACCATCCGCCCTCTAATAATGCGAAAATCTCACTTTCGGTGTGAAATTGATTGGGAAAGGAATGCTTGTCATGAATTCATATACATTCTGGAATCATACATATATATATATTCGGATAAAAAAGAATTAAATGAAAATAAAACAGTTAATGTTGACAAAGGCAGTGCCATGTAAAGAATGAGATAAAAGAAGAAGAATATATATAATCGTTGAAGAGAGAGACGAAAATACGACAAAAGATAAATTCTAAAAAGTTCGAACAGAAAATAGAGAAAGCTTGAACAGAAAATAAAAGCATTCATACGAAGAGACGAGGGAGTTCTGAGATCACGAGAATAGAGACTGAGAAGTTGTTAACTCACAATGCGATAAATGTCAGGTATTGCTACGAGTTAATGAGTTTGCGCTTTCTTCGAGTTACTGATTTCTCTAAGAACCAAATGAAAGAAGATCAAAAAATATTAAAATTAAGCGCCTTTTTCGAATTATGTAGGAAATTGAAAAGGCTAGTGTATCAGAGGTCAATTCAATGAAAATTACAGATGAATTAATATTACGTGTAATGATAGTTAATTATCATCTTCATCAGTCTCAATTTTCTATTCTTGCCTTTGAATATTTTTTATGTTCAGTTGAATCAATCTTCTAGTCATATATTACCTAACACCATAAAAGAGAAAGGGAGTGTTCACTTAGGTTACAAAACGTTACGCGTGTGAAGGAGGGTAGGGTGGTGACAATTCAAAAATAATTCAATTGGAAATATTTATGCCACCACGAATTCCATACAGCGAACAACACCACTAATAAAACCAAAGATTTGTGAGATACTCGAGAAATCAGTTGATTCATTCAGTGCCAAAAAAAACAGCAAATTTTTAGTTTTTAATGTATTTGCTCTAGGATTGTTTGTCCAATTTTTTCAGTTCTTTTTTATTTGTGGTGTTAATTCTGAATTTCAGATAGTAGAAGATTTAGCGTCAGTTATAAATTAAGGAAATTTAGCAACACCTTCAATGGAATCAAATAGGTGTTACAGTTGATGGAGGGAAAAAATATAGCTGGTATTAAAATAGGTTTTTGGCAAGATTTAAACTAAATGAGAAGATTTGGCAATTCCAAAAGCATTTTTTTCACTGCCTTTTACATCAAAAACTTTAAGTAGAAAAGACTTGGGTGTTTGTTGGGTGCTGAAGCCAGTGCTTTCTGTGGTTGACTTCATTAGAGGACACGCTCTGAAACAGTGGTTCTCTACCTTTTTAGCTTGTGGACCCTTTGAGCGATAACCTTATAAACTGTGGACCCTCATCATTTAAAAGAGACATGTATAAATATGTATATTCAAATAGGGAAAACATTTCGATTTTAATTGTAAATTTAAAAAAAGAATATATATTATATTAATAATTTCACATCTAAAGGTTTCCTTGAACAAAATCAACAAAAAATCTTTCGGCATAATATTTTTGAATCAAATATTCATAAAAAGAAGTACAATATAGCATATAAATTTTATTATTCTTAAAAAAAAGTAACGGCGTCGTACAAATTAATGAGAACCTTGAGCCTGATGTTGTGAAGCCCATTTTTTAATAGCTGTTTCCAAATTCAATAAAGCCAGGCGCAGGTCTCCTCTTTTCACAAGGTAAAGACGATTACGATACTTGGTCAATAGCTGATTCGCACAACTAAAACCACATTCCACAAGATAGGTAGACGGAAAAGCAATGATGTACATTTTAACGTCTTTCTATAATAGCGGATATTTACAGGCAAACTCACTACATGTCCATGCATTTTGTTGATTTTATTAAATAAACTTTGACTTCACCCGTCACATAATTCAACAAGTCCTTCTTGTAAGTCAATTGAAACATCAGCAGCATTCACCTCAAATGGATAGGATATCCAGTCTGGAATTTTCACCCCTAACAAGACTTTGAAACGAATTATCATGTCTTCGTGAGTATTTTTCAGATAGTTAACTTATGTACAGTCATCATCTTTTAAATTACTGCTAACTAAAGTAAGTGTTGGAAATTGATCAAGCTTACGCCGTGAGATGTTGGTAATGTACAATGTGAGTTTTCAATAATTCAATGAAACAAGTCTTATATTTCAAGTGCAGAAATAGAGGGGTATTCGATAATGGCTTTCAAATAAAATCTGATATACATTCAGGCCTCGATAACACCGCTCTGCATTTTTACATTTTTTTGTGTTGTCAGGAATTTTTTGACAGATTCTAACTAATTTTTGCCTTCTGATTTTGAAAATAATTTTTGTTTTTTTTGTTGGCTTTCAATTTTTATTTATTCGGTTTTTAAAAAATCTAGGCTCTCAAAACAATTTTTTTAGGAATAATGCTTATTATAAATTTCATATAAACCTTAAATAAAAATTCAAAATACACATTTTATTGCAAAAATGCTCTTTTTAGAGATTTTCTCTTATATTGAGGAGTTTGTACGTCTCGTTTAAGACACCAACAGCAGTCAGCAAGCATGTTAATGTTCCATAAACCTTGATATCTTTCCTCCATCACTCGAATATCTTGGTGAAATCGCTCACCTTGCTCTCCGCTGTAGTTTCTGCTATTTTCTGGAAAAAAATCTACTTGAGAGTTTAGAAAATGAATTTTCAGAGACATTCTTGCACCAAGATAGTTGAAATTTTTCAGTAGTTCTTCGACTATATTTTTGTAATCGCAACTGCGGTGTTTGCCCAAAAAATTTCTGACAAGAGACATAATAGTGCATAATGTAGCATGAAATATCTGTATTTCATCAGTTCTCTAATTTGTGGTCCATCGAAAACTCCTGTTTTTATTTTCCCATTACTTAACCGAGGAAAATTTTTGTTAGAAGTGAAAAAAATTTCACTGTTCTCTTTTGTGGCTTTGATAAAAATTTTCATTCAGCTAAAACATTATGTGATCTTGTTTAGTCATCAGCTCGACTATGCCACAATCACAAGAAACATGTATACTTTGTGTAGCAACTCTGCAGTCCCATGAGAATGGCAACAATCTAAAAAAATAAAATATATTTTAAAGATTTTTTTCAATAACTATATTTTGTCCAAAAATTTACCTTCAGATCCTCACATATCATCCATTGATGTTCTTCGTACTTCAATGCAGCAAGTATATTTTTTATATCCTTGAAGTTTTTTTAAATTTCTTCTGAGTGAGCAATAGGAACTGATACTATTATGTTGCCAAAGACTGTTTTAAAACTTTTGAGAGATGAGTCTATGAAAAGTCGCCAATCTGTAGGATCATCATAAACTCCCAAAGACTGGATCAATTTTTTGCAATTTATACAAAAATGAATGAATGACTGTTGTTGTAAGCGAAAATTTTTCTAAATTCTTTTTTACGTTCTCTATACCGAGCAAATGTGGTTTCAATTGCTAACAAATTATTTTGTTTTAATCGCGAGTCCAATAACTGGGAAGATTCTGCCAAGTCTCTTATCAAATCATTGAGTTCTAAAAGTGTAAATTTAATCACAAATATTTTCTCCAATAAAATGACGTTATTTTTCAATTGAAAAATATATGAGCCAATGATTGTGGTTATTCCATTATCTCAGTCTGCTGCCATTGCAATTATTTCAGGGTAAACTGCTGCTTAAAAACTCGCTTTGTATAAATGCGCTTCCAAGCTATCTTTGCTCTTGTGTTATACATACAAATTTTTTTTGCACAAACATTAAATAGCCATTATCTAGTTGAATTAAATTTCGTTATTTTGAGAAGCGAACATAAGCCAAAAAAGAGCTTTTTGTGTTCGTAATTATTTGAAAATCAGTAGGACTAGAAATTACAAAAACCAAAATGTACATGAACATAAAAATTGTACAAAAGTTGACTACACATCATAAAAAATCCATTAAAAACATAAAACATACACTTTTGCCTAAAAATTTATACAGAAGCCAGCACATGTATATCTACTCATTTATCAAAGACTTTTGAATAGAGAATTTGCTATATTGTGTTCTTGAAAATTTTATGCTTGATTGATGCTTATGGTAATGGTACCATAGGGTGTTTTCATCGAGAAGGCACAATTGCGCCGCTTGTATCGAACTATGAGGAAAGCAAGCTTGATGTAGGATCGAACCCAAGACCTTGAGTTATCGAATCCAGCATCTAACCAACCATACTCACGCGATGTATAGAATTTAAGACTTACGAACAAGTCAACTGCCAATTTATTTTGGTCGTAAATCACAAATGGTCGTAAGAAACTTTATTGCAAAAAACAATAACATAAAAGATGCTTTTTATTTACTAAAATACTATCTAAGGTAGTTTGCTTTAAATCAACTAATTTTTTCTTTTCAATCAATTCTGCGCCTTTGTTTAAAATAATGAACAAATGAGAGTAGTTCTTAAGAACTTCAAGAGAATTCAATGCATCTTCTAAAGCAGTGGTTCCCAACTTTTTTCAGTTTGTTACCCAATTTAGCATGCCACATTAAGCATGTTACCCCTTTCACAAAATGTTGTCAACATTGATATATATGGCTAAACTAAAACACTAGAGGTAATTTCTTTTATTTATTGTATTAGTACATTTTGCATCTCTAATGACTTACCAAAGATGTCAAGAGCATCAGTGAGATAGTTGGAGTTGCATATTTGAAGCTAGTTGAGGAATTCTTGGCTTCGTCGTTGAAAGTGCCAACCTGGCATCGTTTGCAACATTCAAACGAGTCCTCTTTTTTGTTTTCATGCCCAGCACAGTTGAGAACCCCTTCTCGCACAGATACGTTGTTGAGAATGATACCAACAACTTCAAGGCTCTCTTGGACAGAGTTTGCGAGTCGGCTAGTCGTGAAATCCAAAAGGAATCTGCATTTTGGTTTTGCAATTCGATTTTCAAGGCTTCATTGGCTCGCATTGTGATCCACTCCTCCTTTGCAGGGAAATCATCATCATGAATGGCCTCATCAGGTACAGAGAAGGGATGAATGATCCACTGAAGACTGGCTGTTTCTTGGTCACTCTCTGGAAAGTAGTGATGCATGCTTGTTTCAAGCCCCTTCAAATGGTCGCTCATCTCTTTGTTGATGGTCTGTAGAAGAGATCCAGTATCATGACTATTCTCCTCAATAAACTGGTTTAGGGTGGGGAACTGGGCGATCACTCCTTTCCCCAAGCGCCCAATCCAGAGTCTCAGTTTCCCCAAAAATGCAGCCACAGTGTGATGGGCATCAATGACAGTCGTGTTTCGGCCCTGGAGTTGCAGATTACCACTGTTCAGCTCCGCAAATATGTCAGCCAAGTAACAAAGTCGAGCAAGCCACTCCTTATCACTGAACTTGGTAGCAAAAGGAGATTCTTTTTGTTCCAGGAATTCTTGAATAGCCTTTCGGAGCTCAATGACACGATGTATAACTTTGCCTCGTGACAACCAGCGAACATAGGTGTGGTAGAGCAAAACTTCATAATTTTCTCCCATAGGCAGAGTCTGCTGAAATTAGAAGATATCTATTCTCAAAAAATTCGTATATTTCTCTTAACAAATCTAAACTCCTCTCATAAACACTTTCATCATCTGATAAAATATACATCTAAACCACACTACTCTTACCGGAACGTGCTTACTTTAGAAAAACCTTACTATAGACTTGCTTCATCAAAACTGTCAATAAGATATAAAGTGATTCTTTTTTACGAAACTTACCGAATGCTGTTAGGAGAAAGTAATTCTTCAGTAAAAAAGATTACAAAATATTTTTTCTTCTCTCAATACGCTCAGCAATGTGAATGCACTTTAAATAACTGCTTCATCTGTTCTAATTTTAAATAAAAAAAGTTTATTTTTATACTTTTTTTTAACCTTATTATGTTTTGTGTACCTTCAGTGTTTGCATAAACCTTTGGATTTACACTAACTTCAATCGCTTTTTTTATTCATCATTTTATATTGTGAAATTGTATTTAATAAACTTCTTCTTAATAATAAACTTCTACCTTCATACCATTAAAACCACAAATAAAAAACAAGATATTTAATATTTTTTCATGAAAAGCCAGTTTACCTTGCTTTTTTCTTGAAAATAAGGAAACGATTAAAAGATTTTAGTTTTGATTTTACACGTACACTTATACATAGCATGTCGCTAATTATAATATTATGCGGAAACTCATTTTTTTCACCTTTCAATTTTACATAATTATAGGACATAGGAAAAATATGTTTAAAGAACCTCGATATAACGACCACTTCTGGTAGAAATAATAAGTGCTCTTAATAATAAGGTCTTCGCAATCATGAAAAAAAGATTTTTTTAATAAAAAAAAATTATTTTTATTTGTTTTGCATGATGTTAGTGAAAAAATAGTCAAAAACGCAATGCCTTGATAAAGGAATAGAACACTTTACAAATGATATTTCTAGCACTAGATATTGGTGGTAGGTCGCGTGTATGAGTGGTCGTTGAATAAAGATATCATTTGCATTAGGACACTGTTCGTGCAAGACAAAAATGGTCGCTTATTTCAAATGGTCGCTCAACACAGTGGCCGTTCATTACAAGTTTTAGTGTATTCGTATTACCAAAAATTAAAAATCATGAATTGTTGATCACCAAAATCATCCTACTCTCTGTTATACTAACATGTTCATTTTCAAAACGTCTTTACTAATAAAAATAGATTATTAACTTTACTTTCTGAATTCGTGTTGATTTTTCGATGTTTTGATCAGCTAACCATTGTAAGATGTATACGATGTCATAGAGGAAGAAATTTAAGTATTGAAATGATTTAAATCGATTAGAAGTTATTTCTTTGATGTTGTTTAAATATATTAGACATCTCATCAATAGTCTATTTTGTACGACATTATTTACAGCCCGTGATTATTTTTAAATGTGACTACAGCTTCAGATTTTAAAATAGGATTTGTCCTTTTGTTAAAATAAAGGACTTTATAGATAAAAAATTTAACAAAAACTTTGCAAACTTTTGTGAAATAAGGGGGAAAATTTCAATATTTGTCAAATGATTGAAACATATTTGAGTGAATTGCGAAGTATTGGAACAAATTTTAGGGCCGTGCTTTGAAAAATAACAACTCTAACTTTTATGAATATTTTACTACATCTAGAGGTAAATTGCGTTTATTGGCAGTAATGACTAAGAAATCTTTTACTAGATTTCAAACATAGGAAATAGGAAACAAAGCTTAAACGCAGAATATCCAAAGATGTGTCAGGGGCTTTAATTAGACGTTCCAACTTCTAAAAAACCATTGGCGCCGCAAGCCAAGTAATAAAATGTTAGATTTTGATTAAGCAATTCTAATGCAAAATGACAAACTATTAGGATCCATTTCTGGCTATATATATGACCTGGCCAAATGTGTCTCTTAGAGCAACAAGGAAAAAGTTCAATCAACATCTTAGAGAACTAATGCAAACAGCTTTACAGCAATTTACGTTGCCCAACTCTAGAGAGATATCCAAAAAGAACTTTGTTTTAAGGAAAAAAGTTGCCTTCTTTCTATTATTAAAAGGTATATACATTTTCCGCCCTTATTTACTCGCCCCTAAAAAATGTTTATAATCGCTATTTCTAGAAAATGATTTTTTTATCAAATTTATATTTTTAGAATATTTTATATATTTATTTATGCAGAGTAAAAAAATAAAAAAATTTTTAAATGTTAATATTATACTAGTTATAGGTAAAGATAAAGGTACCATTGGGTGTTTTCATCGAGAAGATAAAATTGCGCTGCTTGTATCGAACTATGAAGAAAGTAGACTTGATGCGAGATCGAACCTAAGATCTTGAGTTATCGAAACCCAGAATCCAACCAACCTCACTCACGCCCTTTAAACATATGTGTACACTTTGTACACCTAAAAACGAGTTCAAGACATTTAGTACCAATAATTGAAAAAACTGTGAACGAAATGTTCAAAATTAGTTACAAAATGTCTCTGCTACGAAACCTCTCAAAAACACTAATTTCTCAAAAATTATCAAAACTATTTAGTGTAAGGAAGTAAAATATATAACACTCAGAGTTTATAGCCAGCCTTGAGTTCACCTTTTCAATAATTTCAATGTTTATAGACAGTTCTACTGCAAGTTTGAAAGCAGTTTTACTTCATAATCAAAACAAACTCCCAACAATACCTCTAGCTCATTCTGTATACCTAAAAGAAGTTTACTATATTATCAAAATTCTTTTAGAATCATTACAATATCATAAATACAATTGGGAAATCATTGGCGATTTTAAGATAATTGCGTTCCTTTCTGGATTACAAGGCGGTTTATAAAGTAACAGTGCTTTCTTTGTCTTTGGGACAGCAGGGCTACTACTGACCACTATAAAAAAAGTTCTAGGAACAAAGGGAACATTTTTGTTGTGGGTCAAAGAAACATCATGTGGAATCCATTAATTGATCCTAAAAATGTTTTGATGCCTCCCCTTCACATCAAATTAGGCTTAATGCAGCAGTCTGTGAAGGCTTAAGTCAAAGTTCATTATATTTCTTTAAACCAATTTATATTTCACTAGCTTTTAAGTATCTACTTAATTTTTTCCCCAAACTATCTGAAGCAAAAATTAAAGGTGGTATTTTTATTGGACTACAAATTAAGAAGATTTTTAACTCCGATGATTTTTCAAATCTTCTTACAGAAACAGAAAAAAAGGGTTGGTTTTGCATGAAAGCAGTTGTTGAAGGTTTTTTGGGTAAACACACAGAGCAGAAAATTACCAAGATCTCATACAGGATTTGATGAAGTCTTTTGAATTAATGGGCTGTATAATGTCATTAAAAATGCACATGTTGAATTCTCATATGGACAGATTTAAAAGAGATTGAATGAAGATATCAGGGTCATTGTGATGAAAATATGATGGGAGATTACATATGCAGATTTGAAATATAGAAGAAAAACAAGAAAATTAACATATTTTTGAATTTTTTTGAAGTTTTAATAAAAATTAATTTTTTATATATAATAAAATATATATCCTATTATATATATAAATAATGTAATAATTTTTAAAATATTATTTATCAAAAAGGTAAAAATAGTTATAAAAAAATCGATGTTCTGATCCTAAACCCGAAATTTAGCTTTAAAAGTTAAGTTTTTTAGAATTAGTATAACATACGAAAACAGGAAAACACCATTAGAACCTGGGAACAAAAATTGTGTAACATTGTGTAATTCTTTTGAAAAACACTTCCCGGCGTTTCTTAATCTTTTTGAGTTGAAACGTATAATGGTCGAAGAATCGATATACTTCAATTTATTTATACACACCATCTACTGAAACAGGCAAGTCGTAAATTTCAACGGACTTCCACTTTTCTTCTGGACTTTTGTGAATTCTGTACTTTAGAACTTTGTTGAAAGCGGATGATTTGTAGTCTTCGTCAAAGCTTAGCTTTTCATCATCTTGATCGTCAACAGCATAACTCTGCAGCAACTGTGAATCCTGCTGATCCACGCCTGCATCATCACGGTAGTCTTCATTGTAGCCGAGGAAGTGCATGCTGTCAACGTAATTCTCATCGTCATCACTGCTTTCGTCATCTCCACCCGCCTCTTCTTCTCTTTCCAGGATATCCGGATTTTCGGGCATGCTTATACTCTGCGGATGAATCTCAAATTCATCGTGCTTGTTGATGCCTCCTCGGCTAGCAATCTCCACGTACTGTTTCTTTGTATTGAGGTATGAATGCGGCGTTTTGGGAAAGGCATTCCCATTTCCCCGGACGTAATAAAAGTTGGGATTGTGTTTGTAGCGTGGTTTGGCGTGCACCATGATAAATTGGGGTTTTGGGGGTGAGGGGCGCTTTTTTAAAGCGAAAACGTTCTTTTCATTCACCGCATGAGGAACCAAAAGGTATTTTTTTCTTTTATCCAAAATGACTTCATTTTTATATTTTTTCATCTTACGCTTCAACTTGGAATCCTTTTTGATGAGGGTGTGAGTGGGATAGTTTGAAAGGTAAAACTTTGGCGTTCTCTTGCGATTGTTTGAAGAAACCGGTTTGAGCATCAAGAGCTTTACTTGATTTGAGTCTTTTTTCGTCATTTCTTTATCCTTTTTGTACCTTTTAATTTTTTCTTCCAATTTATATTTCACCAGAATTTCTAGAAGTTCATCAATACTATTTGATTTGGAGTTATTCTCTAAAAGTTTTCCAATCTTTTTCAAATTTTTAGGGTTGAAAAAATTATTATTTTCCTTTCGGTCTGGAACATTATCTTCTCTCTTTGTGACGTTGATGATGGATGATTTCAAAAGATTCACGAACTTTTCATTGTTGAAGTTTTTAATCAACTTTTTAGCCTTTTTTTCGAAAGATTTTGTTATATTCACTTTTTCCATTGTTGATTTGACTTTATCTTTCACTGTGTGCTTTTTAAATTGGCTCTAATAAGTATAATTTAATTAATATTTTGAAAAAAAATTTTAAAACTAAATTTACTTGTTTAATCAAAGCTGAAAGAAGGATTAGTATAAAAGGTAGAAAATATATCTTCATTATTTCTTTCTAAAAATATTTATATTAACAACATAAAGAAAATTATGAAAAGTTTTGAATACATTTTTCAGTTTCACTAACCAGAGGCATAGCCTGGCGTTGCATTCTTGAAATAACTCTATGATCTCTGAGACTATTCTTTTGATTTTAAAATTAGATGGCGTTAATTAAAAAAAGAATAAAAAATAAATGATTCATATTTCGAAAAATATTTGAATATAAGTAATTTTTTAGAAAAGTCGTATGCTTTTTTTCAAAATGAGTACAACTAATTTAAAATTTTGTCCCATTACCATATTATCGGTGTAGTCATCATATATTGGCCTTATTTTTTTTAACTAATTTTTTTCAGAACATATAGTTAAAAGTTCAATTTGAATTTACATATTAAAATTTTATATTAATACTTTTTTTATAAAGTGGAGTAAAATGCGCTCAAATATAGAGGGGGATAAAAAGTTCACAATTCGTCCTGGGATAGTTATGACGTTCTTCATCCAATTTCATATAGTGAGTATAAAGAACAGATGTTAAAGAAGCTCTTATACTATTCTAGGGATAACTTATATACTCGTATCATGTATATATGGAATGGAGTCAAATTTCAGGGGTAGGTTGTTCCTAACCTAGCATGCCCTAAATTGTGTATACCTTTCTTAATCTTTATAACATGTATCAAATATTATTTATTTATAACATATAAGATATTGCATGCTTCGTAACTCTTTTACTTTTGTTGCATATCCCTTTTATAATCATATTCGTTTATTTAGGAACAAGCTACATTCCGCGGTGCCGGTTTTTTATCCGGGTTTTCTTCCTCCGAAGAATTCAAAGGTTTTTACAGTTAGGTAGTGCTCTGGCGACCCGATTCTAACCTTGTTAGTAATCAAGCTATCACTAGACAATAAGTTTGTTTCCCAAATTGGGAGCGTTCGCGTTAGGATTGTATCGTTCTCTCAGTTGTATTTATATATTTGTAACATACACTCTTGTAAAATAATATATATATAACAAGGTATAGCTATGCAGTAACAAGGGGCGGTAGGCGTTTAGTGGGATGGAAAGTCCAGGTAGACCTGGACTCAGCATTCCGGGCAGGCCACGATATCCGAAAGGATGGGTGCAAACGTCACAAACAACTTAACTAACTAAGCTCTTATACGGTCACAATAGTAACTCCTTCTTTTTAACTGTATTTAACGAGTAATTATTATATAGAGGGCTTAAAAATATGTAACATTCCATCATTCCGAAAAAACTATCCATTATAATTAGTATATAAGGAAAATTCATATTTGTCTAGTTTTGCAAATTATTTTAACATCCTTAAAAAATTCATCATCTGCCTCAAAAGAACTTCATTTGGGCCGAAAAAATGATTTAAAAAAGTAAAAAATCCACAAATCAACTTCAAATCACAATAAACTAAAAAGCAATGAACAAACATATTTTTTAAAATGGATAGTAAGCTTAGGATAGTATGCCAAAGATTGAATATTTAAGAGGAATCTCTCATAATTATGAAGCCGAAAATGTATTATTTTTTTTATCATTTTTCAAAATTATAAATAAAAATTGAATAATATTCATAATATTTTTTATTTAAATTAAAGTTTTTTGTTGTAAGGATCCCTCTAAAAACAACATGCAATTTTTTGTGACATAAAAAAAAAGTATAACAATTGTGAAAATTCATTATTTAAAAATATATATAAATAAGGAATAAATTCTTATTCCTGCAATGTGTCACAATTGTTTTTTTTCATCTCAATCACATCTTGCTTTTCATTGGTTAATCAATCATACAAGCTGCTTTGTGGTCATTGGTTATCCATGCTTCCATTTTCTTCATGTTCTTTGTATTGTTTTCGTTGTGTCTTTTCATTAAACAGTGAAAACTGTCTAAAGCGAATACTTGTTAAACCGAAATTTTGTATATATATTTTGTATGTAAGTCCCAGTTTTATGCCTAATTTTCCATATATCAACATCCTTATTAAACCGAATTCTCTCAATTGTGAAAACCGAACTTAAAATTGTTAAAAAAACATAAATTTTATTTTTTATAAACCGAAATTTATAACGAAATGTGATAAAGTTTTTTTAATCATAAACTTGCTCACTTATCAACACATGTAAGTCGTGAAAAATAAACATTTGAATGTGAGTGGAAAACATGATCTCACAGAGCGTGTATAATATTTTCGCTCATTTCACGTATGCGTCTGATGTGCTATAGGGACAGAAAAATAGCGCGAATTGTGATGAAGTTAGGAGTGAGTGTAGGATAAAATGAAATATGTTTTTCATCTTTTCATCTGTCAACAATGATGAACAGTATTTATTCTTCAGTTCGTTTCTAAAATTTTTTGATCGATTGTTTCACCTAGCAGAGAAGCTAATTGCATCATGTTTTCAATTTTTCCAATCATAATGTCTTCATTCACACTTAAAATAGTAAGGTGCGAATTAGATTTGCAAACGAAAGTTCGATTAATCAAGGAATCACGAAACTCGCTTAAACCGACTCAAAAGGAAATTAGCCAAAAGTACGGCATTGGTATTAATAAAGTATGTGATATAATGAAAAAAGCAGACTTCTATCTTAACAATTTAAAAAAAAACGCTGACGGAAAAGAAGAAAGGACTTGAAAAAAGTTGTAGATTCGAGAGACTCAATCAAATGATGTATGAGTGGTTTGTACAGGCGTGAAACAAAAATTTTCCCATATCTAGTCCAATTATTATATAAGCCAAAGCAGTCGAGTACCGCAAGCTTTTAGGAAAAGGAATATTCAGATTTTAAGGCTTCGGTTGGGTGGCTTTGTTCTTGGAAGTCTCGTTATTCCATACAATCATACTCTCTTTCAGGAGAGAAAGCTGCTGTAGATGAAAAAACGGTAGAAGACTGGATCCAAAGAATTCCTGCTTTTCTTCAAGGGTTTGAGCTAAAAAATGTGTTCAACTGCGACGAAACGGGTCTTTTTTATCGTGCCTTGCCAAACAAAACTTTCGCAACCAAGTCAAGCAGTCAAAGTGGCACAAAAAATTCCAAAGAACAATTGACAGTTTTACTCGGGTGCAGTGCTACTGGTGAAAAATTAACGCCAGTAGTTATAGGAAAGTCAAAAAAGCGAAGATGTATGAAAGGTGTAAAAAGTGATCAGCTACCAGTCGCATATACCTATAACAAAAAATCTTGGATGACCTCTGTCATGATTAGTAAATTTGATACTTTTGTTCTACTATTTTATTTCCTTTCTATCCAAGTTACGCATGGCTGGTACTCTCTTTTATTTTGTATAATATTATTTCAAGTTGTTCATTTCATTAGTTTCCTTTTTGTTCTACATTATATATATATTTTTCAGATACTTAGATTTAATAGAATAAAGCCAAGCTTTGGTTATCTTTAATTTGTTTACCCACTACTACATGACAACCTCTCAAATATTTACTGCTTGATTGATTGAGCTCAATAAAGAAATGAAACGCCAGAAGAGAAAGATTTTGATATTTTTGGAAAATGCGACCACGCACACACCTTTTACAACGGTGCTTTCTAATGTTTCCTTAAAATTTCTTCCAGCTAACACAACTTCGCTTATTCAACCACTCGACCAAGGGGTAATTCGATCTTTTAAAGCTAAATATCGAAAGCTAATGTTAGTGCAACTGATAACAAAGATGGATACTGTAAACACTGCAGCCGACTTGTTAAAAGCTATTACAGTTCTAGATGCGCTCTATTGGACTTCAAACGCATGGAGAGATATTAAACTACTATGTCTCAATGTTTCAAACGCTGCACGTTCCCAGTAGTCGATTCGTCATAAGAAGGAATACAAGATGTCGAAGAAGATCCTTCATTGAATCTTTGCTTGAATCAATTCGTAGAAGACCCCATCAATGAAAATGCTTATATAGAGATTGGTGCATCTCAACCTACAGAAGATAGAGATAATTGGGAAACTTACATTGTTCAAAATTTCACACAAGTAAGCGACTCCGAAAGTGTGAAAAGTGGCGAGCAGGGCTTTGGAGCCGGAGTCTGAGCCGGAGCCCCTGGAGCCGTAATATTCTGTCAGTAAGAGCCGGAGTTGGAGCCAGAGTCACAAATTTTAATGTGCGGCTCCCTCTTACCGGCTCCAAGTCAACATATGTGTGTGAAACAGTGAAGTAAAAGTAATAAATATTTATAAAGAACATATATAAATTATAGAGTTGATTGCATCTGACAATTTTCAATTTTCCTTCAGATCGATAAGCAAGAAAGCACAACACGACATTGTCAATGAGAAGCAATGTCGTTCTCATTGGAAGATTGATAATTATATATTATAGATTTATATAATTGTTTTTCATTGGCATACTTTATGCTTTGCTTACAACACAAGTGTGGAACGCCTTTTTTCGGCTTTAAAAATTTTGAAATCAGATTTACGTAGTAGTCTCAAAGAAGACATTTTGGAAGCAATGCTATTTTTAAGAACAAACACATATAAATAAAGTTTTGAAATATTTGTCTAATTGGAAACGATATAAATCTTAAACTTTATCTATAATAATTAAGAATAGTATAATTTTGTATAAATAAACCGAACTTTATGTATAACTGAAAGAAATCACAATAAATATTGAAAATATACTTAGAGCCGGAGCCGTAGTCAAAAAATCCTTTCCCCCGAACCGGGGTTAAGAATTTTTGGAAGGCTCCCAAACCCTGCTTTCGAGTCACCCAATTTTAAAAAATTTTTTCGAAAATAAATTCCCAAAATATTGTGAAATTTTTTAAAAGAATTTAAGGACTTTCCAACTCCCATAAAGCCACCCATTTTGTCCCATACCCACCAATTGATGAATATAAATAATTTATCCATAGCTAAAAACAAGTTAGCTCCAAAATAAACTCTTCTGGATGATTACTTGGGATGAAGATATTTTTTTTTATTTATTATAATTTGTTTATTCTTTTTTCAATTAAAACAATCGTTTCATTTTCAAATAAAGAATTTTTTTGATTGCCGAGTAAAAGTCTACCACAAATTTCCTAAATTTATCAAGTGTTTATAAACTTCTGTAGTACACCATGTGATGCAATCAGCTTAACAAAATGGATAGATTTTCTGCTACCCATAGTGTTAAACATTTTAAATGATGATGTTTTAAAACTTTTTCTGCTTTTTACCTTACGTTTTGGATCAGAAGGTCTTTTTTTCCTCTTTATATATTCGATTTAGGTGTATCAGTTTAGTATGTTTCTAACCATTACAATTTCAAAAAAGAAATTTCAATTCAAATGAAGTTTTTTTCTTATTTTTTTGATTTTGAGTTACAAGTGGTATGCTGGAAATGTGAGCAATATTAGGAAAGCATGAAAAAAGTTAATGGCAATTTTTTATTCCAATTTTTTCATCTTTATAACATTTAGAATTAATAAGGTTTGACAAAAATTTTAATTTTTTTTTATTTTTTTTTATTAAAACACCATTATAATCAATCTTACTACAAAATCCTTTATATACCGATTTCTCCATATACCGAACGTTTTTGTTGTCCACATGGGAATTCAGTTTCATCTGAAATTATGACATTTTGTCTTATCATATATAACATGCTTGCGTCCTATCGTATCTTATATATTTACATTTAACGCCATCTAAATTTTTCTTTCTATGCTTCAAGTGATGTATTCTCTTTATCTTTAAGAGTGCATAATGTTAATTAATTAATTAATTAAGTTGTTTTGTGACGTTCGCACCCATCCTTTCGGATATCGTGGCCCGCCCGGAATGCTGAGTCCAAGTCTAACTGGACTTTCCATCCCACTAAACACCAATCGGCCCTTGTTACAAAAGAATAGCTCTATTATATATAGTATTTTACAAGAATTTATGTGACAATATATAAATACAACTGAGAGAACGATACAATCCTAACGCGAACGCTCCCAATTTGGGAAACAAACTTATTGTCTTGTGATAGCTTGATTACTATCCACGTAGAATCGCGTCGCTAGAGCACTACCTAACCGTAAAAACCTTTGAATTCTTCAGAGGAAGAAAACCAGAGTAAAAAACCGGCACAACGGAATGTATCTTGTTCCTAAATAAAAGAATATGATTATAAAAGGTATATGCTACAAAAATAGAAGCGTTTGAAGGCATGCAATATCTTATATATTATTAATAAATAATATTTGATACATGTTATAGGGTTAAGAAAGATATACATAATTTAAGGCATGCTAGGTTAGGAACAATCTACCCCTGGAATTTGACTCCATCCCTAAATGTCGTCCCTAGGATATATGTTTTAATATTGGAATGTATGTTTAAACGGTCCTACAAGCGGACTCCTGTAGAGGCCAGATTACCGACTATGCCTAACCTAGCTCGTAAGATGAAACTGTTTTGGGACTTATACCTTGTGCCAATCCTAAATTTAAGTAGGCGGATCTAGAACTCAGAAAAAACAGAACTATATCGCAGAACGCAGAATTCCCTATTGCTTGGGGGCTATTGTATATGGGTAGTCACCTAGGATAATTTTTCTCTTTTTTTTTAGCATATACCCCCAAGAACGCTTCAGCCTGGGTTTGCGTGAGCTCCCAAGCTTGGCATAATTGTGGGCAATGCTTGTGTGTTCTCAATTTTTCAATAAACTTTTTATTTAATTTCTCCAACCTTTTCTGGAACCAGGAAAAGGAGGTCCGGCTATGAGCAATAGTGAAAGGGTTGCCATAAACAGTCCTAAAAAGTTTATACACGAGGTCATCTATTTTGTTGGTCCAAGTTGAGGGAAGGCATCCCAAAATGGAGTTTCCATAAGTCAATTTCGGCATTGTTAGGATTTTAATGACCTTGCCTACCACCGTGGAATTGTCCCCAAGGTCTTTAAGACATCCATATAGCGCTAGATCCTTCTTCCCCTTTTTTATCTTTTCGTGAGCTTCACGATGAAAACTAAATCCTGCATCCCAATTGATTCCTAGATATTTTAGGTGGCGAACTCGGGGAATATTCCCTATAGTTGGCGGGTTATTTTTGGGACAATTAGCGCCAAAGATGATGAACTTGCATTTAGAGTAATTCACCTTAAGGTTCCATCCAGTGAAATACCCCCCTAATATGGTATTTACGTCCGTAAGGTGTTTGCAAATACGCGGAACACGCTTAGCGGAGTAATATACACATATGTCGTCTGCAAAACTGATTATCCTAGCATAGATTGACTTATTGAAAGAGTCCCTAATATCAGATAAGTAGATGTTGAACAGAAGAGGGCTTAGAGGTGAACCTTGGGGGACCCCGCGGTGCATAATGTGCTTGTGTTCCTTTGTGCCATCCCATTTTTTTTATTTTGAAAAAAAATAAAAGTGTTTTTAAAACAAAATATTTTTTTTGACAATGAATTTGAATTAGTGAGATACTGATATCACTTCTTAGCAATTATTAGTGATGTATTTGACACCTTTTTTGGTAATTAGTGAGATACTTGACATTGCTTCTCACGGACTAAGGCCTTGTATGCCTGGTTGAATGCCAGAGTGTGCACAACGTAAGTCGCCTTCAACATCAAGACTGTTCCTATACTTGTTCTTGATAGCAACGAGCATTGAAAAAGCAGCTTCACCAAGATATGTGGATGCAAACATAGTCAGAATCCGAAGAGCCTGATGTGAGACGAGAGGGTGAACAGGAAGTTTCTTGACCCAGAATCTCTCAAGATCCACTTTTTGAAGTCATCCTTAGCTTTGGAGTTAAACTTCAACTCAAGAAATTGCTCCTGTATTTCATGTGGAACTTCATCTTATTTTTTTGACTCATTTAAAATATTATCATTCCTTATACGCGTAAAGTTATTTATCTATTTTACAAATCCTAACCCTAATATTCACCCTTAACCATAACCCAGATCATTACTTAAATTATCTATCGTAAGAATTTTCACAACAAATTTAACCTGGCATCATTGAGATCAATAGACAATTTAGCTGATAATGAAAATTATCTTTAAAATGTTTAATTGGTATTATTAATATAATTTCAAACGAGAGACAACTTTATTAGGAAGATAAGCTTTCATCAATTCCCATCAGCTAAATACAGAGAAAAGTAAAAACATAATGAGATATTCATATTTATGTTTATACTTACATATACACAATACATGGCAAAAGTAAAAGAGAAAAATATAATTCAACAAAAATCCTACCCAAAATACAATTTCAAATTAAATAACATTTCTTTTTGTTGACATAAAATTGAACTTTTTAATAGGGATTCCAAAATTTCATACTATTTTTTGTATATCATTTTGTTAAATTATATTTTCATTATGTTTTGTGCATATGTGAGTATAAACATAAATATAAATATCTCAGTATGCTTTTATTTTCTCTATATTTAGCTGATGGGAATTGCTAAAAGGATATCTTCCTAACAAAGTTATATCTCGTTTGAAATTTATATTTAATTACTCCATCCATTATTATAAATATATTAAAGAAAAATATCCAATAAAATTTGTTAAAAGTATATAAAATTCATTGGATGGTATTACCGAGATTAGCAATAAAATACTATCATAGGGCTTAAGCCCTCATTGAAAGTTACTCGACCCCTATAGGTTAAGAACAAGAGGATGTGTGAATAACGGAAAATCCGATAACATTTCTTCCCTCATAAATTAGATAGATGCAGGCTAGGTTTTGACCGAGCCAATCTATCCAGGTAATTTATTTATTATAGCATTTGAAAATTTTACATTAACTCAACCTTATATTTCTCTGTTGTTGAGTATCTCAGACTTTTCCAGCCAATTTGTAAAATTGTTATCAGCTACAATTCCGTATACATTTGCCAAAATTTCACTCTTATTTTCAGCAAAGTTAAATTTTATTGATTTTGCCAATCATAATCCGTCGAAAAATGTATTAACAAATTACTTCTTGCTTTTGTCAATCTGGCAAAAATCGCTCTATTCAACACTGTGACAACAATGTCAACAAACAAAATTGATTGGCTTATGTTTTGCTTTTAAAAATCTTCACCAAAATGGGGTATCATTAATTTCAATTAAAGCTAATTTGAAGGCAATCGCATATGTCTAAATCATCTTCATAATGGTGTGAAAAATTATTGAACAAATGAGTTTCCAATCATTAATATTATTTAGAAAAAAACAATTTTCATATGAATGTATTTTAAAAAAATCTTAGAAGAGAAAACATTTGCAAAAATAAAATCACTGTTGGTTAAAATTAACCTTGAAATATTTAAAATCAAAGAAAAAAACTCGTGAAGGAAGGAAGTGACTGTAGCTCCATGTGCTATGAAGCACAGAAAAACTAAAACTATGAAGTTTTGTTTTATTATAGCACATGTTGTGCATTGCGACCTAGGAATTCTTTGACTAGCCAATAGGACAATTTCAGAAACTCTCTCTCTCTCTCATTTTAGAAGATGAGAATAGAAGTTAAACTTTGGTCCAGTCGTTTCTAAATTTACTCTCTTCAATTTATATAATAAGATTATAATCTTACAACTTAATGAAAAACAAATGCTTTTTGGCTTTTATAAAAACACATACATCAAAATATTTAAATTCTGCGCGGAAATGGTGAAATTTTTTAATGCCATGAATAGTCATTCAGTGAATTGTTCGGGCACTACGTTACCATACTATGTGTTTATATTCATTCTATTTTTTCAGGAATTCTCGCTTTATGTTTGTTCAATGAATAAATTGTATTTTCGAGGGTTTCGAGAAATCTTCTCACTTCCTCCCTCGAAGTATCCTCCACACCTCTCTACAAGTAGGATTTGTATGCACTAAAATGCTTGAATATACCTTTTAAGAGAATCGATATTTATTGAATACCATGAATCATGTTTCATACCCATGCTTTAAAAGAGCATTTCTCAAACTTTTTGTAAATTAAAAAGCGCCCACTTTGAAGTAAAAAATGTCAAAATCATTTACCTTTTTTCAAATTCAAATTTGAATTTTTCATTCTCTTTCAAAAATAATTGCTAAAAATTTTTCTCTACAGATTCCTTTTACAAGAAAAAGAATTATCACCCATTCTTCTATTTTGCAAGAAAAGATTGACATTTACTGCAAAAAGGAGAAAAATAGTAGAAAAGAGTTATATTTAAAAAATGCAGCAAGAGTAGTGATTAAAACGAAGAATGCCAAATTCTTAAAGAAACGATTACAAAAGAAAAATGTGAATACTCGCGTGGTGAATGCACCAATGAAATATTTACAATATTTGTCGCTATGCTAAAATGTTAAAAGGCACATTCAAGACGTAGTTTTTTGTCTACTAATTCTCAGTCAAATGTCGATTGTTTCTTTGTAGATAAGGGTTTGGAAGGAGATCATAAGATACAGAAGAAGTAAAACACTTTGTGGAACATCTGCAATATCATTCAAGGGTTTTTACTTCCATGGATAAAGATTGAAAATAGAAATTGAAGGATGATACCTTTGTGCTTTATGTTCCGTTTATACAACGCCTAATTTTAGACTGATTTTTCAAGCATATTTATTTTTATAAATTTTTCTTTCTTACTAAGTTATTTAATTTAAGATGTTTTTTATTTTCAAATAATTTTCTATATTTCTGTAAAGAATAATCTCTTTTTTACCCCAACCCAAACTGTCACACTAGAAAAGCTCAATCTATCCAAATTCATCCTTTTGAAAATAACTGGTGCAAAATATTTTCCAAAAAATTTTTAACTCATCATTTAACGTTACTTCATTTTTCATTTACAAACTATTAGTGTCAAAACTTCAACGCATTTTTTTATTCGATTATTATATAAACTTTATATATGAGGTGCAGAAACGCAAGACTGTTTTTCCTGTAAATTTTTGTGATTCATTTTTATTGATGTTTTTTTTAATTTTTTTTCTATATATTTTTTTAATTAATTGTGTTAGACATTCTTAAAGCAGTTTATATAAACCTTTGGAAGCTAACCTCATCAATGACATTTTATCTATACTTTTACTAATCTTGATCTATACAAAAAATATGTATTTTCTTTTTATTAATGATCCTGTTAATGTTTTGAATAAAGTTCATCTTCTTCTGCAACGTTAGAAGACATTGCAAAGCTATCGTTAAAAATCTTGAAAATCTTGAAGAAGATCAAACTTGAGAAACGGCAATAATTTTTTATGATATTCTTGAAAATCCAAAAAATAGTGATAAAGGTTGAAATCTCTTACCACTATAGTTGCAATAGATTTCACTATTAGATTTCCTCTAATCTCTCTAGTCATTCTCTAAAGCAGGGTTGCTCAATTCAATTCTTGGTGTGGCCCACTTCTTCTCTCACAATTCTAAGCCATGTGGAAATATATTTTGCTATTTTTTGAAAACCTCTGAACCAAAAATAGTCAGAAATGATCTTTATGAAATACTAATTAAATTGTCAGAACAAAAGTTGTTAAAATAAATCCACTAATTACTACATCTTTAAAATAAGCTCATTTTTGTAATGAAAACGACATTAAAACCTGTTGACGGTCACGGTCGACGTATCGATTTAGGCAAAAATAATCATCATCTGTTTATTTGAATGCTTTTTAATGTAAATCTGCTTTTTAAATAAACTATGTTTGATTTAAAAGTGGGTGATAATTTTTATTCCTGGATATCTTATTGGTAATTTAGTTTTTTGCTTAAAATTATTTTTTTTATCTTAAAATAAACCAAAATTAGTTTATCATCACATTCTACTTTTTTCAGACTATTCACAATAGAAAGAAGGCATTTTTGGCCTACAAACGAAAAAGGTTGAGCATACCTGCAGTCTAAAAAGCAAAGTTTTATTTTGTGACATTTTTCTTAATTTTTTTTGAAATTTAGTATTGATAAACTTTTTTTTCCAAACCACTTTACATTCTTCACTCAGGGCCAACGTCTTAGCTAGAAATATGGGAAAAATTGATTGAAATATTTCTACCATTTTTGCCTCCATAAGTAAGGAGAGTATCGCGCCTACATGGTATGAATGAAAAATGGAGTTTACCTTTAAACTTTTTTTGATATTGGTAAGAAGGGAGAAGAATAGCAAGCTTTTACTTCGTCATTCCTAAAAAGTGGTGTAGATAACGTTCATTTTACGACCTGCATGTCATCACAATCCTTGTTCTTCCCTCTTTTTATAATTTATGGATGAAAGATAAGAATATGCAGGATCTAGTCTCGTGTATACAAATAGATATTATATATATATAGTAGAATATGCTAATTAATGACGTCTCATCAAAAAGCACGTTAATAATGAAGTGGTATTAGTTTTTCCATCTGCGTTGTAAGTTCGATACAAAACAAATTAGAGCATTTTTCCAAAGAGTTAGACAGCATCAATGAACAGAACAGCCAAGGATCAGTCACGAATGCTTGAAAAAGAGGAAAAAGGGGATTTAATGTCGTACGAATTTGATGCTTACTCAAAAAGCTATCCAAAGTTTTTTTTATTTCAAAATCGATGTTAAAATCAAACACTGACAAAAATTTAGTCAATTCAATCGATAATACATTTAAAGAAAATGTTGATGAGACGTCAATCTTAAAATCTGATACACTAGCTTTTATCCTCGACAAAAATAGTATTAAAAATTTAGAATGAAATATATATAAAACAATGCTGATTTCTGAGTAGGCACCGTAAGCTTTTATTTTAAACTGATTTTTTAGGGTTTTTTTTTAATTTTTTTGAAACTTTAAGAGAAAAATGTACAACATGAGGTCTTTGATTCTTTTTTTATCACTGTCTCCAATTTGGCAATTTCAATACCAATCCGCGATTTCATGATTTTGAGCTATTTTATATCAAATTACTTAATCTCGTTTGCTTTCTCTGGGATGAAATGGGTTAATAATCTAGGAGGAGGGGGGAGGGGGAAGAATTATAAATTGCTAGGGCATATTAATTGATACATTAATATTAGGAAAGAAACTACTTCATCAATATTGCACAAACTTAACATTTCTTCAGGAATATAATGCTCAGAAATGACATAGTTTCAGATTAAGTTAAGGTATAGCTTTTAACAGTTTAATATACAAATGATTGGTTGAAGATAACATCGTACAAATTGTTTCTCTATTCACCGACTTTTTAGACGCAAGGCCTTAACAAGAGGCATTATTTTTAATTGGCCATCCTTAGAAGGAAGTCAATTTTTAAAGGAAGAATCAATGCTTTTGAAAACTGTTGCTTTAGAACAGTGGTTCCCAAACTTTTTCTGATCGTTACCCACTTTTCATACATGATCCTTGTCTATGGCTCCCACAACAATCATAGTCAGTGAATACCGTGACTGTCTACAAGTATCTAACAATTATAATAATAACATTAATTAAAAAGGGCATTTTGCTAAACGGTGTTTCAAGAATAAGCAAAAAAAAGAAGAAAACAGAAAATGCACTTGATGGAAAAAGTTTATTAATCCTACGCTATGTGATTTAATCTTTGAATCTTACAAACTTGATAACATTGAAAATAATTTTCTCTCTTGGGGGGGAGATTATTCTTTTTGGGGGGGGGGTTTTGTTAAGAAGCCTCCCCCCCCCCTTCTACTTCCCCCCCAAACCAATTGGTTTTTTTTTTTAAAAAGCCCCAGATATGGCCCCCTAAAATTTTGTTTTTTACCCCCCGGGGACCCTGGCCCATATTTTGGGAACCAGTGCATTAGAGGAATGCTAAGAATAACATGGAAACACTTAATCAGTAATGAAGAAGTAAATATTAGAATCAATACGAGACGAACTCTTGTTCAAAATTTACTTACAAGAGAGCATAGATTCTTCGGTGGTTTTATCGACAAACTTATCAACGATGATGTAGGTGCAGCAAGGCCAAAAGGCAGCCCAGCTCCTATGACACGTGGCTTAACGAGGTTTGCGAATACACCAAATTAACTGTCATACACTTGCTTACAGAAAGCCAAGTCCGCTATTCATGGAAGAGGATTATCAAAAATTGTCAAATCTGATGACGCCATTACACCTTCATTGTCATTTGTAGAAGATAGTGATGAGATGTTATAAGATTCGTATAAATTGCCAAAATAATTGTAATTTCGTGTAAATATTCTCTAAGTTCTTTTAGAATTAATATTAATTCAAAAAGTGGAGGGGGGGGGGGGGTGACTACCTCCTCTAGATCCATTCTGGTTACGTGCCTACACCTTCGTTTAAAATTAGTAAACATATACGAATCTTAAATATTATATATTTAAAGTTTTTTTGTCACAGGAGGGCTACACAAACTTTTGAAATGATTGGATATAAATTTTGAATATTCGTTTATTTTTAACCAATCAAATTAGCGAGAATCGGATTTCATTTTTCGTTTCTAAAATTCAATCATTTTGATTCGCATATTATTATATCCCAATATATACGCGCAATGGGAGTTAATAGGCATAGCTTGTAGAAAATATTATCAAAACAAATTGAATAGTTTCCTCTAACAGAATATGGATCAGTTATATGTTTTTCTTTCATATACTTAAATATAATTTGAAGCAGCTGAATAGGTTTGACTGGGGCCGCCTTATTAAAGAACAAACAAAACAGGTCCCGAGGGCTATAATTTCTTCCAATAATTATTTTAAATTTGTGAAAATTTTTGTTCATCCTTTTTAATGTTCGAACCTCAGTAAAACCTTAAATTTCCTCCAGCTTTAGAAGAATTTGTTATTGATCCAGTCGTCGTGGATTCGATTCCCCATCAAGACATCTCTATCTGTGCAATTCTACAAGGATAATCTTTCCCTGGATGCAATACCGACAATAAAAAAATAAACACCAGAAAGAACATTTTAAAATAAAATATACTATCTTGAAAATGTATGTTTAAATCAAAATTTGACAGCTCCTCATCGGAAAATCAATTAATTTGAATTCTATATCATACTTCATAGCACAAATACAATGAATGTCTTGGAACTGGTGTAGCAGTATTAGTCGGATAGTTATAGGACTTGCAACAGATTTTGTTTGAACTTTTCTGCAAAATTTTACTTGAATGTATTTATATTTAGTAAAGAAAGGAGATTTGAAGTACATATAAGTACTAAATTTGTGAGTTCCTTCATTTTAGGTTAAATCAAAATGGATTGGGTGCAATCCTGGCTCCAAGACTGTAACCATCATGGTGCACTTATTTTGTTATTATTTACTCTTGGTTTCTTTCTGTGCCAGCTTTTTAATTAAACTCGCATCAAACGATCTATCCTTATGTCTACTATTTCGCATGATTGCAAGCAAGGCTGCACTCTATTACCCGGAATTGAACTTTGGTTGCCTTTCTTTGGTAAAATATTGCATCAAGGCGAGTTTCATTTTCTTATCTTTATTGAAGGCGGATGCTTTTTGTATGCAAATGGATGTTTCACTCAAATATTCCTCTTCCTTCTTTTTGGAAATAAGGCCTTACTTCCTGGCAAGCTTTTTACTTCCTGTACATTCAATCAAATCACAAACTCTGAAAGAATATTCCAAATAATCATGCACGATTTCTTCTCTTTTTTGAAGTCTAAGTACTTTTATGAACGCTAATCTAAGTGAAGTTAATCACGATCCGGGAATTGTTACACGGTTATGATAAATCTTTGGAATCTTACTTATTCAAAAATAAAAAAAAGCACTACGCATAGTCAACTCCATTGTTATACCATCTTTAAATTGAGATATTCAACTTAAATTTTGTGAATAATTTCTGATTACATTTCTGTAAATTTAAAGTCTCAAGCCAATTGAGTCAACGTTTAATTTTTTTAATTCTGAAATAACTAAGAAGGAAAGAATAAAGTTATATTTACAAAATATAGCAAAATGCATAGTAGGCCGAGTCACTCGTTATGCATCGTTTCGCTCCAAAGAAGAAACTTGGTGGAAATTTAATATCACTGGTGTTGAAAAGACAAAAAGGCAGAAAAAATTTGTCAGACTACTATCAATATTGGATTTCATAAAAATTTTGCATACTCGTATAAAAGATGATTTTAAACTCACATGCAAAATTCCAAAAATTAAAAAAATATATTTTAGATTGGATTTAAATTTTAATACACATTTATATTTGATATTTCCCCAAAGATGAAGAGATAGAAAGAGCAAGAAAAGAACAGTTGAACAAGGTCAACTAATCATAATTTTTAGTCAGTAAACATCTAAACTACCTTTTTCCGATCCGTCTATGTGATTTGATATTTATCGTACATAAACTTTTAGTGACTAAAAATAAGATTCAAAGTATGACTAGTTAAGTTTAACTAAAGTTAAAATTTCATTAATCTTTTCATGTTTAACGATGTCTAAGAGTTTTGGTAGTAAACCTCATTTTATAAGCTTGTTTTTTTAAGTTTATTTCTTTTAATAAATATGGGAGCACGTTTGCTAGTTATAGATTAATTCCTCAATAAGAAATATTTTAACTAAAGTAACAATTTTTTATTATAATATCTTTGCCTCCTTAATTTTGAGCTTGGTAGGTTATTTTTAGGAAAAAATATAATTAAAATTTTGAAAAATGTTAGCAAAAGGATTCCAAACGCATATTAACAGAATTTATAAGAATACTTAACTCCTTCGAAAATAAACGGGAATCAAAAATCTATTTAAACAATTTATAGTTATTTTTTTTCAAATCATTTCCTCTCTTTTCTCGATAAATATCTCCAGAAGGAGAAAACTTCGCTTGCTCAAAAAGGAGGGATAGACGACGCTTTATGCTCAATCACTTTATCTTTTTTCACTCTTATTTTCCATATTTTTGAGTTATTAATGATTAAAATTTTTTGATATCGTTTCTCATTATCCTTTTATTATAAGATCTTAACTTTAACTATTCAGTTTTTACTCAAAATACATTATTCAAAATATATATACACTATTTTTACTTTAAGTGCATCCTTTTTCACTTTTTATTTTATAAGTTCTTCTATTTTGATTTGAAAAAAGGAATTTTTCATTTTTTTAGTCGTCGGTTTGCATCCATAGGGAAGAATAATCTTTCATAGCTGGACAGATGGTAATGATAGGCACGATTGGGAATGGAACCCAGACCACCTGAATCAATACCCTACGCTCCTATACCACTAGGCCATCTGCCGACCTCGATTCGAGTGACTTCACATTCACTCCTTTGTTTTTTGTTAATCCTTCCATTTCCTTTGTTCTTATTTAAAAAAATTTGGTGAATACTGTTCTGTTGATAGTTTTTCTTTTATATTTATTTGCTACTTTCCAAAACAAATGTTTTTGTTTAAGACCGAATTACAATAAATTTTTGCAAAAATAGTCAGCATTTACATTAAAACACATGCCTATACTAAAACGTTGAAGGGAATTTATGAATAAAGTGAACTTACAAAAATGCGATTCAATTTAATTCAATTTATTAAAAAGGTAATACGAAAGTTTTTATATAAAATGTCATTTTGAAAAAGGAATCAACTTAAAACTTCGGTATCTGGAAAAAAAAGTTGGAACAATATTTCAAAGTTGGAACTAGGTTTCATCAATATTTTTCGTCAAATGCATGCTATAGTATCTCTTAGTGGATTTGTAAGCCCAAGAATTCATTTTTCAATATTTTAACCTTCTACAATGTCATTTAAAGGTCAAATCATAAAGTAATAGCACAAAATCATAGAGAATATTGTTTATATTCTCTAACTAATAAAATACACAAAGTGTCGTACAGCATTTAACTATAAAATATCTAAAAACATGAAATACAGTATGCCAACAACTTTATTACAATGTCAGTGGAATTAGGAAGGTTTTTTTTAACAGGGGGTGAAAAAATATGTAAATTAATTAAAAAAATTGGTTAAAAGAAATTTTATCAAAAGAAAAATTTAATTGACATTATTATTAATCGCTGTTGTTTGAGTCAGAGAGAGAAATAAGTTTTTGTTGCATAGTTAAAGTTACATAAAATGTATGTTTTGATGAAGAGAGCTGATAGGAAGGAAGATTTTTTAAGAATAGCAAACTTGAGTTTAGATTTAGATCTCTAGTAACCAGGGCTGCCCCTCCTTGCTCTGGGATTTATTTTGTTTTCTGAAACTCCATTGAAATATATAAATGTATACACTTTTTTATGCCCCATTTAAATCAGTTAGGCCCCCTGTGCTTGGAGTTTGACGACGGGGTTGGTTGTACCAAAAGGGAAATAGAAATATGAATTCCTAAAATACTGATAAAATTTATAGATTTGATGTTTTTAGATGTAAAAGAATTTGATAAGAGATAGACTAAGAGTAGGCAAACAAATTTTGACCTAAAAAATCGTATTTATTTGACTTTGCAATCAAAATTTTTTTAACTTATTTCACAAAATTTTTGACCTAAAGGCCACATTATAAAAAAAAAACAAGAAAAAACAGTGCAAATTAGTTTAAAATTGGTTTACAGTGATTGTACGATTGAACGCGGGTAGACAACTTGACTGTCATCTCCAACCTAAGATTTTTATATTTAAATATCTCCAACCTGTATACTACGATGATTCTTCGACAACCTGTATACTACGATGGTTTCTATTCCATGTACAAATGACTAGGGAGACAATGTTCAACTTTCTGTTCATGTTTGGTAGATGTAAGATTTGATATACCTCATATACGATGTTACAAAAGCTATTTTAAATAATATATTTGTTCTTTAAAAAATCAAAAAATATTTATTCTTTTTACATATAAGGTTGGCACATATAAGTTTGTTACATTTAGTTTCGTATATGCATGAATTGATAAAAATTATTAGAAAGACTACGTTTATCTTTCTATTATAAAAAAGGAGGGAGGGGGCAAAAAAGTACTCCGTCGTGAATAGGGTTAAAGAAGATGTAAATTTTATATTAAAATGAATGAAAGATTGATCGAGTGTGATATGAAATGAATATAGAATTATGTATTACTGGCAGTCTTTCGAGCTTCTCGTCTTTGAAGAGAGGAGTTTAATTTTTGGGGAAAAGAGGGCATTGAGGATGTCATCTGAAGAAGCTTGGCAAAATGAAAAGGTAGTAATTCATATTTGTCAAGTTGGCACCTTGTAAAGCTAAAAGAATATACGAGGATTTTGAAGAAACATTTGTGATGGGAAAAATAGTGGTTTCAAGGCAAAAATACGATTCCCCCATCTCTATGGAGTGTTATTCATCCTGAAAAACACAATACACCAAGAAGTAACAAGAATTTGCGCCAGTGGGATAGAAGATTCGAAACTGTGGTAGAACGTTATCCCACAGGTATATTTAATAATCAAAGAGTTTTTAAAAGAATAGCATATAACGCAACAAGGAGTGGAATGCATAATTTATGGGAAAACTCAGCTAACAGAGAAAAAAGAGGAATGAACAAGACTTCATATACATAGATAGACTTAGAATTGTCTCGCTTGAGGAATATCTCAACGAAATTGTATACACTCTTCATTTTGATTTCGTCTTCATGTTATTGATAGAAATTTGCAATGAAATTATAAATTCAATAAATTTATTTTAAATTTTTACTGTTTTAAGCATTATATAAAGGGTGACCACTCTTTTAGCCCTGTTTAAAGAATGACAAATTTTTTCACTCTTTTGAAAGTAAATGGTAGAGACAACTCACTCTTGGAAATGAAGCATATTGAGACTAAATTTTGTCAAAAACGAATTAAATTTTTCATGGGGAAAAATTGAAGAAATTTTTTAACTTCAAAGGATGAATATTTGGGGAAAATGTATCAAAACTTAAAATTTTTCAAAAATTTGAAACATTGAAAAAATATATAAGCGATTCTACACACCCCTTGATAATAAAAAAGTTAGATCAATAGAGCTTTTGAGAGAAATTCAATCAAATGTGTTAAAATTTGAATATTTGCGAACCGATCTAAATAAAACTTAAAAAGATTTCATGAATATTTTTGCCAATTTCTTATTATTAATACATATAACTTCTTTAATTTCATATGCAAGAATTATAAATAAAGCTTTTAACAGCGAAATCACAAAACCTCGTCCTTGGACACAGGTCATTGACCTAAGTGTCAGGTATTAGCAACATGTTTGACACATTTGCAGTCCCAAAAAGGGATGTATCGACTTGGAAATTTTTCAGAACGCACTTTTATCATACAAAAGCGAAAAAATGTAAACAATTTGGCTCACAATATTTATATCTATAGAAAATAATACCATCTTTGGAAATATTCCATAAAATCATTAACTTCTGTTTTATAATATTCCGGATTTTGAGCAGCCTTGATTAAATCCAACAAAAACAAATGATTTTAAGCTCACTCTATTTCACTTTTCCAATTTATGCATTCCCTTTTGATCACTAATTAAAAAATTTACTCTCAATATTCTACTTAAAGTATAATTTATCTTTTTATAATTTTTCTCTGTCTATATATTTGTTGTTCTCGTATTAAGAAAAAGCTTCTTTCCCTATTTTTATAGCAATTTTTTTTAAATATTTTGATATTCTCATCTTCTTTATTTCAAACATCTATTCCATGTGTTTTATTTCTTTTCTATAAAAGTATCCATGAAATTTTACACTAAAAAAAGAAATTAGAACCAATGGGCTTGAAAAATTAAAAATAATTTATCTTTATTTTGCCTTCTCTAAACTTGAACAAAGTAGACGGAATTATAGAATAGTGCCTACCAGTGGCGGATCCAAGGGGCGGGGGGGGGGGGTTCATGGGCCTAGGCCCCCTCCCCTATGAAAAATGGCTTTGAAAATTACCCTTACTAATGTATACCCTTACAATTTACATGTATAAAAATTTTTTTTTTGCAATTTATTCATGGCAAAATAATGTTAAAAATATGAAAACATAGGTAATTAGTGATTCTAAAAGACATAATACAGCTGCCGTATTCTCTGAAGACTTTTATCAAAATTGCAAAAAATTAAAATAGATTTCGCCCCCCCCCTATAAGAAATTTCTGGATCCGCCACTGGTGCCTACTATATTTTTAACTTTGGCAAAAATCAACTGCTTGATATACACAACGAAGAATACTCCTTATTGTACATTGATTCAGATAAGGTGTGATTAAGTTAAAATAGTTTAATTTTTAATTAGTTATTTTCAATTTAAATTGGGAAAAGTGAATTGTATAGTGTGCAATACACACAAACGAACACAATTCTCTCCTCGTCTCATTTTTCGAAGAAGGCAATAAAACCAGCTCTCCTCATTAATGATTTATAATTAAAGCGCTTACACACTATGCTATGTGATTAGTCTGTCAAAACGCGTACAAATTTTTCCTTTTTTCGCTATCAGGTAAAACTTAGCTTAACGATTTACGTTGAAATGATAGGGCAGTGGTTTTCAAAGTTGGCTTTTAGCAACGGATTTCTTAGAGGGAGGAATTAGCATTGTGACGAATTTTTTTTATTTATTGAAGCGCAGACAAACCTTGAATAATTTATATGATAGCTTGTAACATTTTAAATATGTTTGCTATAATATTTGAGCTAATATATAATAATTTCAACATTGTTTACAAATTAAATTCTCGCTAAGAAAAGTGGAAAATCCTTTCAATGAAATTGGATGGAGAGGGTAATTTGAGATATAAAAAAGGGGGACAAATTTTCAATATAAAGGAGCCAAAATTCTTTACTACGTATTATAAGAAGTGACAAAGATACCTGAAAATTGATTTACAGAATTAATATAATTTTTAGTCCAGATATAGAATAAATGCAAAAGTAGGGATATAAAAATAAAATGTCAGTAATAGCGAATTTAACACCAAAATTTGGAAAGCAAACACTGGTGATGAAGGTTGGGTGAAAAAATACCAAATTTTGCGGTTATATTTTATTTTAAAACATTTAATATTTCTAATTAATATCTATCCATTTTCTTTATTGTGAAAGAAATGATAATAATAATAATAATAATAGTAATAATTAATCTATTAAATTAAATCTTATAACTAAGTGCTGTTTCTTTCAAAAAAAAAATTCGGCTAAAAGAGGCGTTTTTGAAAAAATAATGCGTAAGGTGCGTGTTGAGTGTAGAAAAGTTTGAGAAATGTTGATTTAGTTAATGGAACAGCCTGTAGTATTTTTCACAAACTTCAAAACCCTTGAATACATAAGAAATAGCATTTTTTTTTGATTCCGATACAATTTTACTGTACAAAAAAAGTGAAATTTGAAAATACGAAATTCCTCATCGAATCTTAACGCTACGAGATTGCGGTTTTTAAAAGTTAAACCAAACTTTTCTCCATCAAGCATTTATACGAACATCTAGGGCAGTTAAGTCAATAAACTCATTTCTTTATTTTAACATTTTTGAGATTGTTTTAAGAAATAATATATTAAGGGGCTTTATTTTTTTTATTTTTTTATTTTTATATGAAGTCAATTTTTTTCGGTAAAAAGCCAATATTTCAGAATTAGGTCTATTGTTAAAAATACTGTTTGAAATTCCTTCTTCCTACATTATTTATATGCATTTTTGTTTCATTTTTAATATTTCTTTTAATTCTTTCAAACTTGCCATTAGAGTCCAATAATATAAAATAATCTGCCTTGAAATATGCAAAAAAAACTAATTTAAAAAGATAGCTGATTCGTTTTCAAAACATGTAATTAAAAGCTTTAAATTCACCACCAGATTTACTCTAAGTCTCGATGCTCATGTTTTAATTTGAAAAACTGCTTAAGAAAAATTTTTAAAAAATAAAACCAAGTATCTATAGTCTGGTCAATTATGCAGAATCTATATTATCATAGAAAATGCTTTTGGAGAAAATAGAAAATTTTCCGCTGTTTTTCATAAACTCTTTTATATTTTAATTTAGTTCTTGTTATCTTAACACTATATTTTTTAAATTTACATTGAAAATTGAGCAAATTCTTTTATTTATTTATTCATTTTTCAATAAAAAATACATATTTTTTTAAAAGTTTTTTTACATTAAATTTAAAGATCATTGATAATTTTTTTAGGGAATATATTTTTCAAATAATTTGGCAAATTAGTTTCAATTTTTAACTGTCATACTAATATCCTATTCGATGAATAACTTATTGTTTTATTAGTTTACTCAGTCGAGTTCCTTAGTGACTGGGATGGAGAGAAGAATGACGTTGAAAACAAAAGCACCATAATAATAACAAAAATAATAAGGCATAACAATAGTTTCACAATGCTAAGATATATAAATGAATAATTTTATAGATATCATAATTAAAATGGCATGAGCCTGGATGTAAAGTGGCTGTAAAAAGCGATGAAATAATTAATAAATATATATACTATCAATTCACTTATAAAATAGAATTTAATCAAGTCAAGAGATTTGCAAATGAGTGTGTATTCATCATTATTATCTTTCTCTTTCCCACTCTGCCTGTTTCAATGGTAAAATAATCTATAACTATATATACTCTTATACATTGGTATACAATCTCAGTGCGTTTTTCACACTCTTTGAATATGCCAAGTAAAGTTTTTGTTCCTAATTTTGTTATGTGCTATATTTGAAGGGATATGCTTTATAAGTGAGGTTTCACTAATTCTGAACATTTTTGTATGAACAGTTCATTTTTAAAAATGAATAGAATCTTACAAAATTATATATTTTTCAAATAATCTTTTTCTTGTTTTTTTAGTTTTCATAATTTTACTATTTTACTTTAAGTAAAGCCAAGCGTGAGTATGTTGTTGTAATTCTATTTATAAAAAATTGAGTATGATTACTACTTTTTTCTTTCAGCAATTTTTCCTTTCTTTTCTGCTCTATTTTTTCTAAGTTGTGGAATTGCAACATAAATATTCCACAACTTAGAAAAAATTGAGCAGAAAAGAAAGGAAAAATTGTTGAAAGAAGAAAATAGTAATCATACTCAATTTTTTATAAATAGAAACATTTAAATCTACTCGCGCTTGGCTTTATTGAAAGTAAAATAGTAAAATTATGAAAATCAAAAAAAACCACTTTAAGGAAAAGATGAAAGGATCCCAACTAATACATATTTGATAACAAACATTTTCAATAACACACCTCATTATGTTCCTTCAAATGTTTGATTTATACATATTTAATATTATAATCAGAGGTTAGCAATGCATTTTAATTAGCTATTTTAGTTTGGATCCCAAAATTTTTTATAGCACAGGACAAGATAAAATATTTTTGTTATGAAAAGGGGGGGGGGGTGAGATTTTGCCATTCTTTTCCCTCAATCTGTGCCTCTCATTATGATGACGAACTTGTCTGCAAAATTCTAAATGGTGGGAGTGGGAGAGGTCGGGCAGGATAGCGAAGAGGGCATATGGTTAGGGGGTTTAACTTTTTTAATGTCCACTTTAAAAAATCTGAAGGGTGAATTATTGTACTGATTATTTTGGGATTCTTTTTTAATTCCTTGTTCGATGAAAGGAATTTACCAATGCACCTAAAAATTTATGTGAAAACAATGGATGTTCTGTTTTTTCACCATATGTTTAAAAATGAGGAAATGAATGATAGGAAAATGCTTTTTACTCTTTTCCGAAAATACAATTTGAAAATATAGATTTTACTTGTATTGCAGAGAAAAGTAGGACGAGAGCGTATTCGTCTATAAATATAAATGTAGTTGAAGATAAAATCAAACTTCGAGAAAAATTAAACTAGCCGCCTTTCATTCTAAAACTCAATTTCGATAAGAACAAAAGTCTTCTTAACATCTAACACGCTGATTCATCTCCATTTTATGAATGTGGACATGAGACGCAGTTAGAAGGAGTGGGGGAAATTTTTTAATCACACCTTAGGCTAATTATTTTCAAAAGTTGAAAGTCTACATGAAATGAATACTCTTCTCAATTTTTTGTTAAAGCAAAATGTTTAAAAAACTGTGGCCTAGGCAGAGGAAAATGGATCGCTTCTCTGAGAAAATATAGAAATCTTTTGAAGCAAATAATAATCATGGAAAAAAATAAATGCGATTATAAGGAGAAACTCTCAATTATCTCACTAATTTATATGCATTGAAAAAAAATAAATATTAAATATTTTTTTACTTTTTTTTTAATTTACGAGGGAATTAAAGGTGTAGATGCAAGGGGGCATGGGAAGAAAGGTTTGCTCTTAAAGGGGGCGTGACGGTAAAAAGTTTCAGAGCCACTGTTCTAGAATATATCACTCGAGTGATCTTAGATGTGGTTTTTTGGAAATAATATTTATATAGCATTTAAGTAAAAATGGGTTCATTTTCAATTTTAATTGTCTAAATCTAAAATCACTCTTTTATGTGATGAATCGGTCTATTTATACTTAAAACCCAATTTTCTTGTCCTCCTATTTTGAAATAACTTAAAATCGATGTTTTACTTTTTTTGAACACTCTTCAAATCTAGCATATCATTTGGGCCATCAACTACAGTCAAATCTATTTATAGCAAAGTTGGCTATAACGTAATTCAGGCACGACATTCCTAACGGTCATAAAATAGTTATAAATTAACTTTATATAGCTTAGCGTAGTAGTATAATTTAGATTTGCATTTGTTAACGTATCTTTAATACAATATGTATCATATAAAGTGTTTGTATTTAAAATAAAACATGCTTTATTCACAAATTTTTGTCTGTTTTAATATGTACTTCCTGATATAACGAAATTCGAATATAAAGAACTAAAATTGACCCCGAACAGGGGTTCATCATAACTACATTTGGGTCTTTTCGTTTAGACGGCCACATCAAGTAATCACCATTTCGTCTGCCTTTTATAGTTATGTCTTGGTTGTTATAATATTAATAACTATAATTAATTAATAACTTAATAAATAAATATAATTAACTATAAAAGGCAGAGGAAATGGTGATTACTTGATGTGGTTGTCTAAACGAAAAGACCACTATATTTTACTATTTGATTAACTCTATTTTTTTTTTGAAAATGAATTCAAAAATACTTTTTATTTTATTTCTCATTATTAAAACAACATTTTTTTCAAAATAACAAACAACAATTAATGTGAATAAATGAGAAAATCTTTTTGTTGAGGCTTGATTTGCATAATTTGAATGATGAATATATAGCTATATGAAAAAGTTTTATTGAAAAAATCATGAAGAAATTATGAAGTCATTTGGAATATGAAGTGGAATATCATCACTTTGATTTATGTGTATTCACGCACTTTTTGACAAATGAATCTTTTTCTTTCTTTTAATTCAATCTATCGACAATTTATAGTACACAAATAATGAAATTAAGCAATTGTATTTGATGTATACGCTTCTTCTTTTCGTGCTTATATTTCACAATTTTCAATCTTTTCTTTTCTGATTTCTAATTAATTTGCAGACGTGATTGTCACTAATTTTTCATTTGCAATAATTAAGTAATTTTTTGATCTAACACATCTTCACACTCCAAGCACGCATGCACACAGGAAACACACACATGCATGCACGTACACATACGAGATCAAATACTCTCGCTACGAAATTTTGAAATGAAATACTTTTATCATTCAAAGCAAAAATACATCTGAAATTACAATCACAAATACGTTTTCCATAAACTTAAAGATGCGTATACCCCATGTGTGGCTCAGCGTATCAAATTATTCATCATTTCAATCAGTTCGATGTATCCAATAGGTGTGTGTACCTCAGCCTCCCTGATAAACGGAAATTCCCCGGAGCGAATTTTGAGTTGCTTTTATTGATATCCTGTCATGTATGATATTGATACGTGATAGTCTTGTATTTATCATTATTACATTTTGAACAATACCAATGCCAATACAAATCCACCAAACAAAAATACAAATTTCCCTTAGCTATCGAATAAAAAGAAATGAAATAATCACAATCTTCAACACTAAAAAAAAAATATGATCATAAAAGAAAATGTTTCACCTGCGTTCTCAGAAGAAGTTCCAGATCGCATTGCTATAAGTTTAAATCTGAATGTTTTCAAAAGAATTACAGTCGAACTTACTCAATAGCCTTTGCTGATTTGAATTCTTTGTAAGAAGAAGCAGTTAATTCTCTCACAGTCAATGATTTCAAGAACAAGTTTGATCAAGCATTGAATCTTGTGCAAATAAATATGTTATGTTATGTTAAATGTAAAAATCATGAAAATTGATAATGCATATGCTATACTTGCTCATAAGTCAAAATTTCTCATTAAAATTTTGCGCATACATTTAGATGACGAAGGATTGGTTGAAAAAATATACAAAATAAAATATGTAAATCAGAAGTTTATCGTGGAAGGGATATATAGTGAAACCTGGCCATTTTGGACAACTAAGGAAATATAAATGGTATCCGCGATTGATAAGTTCTCGTTAATGCTCATAAAACATGTAGCACGCAGAGAATAATTAAGTAGGCAGTGATTCATTGAAAAGGAGACCTTTAAACTCAAATATCTCTTTCCATGACAGATTATAGAATTTTTTCGCACAAAGTGTATTTAAATGTATGAAGGATAATAAAAGAGTATTTCTTTCATGACAAGAATATTATTTATACATTTGGAAATTTGAAAAGCTATGACCAAATTTTTGCAAAAAAGTTTCAAAGAGCATAAAAATTTTAAATGTGTAAATAAAGATTATCATAAAGTAAAATTCATCTACTTTTAAGATTTATTATGCAAATTAGTAGCTAAATTTTTAAAATTAGTTTGTAATTACTTAGTGCTATTTTTAAGTAACTGTTTTAATGTAGGTGTGTTAAGGTAGAACATTAAAGTAGATAAAAAGAGCGCTCTTTAATTTGTAGAATTTTAGCCAAGTTTTTGGAAAGTGCACAACTATTTGCTCTAAAAGGAAGACATCTAAATTCTACAATTGGTTCTAGTTTTCAGGTTTCTCATCTACAAATAGTTTTAATTGCTTTGCGGCCAAAATTTTTATTACCGGCGGGCACACTTTTACCCCCCTAATTTTTTTGAGTTAAAATGAGATTATTGTCTGAAAACCAATAAGTAAACTTTAGAATAACAGATTTAATCTTAGCTGGATTTATAGTTGAACTTCTAAAGATAATTGTAATGTCATAGGCAAATATCATGGTAGCAATATAATTAATTAAAGGTGCTAGAAATTGTAAATATATCATTGATAAATATTGAGAATAAGTCAGGAGCAAGGATCGACCCTTGACGGACACCCGAAGTGCTAGACAAAGGTTCAGAAAAAATTGAATTGATGGAAACATATACTAGTCTATTGGTAAAATAGGAAGTGAAGAACCTAATGTGTTGAGATGAGAAGCCGTATAGCGAGAGCTTAGAGATTAATAGATTGTGTGGAATGGCACCAAAAGCGTTAGAAGGATCAAGGAACAAGGCGGAAACTTATTCTTTATTTTCAAGAGCATTGACAATTTTTTGCATAAAAGAAGCTTGAAAGATTTCAGTTGAATAATGGGGTTGTAAACCACATTGTTGGTTAGAAAGAAGGTTGTTATATATAAAAATATTTAGAAATTTGATTATAAATCAATTTTTCAAATATTTTGTATATAACAGGAATGATTGAGATTAGACGATAATTTGGAGGATCGTGTTTATCAACTTTTTTATATTGGTATCGTTTTAATCAACTTGAATGAATCTGGGAAAAGAGAATGCGATAAACAGAGATTGTAAGTAGATTGAAAGAGAGGAGAAATGGTAGGAACTATAATTTTAATATCATACATTGAGAGGCCAAAAATTTTTTATCTTTAGAATTATTGAAAACATTAATTGATACAATACATCAATATATGTAAAAAATTTTAAAGTAAATGATGAAGAGGAAAATGGTAAATTGTTCTCACAATTTGATATATTATAAACATCAGAGAACGAGTTGAAAGATTTATTGAACAAGCTAGAAACATCTTTGTCATCCCCCCTAGGAGGGAGTTATCCATATAATTGTATCGTAATTTTTGAGTTTTATAAAATCATTAATCGTTGCCCATGTTTTTTTCATATTGGAAGAACACCTGAAAAAGAAATTTTCAAAGCACTTTTTGATATCTTATAGTTGATTTGACTTCATCACGGAATTTCACAAAGGAGAGTTTTGTAAGAGAATTTGGATTTCTCTTATATACTAGATACAAATTATCTCTTTTTTAATAAGTTCAATTATTTAACTTTATATTTGTTTGATATAACTGTTTTTGGGATAGTTGAAATGCGTTTAAAAAGAGAAAGTTGATGAGTTACACCATGACAAAGTAAGATAGCATCAGACTGAAATGGTTCTATGAGAGAAGTCCAATTGAAGCATTTGACAAGATTCGAATAAGTAGCGTAGTTGACATAAGAATCGATTTAATAAGCTTTTTTAGGCAAGACTAGCGTCATAGAGAGAAGAATAGGTAAGTGGTCGGAAATAGTGTACAAAATATTGAACAAAAATGATCACAGGTTTTAGGTATGAGGGTGTTATCAAGAATAGATTTATGTAAGATAAGGGTAGGTAAAGTAATTGTAGGCTGGAAAGAAGAACCAGAAATAACGTTATAGAAATTGCGTACATTTGAATCAGTATGGAAATTTAGGAAATTAAAGTTGAAATCACGCAAGATTGATTATGTTGAAAAAATCGTGAGTTGAATTTGACCACAAGATAGTCATCGAAAAAATGAAAGAAAAGCCTTAGCGCATTCAATACTACTTACTGGTATTCTATAAAAAAAAACGTGAATCCTATTCCTTAATTTTCCAATGAAGAGATCAATAGATGCAAGCTCGCAGAGATGATCAGAATGGCAGCGATAGTTAGAGGAAAATTCATGGGAATTATGGACAAGAGAGGCTAATTTTTACGGAAAGAAAGGATACTTTTTATCCGTAAATCAATGCAGAAAATGTTTCAAATATGAATTTGCTTGCAAAATGAAGCTTTTAAGTGTTTCCTAGGCCAACAAAACTAAGTTTGAATAAAAAAATATTCTTACATAAGACAGTCATAGTTATATCAATAAATCATCAAATATTTAACGCTGTTAAACATAAATGAAAAAGAGCACACAAGGCATAGTAATTAATTAAATCCGTATTTCATTCATTATTATATGTTTTATAATCAAAAGTCATATTTGAAATTTAATACAAGATTGCAAAAATTAAATCTAATTTTTGAAAATTTTTTCAATATAAATATGCTTGTTTTATACTCAACTTTTAGTGATTAAAAAATTGGAATCGATAGAAAATTGTTCAATCTTCTCAAAAGTTAAGGGCTACTCTCACATTCAGATGAGGTGAGATTACGTGTTGCAAGTATTGACTATACCGCAGTGTTTCAGTGTATATGGGTGTCTAATCATGTATGTATCTTGAATCCATCATTTTATCGTGCTTTTCCTATCCTAAGAGATGTTTTTATTGTTATTAATTATTAAACTTAGTTAGTTATCAAGTATTAGTTAGATTTAATGACTAGTTTTAGTATATGTGTTTCATTTATCGAAAGGATGTAACAAACAATGATTTTACAAAAACTTCGGATTAAATAAAAATCTATGATTTGCTAAAACTTCCTTGTACTAAATCTCTATATTCAACCTGTGCACGGATAATGCAACATTACCCACAAAAATGTTTATGTAAATGTATGTATGTACGCTTGCGCCAACACTAACCCTATAATTTCAACTCTAACACTAATACCAAAAGCTTTCCAAAAGTTTACAGATTAGGCCTATTTAGAAGAAATGAAATTGGTCTAGCACTTGTCAACTATTTGCCGATTGGGGGAAAAATTGTAAAATGAGCGTTAGAATGGCAATTATTATAACTAAAGAATATCGTGTAGGAAAAAATGGTATATATGCAATTTTTAGTTCTATTTTTTCCTTTTGCAATTTTCATTTTTCCTTTTGCAATTCTATCTGGATTTAATTTTTTGATTTGGTTGTGTTTATATCGTTTTGACATATCTCATTTTTTACACTTTTTATATTAGATATTTTAATATTATTTTCAGTTTAAAATTCTTAATCACTTTTAACAATTTTTAATTGACTATTTACACTATTTAAAAAAAAAAGAGATTATTTGTTTAGAATAGAATAATGACAAAATAGAATTACCAAAGGGCAAAAGGGAATTGCAAAAGACACATCAAAACTAAAAATGGTATAGAAAAAAAAAGTTTTTTTATAGGCTAGCCGATTTTACTGTAAGCTTTTTAAATGTATATCTCGGCGTTTTACTAAAGTATCATTTCCGTCTCTTGTGTTTGCGTTGTTAACTATAGGAATACGAGACTACTGTTTAATGTAGCACTTTTAGGACTAGTGAGACATTACGACTTCTCCCAAGTAATAAAATTCGCCCAATTTTAGATATAAAAATAGCATTGAAAAAGAAAGGAAAGCATTAGTTCTACAATTCCGGGTTAATTTGTTCTAAACTGTATATGTATGGAGGGAGTGGCGCTTGAAGTAATTTAAAGCTTCTGCATTAATTCACATTCCACACTGATGATAGAGAATTATCAATAAAAAATGATGTTTCCACAGCTGATTATATAAAAATATTATTCATCTGATTGCATTCAAGGGATATGAAAAGATAACACATTTGAAAAGTGTAGAAGACCATGCAGTGAATGGATTTTCCTGGATTATAACGGTTTCAAATCCAAGGTTAAACTCAATTTATAATTC
Organism: Nectonema munidae; assembly: GCA_030549495.1. NCBI lineage: Eukaryota > Metazoa > Nematomorpha > Nectonematoida > Nectonematidae > Nectonema > Nectonema munidae. The sequence continues at coordinate 75,462 of JAUIRK010000221.1, read as the reverse complement.
GCCGTGCGCCCCGTCGAGTACATACGCATTTCAATTAGGTTTAGTAGTTATTCACAATACGTCTTGCCTATTCTTTTTACTGGGTACAAACCTATTGGTGTCTTTTTTTCTTTTTTTATCTCACGCCCTTTGAATAGTAATTGACGTGAAAGTATTTTAGAAGTAGTAGATTCATGCAAAATCTGGCTCACTTGCTTACCTTCCTAACCTTGGTTACAGCGTATAATCGCGAACAGATAACACTGCCTGGTGACATCATGGTAGGAGCTCTCTTCCCAATACACTACCCACCAACAGAAATAAATGCAAAGTGGCAGATTTGTGGCTCCGTTTGGGAGGAGTATGGGATACAGAGGACAGAGTTGCTTCTGCACTACATCGATTTCATCAATGAAAATACTCAAATTTTGCCCAATATTTCGATTGGCGTAGAGATTAGGGATTCGTGCTGGTTCACTCCAATTGGACTTGGTCAAGTGATACACTTTATTAAGGATTTAGAAATATATAGGTCTTTCGCTGACTGCTCTCAAAGTAACTTTCCTTTCACTCAAGCAACGAATTCTACAGCAAAGAACATGGCGGCCATCATAGGCCCGGCTTCCAGTAGCGTTACGATATCTGTTCAAAATTTGATTCAACTCTTTCACATTCCGCAAATCGGTTATGCCGCCACAAGCAACGACTTGAGTGACAAAAACTTTTTTGCATCCTTTTTACGAGTTGTTCCTTCCGACTTTCACCAAGCTCAAGTCATGATTGACATTCTCTTCAACTTTAATTGGAGCTTCGTTGCACTGATCAACAGCAAAAGTAAGTCTTATCATTGATTCTCGCTTTATATTCACCCTCAATGCATACTTCTTTGCATCGTCTTTAACCGGAGGGAGGGATAGAGAGCGTTACATAAACTTGCATAACGTGTTACTATTGAACGAGCTTAATGTGTTGAATCAACTTGATAAAAATGCTTGAAAAAATGAGTTCTTCTAATAGGCGAGTGTTAACATTTTACAATATAAGAAAATCATATCACAATATTTACATATGTGTGTTTTAGTCAATTTCTGCAACAAATTTAAAAATAAATTCAGTATTTGTTGAATGACAAACTTGAATATTGATATATAAATAACACAATGCCTAATTATAAAGTCATCTCTCACTATTAAAATTGAGATACCTAGAGATAAAAAGACGCGACTCATGGAAATCTTTTGAGTGAAGATTCGTTCTCTCAAATCGACAATTTACTGGAGTGTGAAATCTGCAAAACCAATTTCCTACCCAACAATAATAATAACATTACGCTTAAAGTTTATTTCACTGATTTAATGCTATTATTTTTGAGCAACCTTTGTTCGCTTGATTTTTGAGGTATATCTTATTGATAAGTTAATTCATAAAAGTGTTCAAGGGTGAATGTTGTTGTCGAAAGCCCTGTCGGGAGAATTGACGTACAAGAAATAACCTAATCACAGCTATGCTAATAACAATTAACTTTAAAATAATTCGTAAGTTAATTACTAGTAGAATAAATAAATAAAAACATAGAAAGAAGGTAAACAATTTATTGGGGGCTAAAAAATTTTTATTTTATGTAAATTTATCAAACTGGCACTAGGGAAGTTAATCACAGTAAAGAGGAATGACCTTTAGTGCCTGTTTGATAGTTGCACTACGGCCTAGCGCTCTCTAACAATCCATAACCTGACTACAATCGAGGCAATTCCTTCTCCATGGAACTCCTTGTTATCAATAAGTTCTTTTTCTTCTTTGCCTCCTATCAAAAATAAATTTTGTGTCTACGAAATTCGTGTACGTATCTGTGTGCGGGGGATTTCACGTCTTTTGCATCTTTGATTCATCGTTACATTTAAGCATTGTATAAAAGGCAAAGTATTTATATACCCAAGTGAAATTGACAAGAAAACATTCAAGAGAATTTTTTTTATAATTTTGACATAATTTTAAGGACACAAATGTGAGCTAAGAAGTAGCATAATTTGGCAAACTCTGATAGATATCATGACAAATGCAAGTTTTTTAGAAATAGTAACAAGTAAGAAAGAATTAAAAATACAACCTAGGTATGAGATAATGGCTTGCGAACAAATAGAAGGTGAAAAGAAAAAAGCGCATATCAAAGATATTCATTACAATTTTCCCCAAAGCATTATGAATAATAAAATGACAGCTATATGTGCTTAAATTTTTTAATTTTTGTTTAAATTTCAATATATCATTCAAAATAAGGAAAAAAATTCAAATAGCATTCACTTTATCGCTATTTATCTATTTAACTATGAGGAAATGTGGCTTGATGCAGGATCGAACCCTAGACCTTGAGTTAACGAAACCCAGTATCTAACCAACATTACACAACTTTGTATTTTTGCCATGGCATTTATAGATACACGTTTCATTTTTTTATTTCAAGTTCTTCTCCATTCCGTTTACGGCTCCCATCCATGGACCTTATCTGATTCGCTTTACATCAGGGTGCGACAAGTAATATTGCATATTGATTTATTCAAAATGAGAGATGCTAATGCAACTAACTAAAAATTAGTCAATACGTAAAAAATACATTTGTGTTTATTATCTTAATGTTCTAGAATTCTGCCTGTAGAAGCACCTTAGCCTCTAACTTCACTTTATTTGGGTAACGGCTAAGATGCGAAAATCGTTTAAAAAGGAAAGGTATGCATCATCGCTGATTTCCACAGTTCGCAAACTTCAAGTCTATACTTAAGACAATTAATTTGATGAAGCCATTTTTCCTTCACTTTCTTGGAATAACTCTAACACGCAAAATACTTCAACCCAGTTACATACAAAGCTTATAACTTCTCTTGTAGAATTGTAGACTCAGTAGATTACTCCTTTGTAATCTTTTGCAATTAATCTTTTCCATGGACTCTCTTTGTAAATGTGTGCGTGTCTTCACCACAATTCGCACAGCGAAGGCATAAGTGAAGCTTTTTCAATTTTCCATTTCTAAGATTCATGAAGTGGTGTTTATCTTGAACTTTCGTTGCCATCAACAATGCAAACTTATTTAATAATATACTATAATATTTCATCTGTTTATTGCTTTTTTAATAATTGAATTTATGAGTGCTATCTTGATACACGAATCAATTTTGATTGGTGCTTGTATCGATTTGTTTTATGCTATCTTTTCATATTTGACTTAATATAAACAAAAAATATAATGTTATGAATTTGGAAATCTTAGCTATGAAATGAGTTTTCCGTAGCATATTATGCCATTTCAAGCATCTTGATTGTTAGTGGTGTCCGCGTGGAAATATTCTTGAATGGAATATTTAGACTCGTATTTAGGATAGTGAGCCGATATCCTCTTGAATTCTGTGTATTCTTTTCATTCAGTTTTGTTTGGTGGTATCTGGTAAAATTCAGTCCCTCTAGTTTTGCAGCTCGGATAGCAAAGTTGCAAAAAAATAGGCCTGCAGTATCATATCAAAACTGTCAGGATTTTGCAAAATTATTGTTCTATTAGTTCTACTGTACTTATGTTGTAAAGTAGTTAAATTTTTTAGTTAATTTTGTCTACACACCATGTGTCTGTGGCAGTATCAGAATTAGACGGTGCAGACACCCGTCCGCTATTTTTGAGTATATCAATGAATAACATTTTTGTCTTGTTAATTTGGCCCTTTGTAGAGCGTGAGAACCAGTAGCGTAGAGACTAGGGGTTCCAAAAATTTTATATGCCCAATACAACATAAACTTTTAACTCCACGCACCTTATTTTAGGGTGAAGAAGGTGAATGTATACAAAATTTGAGGGACAAAATAAATGTCACTTATTCCATTTAAGTTCACATTAAAATGATATGAAAAGAAAATAGGAAACGAAATTTGAAGAATACATACAATAAAAAATGAACAGTGGAGAAAAATGAGAACTCTCTTCCTATACCTTTGAAACTATTATTATGCATCCATTATCATCGCTATTTCTTTAAGGAAAATTTGAAAGATCATTCCTTCGACGCTTCAGAACTATAGGTGTCATTTTTCTTTCCACGCTTCCAATTTTTCACAGCATTTCCAATCCGTTCATCTGTTTGTATACACTCAAATAAATCAGCGTAACTAGCTCTATGAGGCATGGGGTCCTGCCTCCCTAAATGTTCTCTTGCGTCGTTTACTATTCCTTCAAATTGCCCTCATTTCAATAAAAAAGACAAAACAGGAGGACGTAGTGTCGAAATGAAATTCATATTATTCCATGCCACATCTCCTCCTCGTGCACATTTAGCGCTGGCTTGACAGTGGCGCATTCAGAGGGAAACGTGGAAATGGAGCTATTATAGCGATCGCCTGCGCTCTTCCTTTGCAAAATTCTCAGCATATCAGTGCATTCTTCAATCAGAATTAGTTTCATTTTCTGAAAGAACTCGAATTTCCTTCAAAAGAATTGCAAATGAATGCGCGTCCGTCACATGATATGGGGACATCTTCCTTGTGTGATACTCTAAGCCAGGGGCTCTCAACCTTTTTACCATCACGCCCTTTTAAAAGCAGAACCTTCTCTTCACCCTTTGCATCCACACATTTAAATCTTTCCTAAATTTTTAAGAAAAATAAGAATTATTTTCCATATATATTCTCTTTATTAACGATGAGTGTAAATTAGTGAGATACTGATAAAACTATTTGGTAGTTATTAGTGATATTTGACATTTTATTTGATTTATTAGTGAGATATTGGGAAGTAAATGCGTAACTTTATTTATTTGACATGACAACTCAAAATTGAAAAAATACATCAAGTGATTCAACACACAAAATAGATTAGCAGTGTGTAGATAAGGAATGACAAAGTGGTATCATTTGTTTCCAAAATTCTTCATATTTGCTCACGTTTTAGAAAATTTTTTTTTCAGTTTCAGAGCTCTAGGCATTTATTCACAATGAATTTGTAAGAAAGTTCAGAAGAAAATCATTTTTTCTTTTAAATTCGCCCATATCGCTCAGTTCAAATCCTGAGCCAAGACAATGCTTAAATCCTCCATACGAGTGAAAATCATAGTGATATAAGGGAAGATTTAGAGGAATTTTAACAATTCCAATTCTCCCATCAGATCACAGTAGAGTTTCCACAGATTTTATTTTTTGAATAGCAGAGCGTGAATGAAATGAGATTATTTATGCTGTATTGTCTGTTCTCTTTACATATTTTTTTTCAGGTAAAATGCTAATACAAAATTTATTTGTGCTTATTTCTCATTTTTTATAAAGTCGCCTTGTAGTAAAAAGCATATATGGACAAATCTGGAAACCCTAAATTGCATAAAATGGCTCACAAACGACCTATAAGGCATAATTTACTTTGTTATATTAAATATATTTCAAATCCTCTTTGCTAATATCGTCACTCAACATAAAATAGATAGTTTCTTTATTTCTTCATCAAATAATTATTTTTATTTAAAAGGTAAAGACAAGTATGTTTCTTAAGTCTTAGGGTCAGTTGCGCCCCATTTTATGCCCAAAAGCACATACAACCACTTGATAGTTTCCTTTCGGACTATATCCAAGTCCTTTTTTGATTCTAATATCGAATCTTATCTAAAAAATTATTCAAGCAACCCTGGGGGTTTATTCATTAAACGAAAACTGTCTAATGAAAATGAGCTGATACACAATTTATAAAAGCTGTAAATTAAAAATATATGCTCCATTTTTGAAAAGACAATCAAGAGAAATGCGATATTTTTAACTTTTCCAGAATTTGAAACATTAAAACATTTGTTAAAAATGATTCTTAAAAACCTTAAGAATCCCATTTTATTCTACAGTCTTAAAACATATTAAAATATTACCCAACATTTTCAAAAGTTATTTATTAACAATAATTATATTCATAAAATCATTTTTATTCAAGCAAACGCGAAACAAGCAAGAAAATGTTTTCCCAAATTTCCACAAAACCCCGAAATATTGTACTACAGAAACACCATTGGCCCTCTGGAAGGGGGGGGGGGGGTGAGATTGTGGTAGATAAAAAAATCTCTAATCGAAGGCCTCTCGAATGTTAAATTTTGTTTCGCTACTAATTCCAACGCTTCCTAGCGTTTGGCGTTTCCGGTGCACACTGTTTCAAAAGTTATTCAATTACTGCATGGGATTTTTTTCAACTTTTCAACATTACTCCACTTGGTGATAAGCAAACAGCAATGGGAATTCTCTTGTAAAAGAAAGAAGCTCTTTGTTATAAACGGGCTCTTAAGAAACCAGGTAAAGTTATCGTTCGATTTCCTAAATCTTTGGCACGATGAAAAATTGATTTTTGTTTTAATATTGTCAACTTAATAATCTTTGAAAATAATAGAAACTAGAAAAATAGTATATCCAATTTCAAGCCTAATTAAAATAACTTAACTTCCGGCCTAATTTGCCACCTCAACGGCTGAAAGATTCTTCATAAGAGAATAGAATAAAGAATAGTTTCAATGCTTAAAAATGGGTGGAAAATTATTAATTTGTTAATTAAAATAGAAAAATTTATTTATTGTAGTATAAATTAATTTGCATCCACTTCAAATATATTATGGATGAGTTTTAAATGCTTGTTTTTAACTTTGTTACTTAATTAATTAATTTGGACAATTTATAAGTTTTAGTAATTTGAGGATCGGTTTATTATTATTTGGTAAAATTAAAATCTTAAATTTGCCTACTTAAATAGGAACGTGCTAACCTACAGTTAAAATTAACGAGTTAAACAAGTCTAAGAGCGAATACCTCTTTTTATCATCTATACTCAACTTAAAAGAGACATACAGACTTTTTTCTTTGTTCATCTTTTTATGATTCGATTAGAACAGTTTTAAGATTCAAATTTTACAGGCAGTGAAATAAATTTTGCTTAAATAAATATGTTATGTTATGTTATTAAATGTCACTATGTGAAGATCTTATCAACATTCTATATTTAGATTTATGCAATCTATATCTAAATGATTTCTATTTTAATCTAATCGCCCTAAGCTAATTGAAAGGCTTTTAATGATATTTTTTATTGAGATTTTTTTTATATAAAAAAAGTTTATATTACATAGCGTATTACATAATAACGCGCGAAAATATTTTATTTACGGAAGCTTCATGTGTTCATGATGTTCGATTTTCGCCAAATTAATCGCCTTAATAAAAAAAGGCAGGAATAGTATACGGCTAAATATTTATCATTTCCCTGTACATGAAGCGTGCTACATTGCATTAGTTGCATTGCAAAAGCGTTTTCTGTAATGAAGTACACGTTTTTGCATCTCTTCACGATTGTTCATTGATCAAGTCTTCACAAAATTTTAAGCACACTTTTTTAACATCATTTAACTAAGCAAACATGGATAAATAATTAAAATGCATATCTCTTGACAACAATTCAAAACGCAGAAATGAGTGCGAAGCTTTGATTTGAAGTTGAAATGCATAAACGTGCGTTGTAAAGCTTTCACTTTCTTTGATTTGGCAAAGCGGTTCGTATCGATCGATCATTCAAAGCACAGGACAAATAAAAAAAGTTATTACAAAAAACTTTCTGACAGAAAGTTAATGCTAAATGCAATGAAACGTAAGCTATATCACTTATTGCACTTCAACGTCGTGTTCTTTTGGAAAGATTTTAATGATTTACTAACCTTGTTACTCAATTTTAAACTGTTTTATTGGTTAAATGAACACTTTATTTTACCCGTAACTGAATATATGGGGAGCGGACATTTGGCAGAACGGACTTTTAGAAAATGTACATACAATTTTTCAACTTCTTTTATTGTACACAAATTAAGTGATGCTACTCGAATCTACCTTGCCAAATGTGTTAGGATATGGCATGGCTGATTACAAATCTATACAGCCTAATTCTCATATTCTTTCATTATTCATAACTTCTATACCCAAATTAAGTGATGAACTATAGAAGTTACATGACAAATAGTCCATTTCGTCAAATGTCCGTTAACTTTTAATAAGCCCTTGCTGCTATCAGTGTAGAGTCAAGTCTTTTATGCGTGTGCCTTGCCGATTAGATAATTATGGAGAAAGTGGAATTCGCGCGTTCAAGAATTTGGCAAAGAATACGTCCATCTGCATTTCTTCGGAAAGCTCGGTGCGCAGTCTCGCAAACAAGGAGATCTTTGACGAGATATTTCGCAAGCTTGAGCGCTCCCCCAAAAGTCGTGTGATTGTTTGCTTCTGCGAAGGCATGCTTGTTCGCAATCTCTTCAAAGCGGCTCGAAGAATGCAGTTAACGGGAAAATATCTGGTGATTGGCAGGTTCGTGTTCTCTTTCTCTTTCATTCCTTTCTTCCGAATTATTCCGATTTAGAGAGTAATATTCCTCGTATATTAAAGCACTGGAACTTTTGAATAATTTTCGATCACTATTCTGATAAATAGACACCACCAATCGTTAGAGAAGAGAAGGATTTTGATAAAATTGATCCTTCACGTGCTTCGTTCATGGATGAAAAATTTACAAGATAATAATTCATTTTATTCATTTTTATGATGAAGACATTACCTCTTTTTATATATCTCTATTTATTTCCCAAAATTTAAAATCCGTGTAATCAGAAAAGATTTTTAATTATATAAAGAAACTGAGCTAATTTACCAAAAACTTGGGGTTCGCTTAAAAAAAATAAGAAGCAAGGATTCTAACAGTTATTTTAAAATATAAAGAAAATTGAAATCTTGACAAGTATTGATGTGGTCGACAAATCTTTAAACATAAACATTAATTTTTTACAAAAATATTCAAAAAGAATGTCAAAACAAATTGGAATATCAAGACTCACCATAATGTTATCATTTTAAGTAGATTTTTTAAAAAAAAAATCAACTAAATTTATATTTGAATAATATACAAAAATAAAATATTAAGAACTTAAATATCTACGCAAAGCAAAAAGGACAAAATATGAATGATACAAAAATTTAACATATAGGTATAAAAAAGTAGAAGACAAAGTGTTGCAATCATTAGAACTCCATTTCTGGAGTCAAAATCCAACGCTTCTTTGTGTTAATGTGCGGGAATTCAAATAAAGTAATAAGCAAAAAAAGTATAGAACCTTCGCCTGCTCTATTTTATGGCGCTTTGGGCATAGGCTCCTTTTGCCTTGCACTGATCTTTTTCTACACCTCTGATTAGTACAGAGGGAGGGGAGGGGCTGCGGCTTTAAGGCCACATGTGACCTTCTGAGTCATAGATGTGGCCTTCTGTGGTTTGTTGGGAAAAATCTTCAAAAATCTTTAAAAAATATTTCCAAAATTACAAAGTTTAGAAAAACATATGGCAGCATGATATAGATAGACAGAACTGTTAGCTGTTAGAAAGAAGAAAGTGGAGCCTTGATGAATGGGAATCACAATATGTTGTTGCATCAGAGAAGGGTAAAATGCAATGCTTTTTGATAATAAAGAAGTTTGTGTGAACACTTTTTTTCATAATGGATATTAAAATGGATGTAAAACGTTTTTCGAAACTAAGTTTTAAAATTCACTTTTTGCTTAGTTGAAACTTTCGATACAAACTAAAAAAATTTTTAATTCTATGTTACTATAATATAAAAAGAATCTATGCAGAAGGCAAAAATTGAAGAGTTAAAAACTTGTCTATAAATGAACTGCTAGTTGCATCGAATTAAAAAAGACTTGAAATAGAAGTGGAGAATTAGAAAATTATCAGTCTATCTTTCAACACGTCTACACAACCTGACAATCGCACATAATATTACGCGCATTTAATAAGAAACAAGACTTGAAAGCTTATTCAGTAAAGTAAAATCAAAAAAGAGACTTTAGAATTTAAAAAAGACACTTTAGAATTTAAAAAAGACACTTTAGAATTTGAAAAAGACACTTTAGAATTTGAAAAGGACACTTTAGAATTGAAAAAGACAATTTATAATTTTAAAAAGACCGTTTAGAACTAAAAATGGTATATATGAAGGATTGCTTGCTTTAGGCACGAGAACATTTTATATTAATATGAAATTATATAGTGAAATAAATCAATAAGTATAGGGGGATGCAAGTGTTCACGCGTCTTCTTCCAATACTCGAATTGCATAAACTTTTCTCGTATTTGTAATAGGAACTGGATGTTTACCGAGAGATAATTCATCTCTATGGATCAATTTCCTATTGAAGAGCTTTCGTTGCAGCATCAGATTTCCAAAGAAATAAAAATTTATTTTTAACTATTTTTTCTTTGTCTCACTGAAATTAATTCAAAGTAATTTTTTCTATTCTATATCTTCTGAGTGCTTATGAGTTTTTCTCATTTTAATTTAATTTATGTTTGCTAGCACAAAATATTCCAATGCATTGAAAGCCGAAATAGAAACTAGTCAGAAAGAAGAAAGCTTTATTTACGTATTTTTTAAAAAATATATTATTTTGAAAATAAAGGATAGATAACCAAAAAATTAGAACAAATTATAAAAACTTTAAAAAGTTCTTTGGTAGCTGTTTTAAAACTGTTTCGTTGAAGATCGCGCCGGTTTTTTGCTTTTGTCTTGGTTACAACGATTTGAAGACCCTTGTTTGGAGAGATATGTTGTTTGGAAAAGAGAGAAGAGCTTTTCAGTCTTCAGAGTCAATAAACTTATCATTTTTTTTCAAAGCATTGTTTCTGCACTTGATTTTCTTGCAGATCTATATGTTCTTCTTGAAATTCTTCAATATCTTGTCCCACATGAATGGCATTGACAGCAAAAACAATTCTTGCCCAGCTATGCTTTTTCAAATCAACATTTCTTTGAACATACCTATCCATTTCTTATTGTTGTGGATTTTTCGATAAGCTACAGCTATTCCTTTAGTAAACTTTTCTCTCCAAAGAAAAAGCTTTTCCTTGAAATAAACAAATTTTCGCCATAGTGTGTTTCTACTCTGCATGTCTGAGTATATCACTTCAGATTTACTAGCCAATCAGAATCCTTAAAACAATTTGTTAGTTCATGGCCATAAAGAAAGCTAACAATTTCAGATTTTAACTCAAGAACACTTTCCAAAATTATTTCACGAGATAGGCAACTGATATCTGAATAAAATAAAAAGTTTTTGTAATGTGATGCTATTTCTTCCCATATTTTATAAAAAAAATGCCTGAATTAAGTAAGAACTTTGGCTTTGATAGAGTTCATTGTTTGGATAGCATCATTAAGATATAATTGCAGACAACGACAAATAATGTTTACTCCATGCAATAAACAATCAATTACTACAAGATTTATGTTCTAATCTAACCCATATTTTTTAAGAAAAATTTGAAATCAAATCAAATATATCTTTCCCTGTATAGTGGTGGTTGACAAAGCATTGTAGAAAAGAAATTCTTCCAGAATGTCATATCCTTTGTATGTTACAAAAACCATCGATTTAGGTGTACCTTCAATGTCCAGTCAAACATCAGTTTGCACCGATAAGGGTCAGCTTTTTTCAATGACAGGATCGGCTGAGATGAATTACTTTCTGAAATAAGAATATTTTTATGTTTAATAATCTTGTGAGACAATGACACTAATTCAAGTTTCTTTGTGACATCTGTTGCTCCAAGAGTTTTCAAATTTGCAATTTCTGCTGATTTCACAAGCTCTTCTTCAATGTTATAAGGTTTTTTGGATTTTGCTATCATTCATAGGATGCTAAAGAAACTTTCTCCAGTGAAAAAGCGACTTTAATTAAAGGAGCATCAATTCATCTTTCAACACATTTTGGATATGATGCTTCCAAAATTTCATAATACGTTGGAAAATATGATATAATTTTTAAAAACAAAATATTGTTTAAATTTGAAACAGAAAATACTTTTTTTTATTAAAAATTAAAAAAAATTACTAGGCTCAGCTTTTGAGTTTTATCTGATCTACAAACTGTATCTTTTTTTTGTTTTGTTTGGTTTTTTTGTGTCACCTCAAAGTTCTTCTTTTTTTTCTTTCCCTTAGATCTGCTCTTAATGAAAATTCCATTCAGTTTCACTTATATATTTTCTTTTCATCATCCTTTAAAGTATTGTGCTTTTGTAAATAAATTTACTTGTTGTTGTTGTTGTTGTATCAATTTTAAACTTTTTCAAATCCCTTCAAATATATTAAAATAGAGCAGAAAAGGTAAAGTGTAAGTATAATTTAAAAATAAAAACTATGCCATATTTAGATTTTGACTACTTCTGCTAAAAAATAAGTCATATAGCAAATAAAGTGTTAAAAGGATATGTATGAGTTAGTATAATGCATTTTTTACTTACTTTCTTTGAAGTAGCAGCGCTTGCTGCAGTCCTAGAGACGACACTGGTTAACGCTTTTTGTACATAAAAGCTACCTCTAAAACCGTGTTTTTGTTGACATTTTTACTTTACCTTACTGACAAAGTAAATTAGCTACACTATTTAAATTTCACATAAAAATTTCACCAACTATGAATTTTAGATGAAGACTATCTGGCCACCTTCCATGATTGGGGGCCCGCCCTGGCGTTGAGAACCTCTGGAATAGAGATATGTAATGGTGGAGGATGGAGTATTTTAGTGAGAAGGCATTGAATTCTCTGTTTAATAATGATCTTTTCAATTATCGTTATCGAAAAAACAAAAAACTGAGGATAGTATGTTGAGACGTTTATATTTCTGCATTCATTTCAGCTGGAATAAGAACATAAATAGTAGACGTCATTAAATAGCTATTTCTTGTAGGTAAAGGCCTGCTATATTAATAATTTATAAAAAAATTTATTATTTATTTTGCTCTAAATCAAATAAATTGAAATGAGATGTTTTCATGGAATTGTTAAATTAACTTATTACTATTTAATGAGCTTTGAAGTTTGCATTTGAACCTAAGCCGCTCACATGCCAGTCTGGGGGCCATGGCAAAAGTTTTAGTGTAGTCCCGCTTCCTCTCCTTAGATACATAAGCTTGGACTCAGTTAATTTTTTTTATCTTAAAGACATTTTAAATAGCATAATCAATTACATCAAAATTTTTCGTGTTTTACTATGAGAACGTTTTTAATGACTTCGTCAAGATTCATCTCCATTAGATTCGATAGCAATTATTATTTTTAACAGTGGACTCGAATTCTGGCTATATAAATATATATGTATATTGTATAATATTACGTATTAGTAATATTACAAAAAACACAGAAAAACCTTGTTTGACTACTTATACATATGTGAATGTTGAAAATTTTACATGTTAAAAAATGGCTTAGTAGTTAGTCGCGAAACAAGTTGAAATTTGACAAGTTAAGTGAGAATGATGTTTGTGGATAAGAAAAAGTTTTATTAAACTTTGAAAACCGATGCTTTGGAATGATCGTCTATCTATACATATCTGGAAACCTTTTTAAGGTGAACTAAAAAGAGGCAAAAATGTTTTAAAAAGATAAAACAACATTTTTAATGAAATAACAATAATGTCTTTTTAGGAATTGAGATTGCCAAATCGGTAGACAGTGATAAAAAACAATTAAAGGCTTTCTGGTTATACAGTTTTCTCTTAAAGTTTCAAGAAAATTTAAAAAAACTCTAGAAAAATCATTCCCTGAAATAAAAGCTGAATATATTTCATTCTAAATTTTTAATTAGATTTTTTGTCTACTAAGTTTTTAACATCTGCGTAGACAGAAAATCGTATTAAAAATAAATATAAATAAATCAAAACTGATATCTAAGTATTCACCTTTTAAGCTTTTATTTTAGGGAATGATTTTTCTAGAGTTTTTTTTATTTTAGATTGAGCAAACCAAAAAATATATTTAAACTCCTGCACCGATCTTAGTAAGTAACTTTACTTTACAAATAGCAAAATTATCATTTTAAGTTAGTAGATTGCACGCCATTAGGTCTTCTTGTTTGACAGTAGGTTTACTAGTGTAATTAGTTTTCCCCCTATCGCAAAACCACATAATCAATTAGTATTGTTTACTAACATGATTTCTTTGTGATTAAATAATCTAGCATCAAGAAGAAGAACAAATGGCATAAAAAGAATACAAGATTTCTTCTTAATCAAAAGAATAAAAACTCTTTGGAAACTTAGAGGCTGTGGAATACAGTTATATATTGTTCCAACATATGTCGTCTTTTTTCTGCACATCATAGAATTATGATATCCCTAAATTGTTCTCTCTTTCCGCAAATGGGTTAGTTAAATGCAAAAGGCCAATTTCTGCAACGTCATTGTATTAATTAAAATTTACCAGAGCAACTAAAGACAAAAAACCTGTAAATCCAAACTTATCAAAAAACGGAAGGCAATTGACATAAAAGTTTAAAAAAATAAATCTCATAAAACGCGAAACTCATGTAACCGAGAAATTTTATTTTTATCACTCAAAGTCGTGGTAAAGATGGGAAGGAGCCAAAAGACGAAAACGTTCAGCTCCACAAAATAGTTGCGGGAAGCGTTTTACTTTGCCTTTATTTTACACGCGGATTCAATATTTCCATGCTCGCACCCCTACGGTCCAGCGAAAATTGTGAGAGGTAGCCAGGATACCCTAAATTACGCATGCACACATTTTCACCCCAAACAGCCCTCTAGTAGCTACACCCAGTGTCATTTTACGCGGAAGTGTTAGATGAATGAGATATTCGCAATTGCGGTAAATTGTGTTTTGTTACTTGATCACGAAACTTCTTTCGCACATTCACTAACTAGTCGTTAATGTGAAATTGTGTTGTGTTGCAGCGATGGTTGGGCTGATCGATTGGACGTGATACAAAATTATGAAAGAGAAGCTTTTGGAAGTTTGTCAATCAGAATTCATGCGCCTTACATCCACGAGTTTGATCAGTATTACTTCAGCCTCAAGCCTGAAACAAACACACGTAACATATGGTTCAAGGAATTCTGGCAACAAAAATTCAACTGTTCCCTCACAAGCAATTACTCTTCCTGTTCACGTATCAATCTTTTTTTATATGAAATTTTTTATAATATTCAAAATCCTTTTCATATAGAATTAAGAATCTCTGTAAGTTCGATATTATTTGCTCAACAATAAAAAAACTAAATTCATGTACAAACTATCCAAAATTTTTGAAATGTTTTTTCGTGAATTTGTATTTGAAGCAGAAATACATTTTTATTCATTTGACTTGTAATTGAAAAAGAAATTAAAATGGGGAAATTTATTCAGAAAATTTAAAAAGAAAAAATATCTTCTTCAATTAAAAGCGAACAATCTGTTTTTTGTCAGTATTTAAAGCATGGATTCTTTGTCTCGACAATATTTCTCAATTGTAAGCAAAACAATTGCAAGCAATCAGGAAGCAGTCTATTTTGGTCATGGTAAAAACAAAGATCAACACTTTTGGAAAAGTGGCTTCCAACACATAATCTTAACATTATTTACCATTTTTAAAAAAATATTTATAATTCAAAGTAAACATTTTTGTTTGTGTTAAAAAGATTATATTGATATTTCCTTTTGAATATTGCAATGATGCAAAAAGCACAGAAGATGCTTTGTTGTTCTTCTATTCTAACAGTATATAATTGTGGAAAGTTAATTTTGTCATGTGACATACATGCATGAAATGATTCATTAAATCGCCTGTCGAATGGAGTTCCAACTAATAAAATCTCTAAAATGAATGCTTGGAAAAAATCATTTGAAAAATAAAGGCGATGAAACCAAAATATACTTTTGATCCCCTAATTTACAGCAACAAATCTCGATGTGGACTACGCGAACGATATATGTTACCCTAAAAATCTTTCAACGAATAAGATCCAAAGGACCGTATTTCTTTAAAAAAAAGCCTTATAGATAGCATTAACAAAAAAATTGTTAAAAAGTTGTTATAATTTTCATTAATTTTTTTTATTATATCAAAAAACTGAATTATTTTATGTTTAATTAAAATATTAAATATTAAAGTTGACATTTTTAGTTTTTAAAAAAACAATTACTAACTAAAAAGAGAAAGAGTAAAAATTGTTTACTGAAAATTAAATTTTGCTAACATTGAAAAGATCGCTAAAGAATCTCTGCTTCTAAAAAGCAGAAAGTTGCTAAAAAATAAAAATGGCTTATAAACTTTTTAGTATTTTTTACGATTCATTATTTTATATATTATACATATATATAAAATTAAGGTTAGATAGTCATTATAATTTTGATGTTATTTAATTATAGGTATAAAGCATACATTTTTTATTCTTCATTTCTTCTTTGATATTTTTAAAAAATAAAAATTGAACTAGGTGCTATGATATAAAAATGAGAGAGGCATATGTTATTGTTAAGCTTAAACAAAGGCATGATATATTTCCTATCTTTCAAAATAAATGAAGAAATTTTTTATAGAATAGCAAATCACTTGACATAAGAATATTGCGTTTTCGAATCGTAAAAACAAAAAAAGCATATTGTTATTGTTACAATTTTTCTCTGAAAAAGATCACTTTTAACTGAGTTTTGAGGATTATTATTAGAGTGTCGAACATTACTTCATCAAGTTTAACTAAAAAATAAGCTAAATTTTAGAATAGTTAACTCTATCACATAAATTTGACTAAAAATAGGGCATCTCAAATATAGATTTCTAATGATCTTTAATTTAAAAAAGATAATCTTAAAAATTGAAATTTCCATTTTTGTTGTCTCAGGCAATTTAGTAAAAACAAAGTGGAACTTTTTTCCAAATTTTGAATTACTAATGACAAATAACTTATGCAGGGTCGACAAAATGAAAATTTTATAATTTTTGAAAAAACTTTAAATTTCTATTTCTTCAGTTAATAAAATTCTAGAAGAAAATTGCAACATCAAAATAAAGGAATACAAACATTTATAAAAAAAACCCATTTTTATCTTTTAAAAAAGTAAAATCATAAAAGTAGGTGTTTTTATTAATTAGTACGCTTTTTCATTATTTTGAGGAGATTAACATATGGCAATTTTTTAAAAAAACTCGATTCTTGCGATTCCCCATTGCGATTATTGAACAAAGTCTCAAAGCATATAATAAACTGGCGTCACTGAAAATAGCAAGTGGTGTAATTTCATAACTATAAAATTCACAAAAAGTGGTTAAATCAAGTTTTAACATTTTTATAGTAATGTTATAATGTATGTAAGTTGAGAGCTTATACTCAATTTTTTTAATAAATAAATCTTTACAATATTTTTTTGTTATGTCGGCGATACGAATATTTGCATAATATGTTAATGATATGGAGAACTTAAAAACTTTCGTTTAAGATGGATTTTCTCTCAGATGTTTTACTGATTGAAAGTGAATTTACCACCACAATCGTATTTTAATTACCAAGAATAATAAAGTTATGCATTGTTCCATTATCCATTTAAAGTAATTAGTGTAATTACTTTTGGTTTTCAGTATAGTAATCCTTGTAAATTACTGTACATGCTATTGAGCAAAAGATTTCCTAAAAAACATAATTGAAAGAGTATTTTCTTGCTGAACCTTTTTAATACACCCCCTTGTGTAGTAAGACGAGGGCTAGACTTTAGAGTTCTTGGTCTCTCTTGTTTCAAATTTCTTGTTCTCTACTGATGCAGTGATATCTTCTATATGTTTACATTTTCGTCATTATGTATTTATAACAGGTTTATCAAGCATACCGAACAGAGGAAGAATGTGATGCCTATAAAAATTTCATTTGGTAAAAATGTAAAAAGGTTTGAAGTCAGTATTTTATGTTTAGTATATCGATATTTGTGCATATTTATAAGGTGGCCTTCACTTGTAAAAAATGAGGATCACCTATTTAATGGAATGAAGCGAAAAATGATTCTTTTCTTCCAACCTTGATAACATTCTTGAATAGGTGGTGCGAGTAAAAGTAAGAGGAAAGAATTTTGGTATAGCTCTTATTAAAAAAGTATATTGCGAAAGTATAGATATAAAATCATTTTATCAATATCTTAGGAATAAATTTCCAAAATACAAATTTTTGATGCAAAAATATTCTTTTTTCGCAGTTCAAACGTATGCGAAGAGATTTTTTACCACGAATCAACTTTACAAAATGCCAAAATCGCTCAACATAAATTGATAGTGGATTTTGCTAATAAAAATGTGACAGATGAAGGATTTGTCTGCCAAATAAACGCGCTTAAAACATTTCTAGTTAGACTTAAATTTTAGTCTGATTCATATGAACATTTTTTCAATGGGATTTGTGATTTTTACGTATTTCTATTACGAATTCTGAAGAAGAATATAAATTCCCCATCTATTTTCAACGAATATTTTAGGAAATAACAACCTAGCCTACAATTATAAGCAAGATACAAAATTGGCATTCATACTCTATAGCATCCAAACAGTGATCCAAGGCATTGATGAGATGCATAAAGATCTTTGCTTGGGCATCGCGGGCTTCTTGTGCGAAGAGATGAATCCGATCAACATGCAGCTGCTTCTACTCTACCTGAAGAATGTTTCATTTCTTGGAAGGGAAAATGAGTTGATCAAGTTTGACAAGTATGGAAATCCTCCTGGAAGGTATCTCTTCTGTAGATCTTGTAGCGAATTTCTTTAAGAGACGTTGTTTCTGTAGAGCAGTTTTTCTCAAACTTTTCTATTTCTTGTCCCGATTTGTACAAAATTTGTTTAAAAAAATGTCGATTTCCTCACGAAAAACATTCATATCAAAAGCTTATATTTTGAATGTAAAATTTGAAAAAATTGTGGGATATAAATCCGAAAGTTTGTTCATGATACAAAATGATAATACGATATACGCTACTTGACAATAGCGACAATTTACTTGCAATATCAAAGTTTTCAAATGAAATTTTGAGCTCTTGTATTATGGTGTTATTATGAAGGCTATCTTATTTTCAAAAGAATTATAACTCGAAACAAGTAAAAATCGCAATGCCTAGCTTGGTCATATTACGTCTAGCATTTTTCATTCAGTAGTTATAAGTATCCAACATTTTTGGGTCCCATTCGATAATTTTATTGGACGCAGATGTTGTGCCTTGGCACGCCCTTTGAGAAGCACTGCTGTGAGGAACTCACACGAATTTTAATTTCCAATGCAATTCATTGGAGATTGTTTATTAATGTAATTGTGAGCTTGAAATATTTTAAAGTTCCAATAAAAATTCCCATTTTAACCGTGGATATTCAAGCAAGGTCGAAACAAACGATGTTTTTTAATAAGCTTTCAACATTTTAGAGAGTTTATTTGATCGAAGTTAAAAAATGTTATCAATGTAAAAAAAGAGCTAAGATAATGAAAAAAATAATGTGCTATAAAATAGAAATAAAGTGTTATCAAAGAGAAAAAATTAGCGAATCAAAAATGAGTATCGAAATCGTAAACAGGTGATTCGCTTTGAAAAAAATCGTATCAAAGTGAAAAAGTTACTATAGAATTCGAAAAATGGGTGGTTTAATTTAAAAAAGTCCTACTGTATATATAGAATTAAAATGACATTGTGATCAAAAGCAAAAATGTGGATAAAAATCTACCAAACTAAAAAAAAATTCATGCCAGCATCTTTTAGGGATAGGAGAAACTTCAATTGGCGAAAATTTTGAAAATACAAACTTTTATTTTCTTTATTTAAATAAACTCATTTTTTGAAGTACTCTTCTCTGCGTCGCATTACTTTTAACTTTGAAACATTTTATCTTTTGAGTGAATTTGACAAGTGATTGAAATAGGCAAGAAGTTCTTTATGGACAGAATGTTTGGAAGATTAATGTAAGGGTCTTCTCAATGCTATATTTGTTAAAAATTTTATTAATAATAACATTTTTTATATTGGCTAAGCTTTTGTTTCAAAAGAAGATAAAACCGAAAATATTTAAATATACGCAAAATTTTTGTTTAAAAATGGATAACTCTCAACCTATTTTTTCCGATTTTTTCATAGCAATATTGGAAGAAGTACTTACCTATCCTTTTACATGAATGTTTTCTTATAACTTTCAAATCTATCTAATAATTCCTAGATATGGGAGTTCTAAAACCAAAAATGTCTTGGATATAGAACGTGTGTGTATATACTAGTGATGGTAATTAACTGTGTTTTCGTTAACCGGTTAGTTCATTGTCTAATATCTTTTAAACGATCGTTTATCCGTTTATATCCGTTGCAATTTTGAGTCCATATATATACAAAAATATTTCGTCATGAAAACTGAAAAGAAGATAAGTACAAGAACATAAAAATATTGTTATGAAATGTTGTTTTTAAAAAAATGATATAATTAGACAAGATATTGTATTACAATAGTTTTAAATGAATTAAGTGTATTTATACATGTAAATTTATTGTGATTTGTTAGAAGTTTTGCGATTTGAATTAACCTTTGATTTCCATACAAATTATTTAATTGGGCCTTCTTAATGATTTATCTATTCTATTAATTCTATTTATCTGGTGTCACACTCGTCTTCAGTGGGTTAGATGCAACGTCAAAGGGTTTATGTCTAATTCATGTAATGAAAGTGTTGACATATCAAATTCAACATAAGATAGTGCTTATCTTAATGTTAAATGTTACATATATATCTGTTTTAATATATATATATATTGTTTCGTAGTAATCTGTTACATAGTCTTAATAAATATCTTCTTGATATAATCAAATTTTTACTTATATATTAAAGATACGATATCTTGAACTTTCAAATGAATTATGGTAAAGCGAAGTACGAATTGGTTGGACATTCGGAATCGGGTAACACGAAACTCGACAAAGATCTCATTGTTTCTCCGTTATCCTACAATAGTTTTGTGATATCAACTTGCACAGAAGTGTGTAAAGTTAATCAAATAAAGGTAAGTTTAAATTCTTTTTTATTGAAATTTACTTTTAAATTTTGAAAATTTACTTTAATTAAGATCACCAATAATAATTATATATCATATCATATCATATCAGCTTTATTTTCAAAAGTGTTATAGTCAAAATGTAAAAATCATAGAAAAAAAATAAAATGATGTGAAAATTACAAAACTCTACATTTAAAAAAAGCAAATATAGTTTCTGAGGGTTGAATGTCAAAGGCCAAAAACAGCATACAAATATAGATTCACTGATAATAATATTTAAATTCATTGAAGTTTTAAAAAAATGTTTTTAATGCTATATTCAAAATATACACAACTTATTGATTTAAATGTATCTTACTTAAACTTTGAACAATTTTTTCTTTTTTTTTATTATATAAAAATAGTTAACAAATACCTTCAATATTGAATTACTTCAAAATATAAATCGAGGATCGTATTAGTTCAAAGTCATCTAATCTTTTATCAAGCATTGTTTCCATGCTCTCAAGACTACGGATATCTGAATTGTATCGAAGGATTAAATATGTGTTTTTCGAAATTATTAGCCAAATAATCCTAACAATATCGTCCTCAAAACTGGACTTGTTCAAAGTCAGGTGCGAGTCAGTCCGGTTCTCATAATATCCAGAGCAGAACAGTATTAAATCTTCTATAGTTTTAACCAAACTGAACAGAACTACAAAATATCAATAGAATTTATAAGAGGTATGCAAAGACGACTTAAAAAAACAGTTGCATTAGAATTGATACGAAATTGTATAACTTTTTTTCTCAATCCTAACAATCACATTGTTTTACATTTGCCGCCCCAAAGATAGGCCTCCTCTTTCTGCCCGTATGTGAGGGCTCTGTGTTCAACCTACATCATTGTATATTTTCAGATCGTGAATAATAAGATGCCTTCGTGTTGCTGGGAGTGCAAAAACTGCAGCATTAACGAATACAAAACAAATGAAAATCTTTGTACCTCGTGCGAATTGGGATATTGGCCGAACGCAAACTACACAGGTAAAGCCACTTTGTCTTCTCCATTATTCCTATCTTCGTATTTTTCCGTTAATCTACTGCCAAAAGGTGTGTCTTCTACTTCCATAACGAATAAAAATGTGAACAAGACCCCTAAATTTACAAAAATTCTAAGAATGCAAAAACAAAGCATTATTTAAAACAATTTACTCGCTTGTTCCAACTTTTCTTATGCTGTTTTTTATAAGTTGGTAATGTTGCGCTATCCGTGCATCGATAAAAAGCCAATTGCATAGGAAAGACGTTTATCGATGCACGGATTACCCTATACCACATCTAACACTCTTTTCGGCTCTGCATTACAATACATTTCACTATTAGATTCTCTCTTCCCATTCTCTAGAGAGCAAAATTTTATTTCATTTTGTGACATTTTTCATTTTTCTTTATTTCTTCTGATATTTAATATATTAATAATAAACTTCTCCTTATTTTATTTCTTAAACATTAATTAAAGTTGTTTCCTTCTCGTTATGGTAAGATGATAATTATTCCACAGCAATCTTCATACACACATTGATTGCTGATTGTATCAACCATCAATTCGTTGTAAATTATTATTGCTAGACAAATAATCTTTTAATAAATTCTGTCATTCCCATCTCAAAGAGCAAACAAGGTATAGTAAGTAGTGTATGCTAAAAGTAATCAAAAATAATTTTTTATGCAAATTGAGTTAAAAAAAATTACTCTTCATTTTACACAAAAATAAAACACCTGGTGTTATTTGAGAAATTTTCGTGGAACTGACATCTTAATTTTGTATTTCGTGCCATCGAAAATTTTGTCATTTGAGAGAAATTTGTAATTTTTGCGTGAAGTTGTTGAAATTTTCTAAGTGTTTCTACTTTAACAAATTTGCAATGTGAATAAATCTTTATTTCCTTAGGATGTTATCCATTAAAGATAGAATACTACTCTTTACACAGCATTGAAGCGATTATCTCATTTTTCTTAGCGATTGTTGGAACAAGCTGTACAATGTACATTTTGTATGTTTTCATAAAAGCTAATGAGACGCCCGTCATCAAATCCTCCACCAGAGAACTTATGTACATCATCATTTTTGGCTTGTTCTTAAGTTTTCTGACACCTCTCTACGCCTTTGGAAAGCCGACAGTCCAGAAGTGCTACATGCTCAGGTTTGTTCATCTCCATAATATATTCACAACCACTACCTCTCCCCTTTGAAATGTGTCATGATTAAGCTGAGAGATGGGAGGGAGGTGTGCACTTCTAGATGTCTGACTAGTGGTTGTAAGTTATTATCGATGTTTTTACGCGTCATCCTCTAAGATGGCGATTCCAAACCAGGTTTCACTGCAAATGTCTGATATAATTGCTATTGATTACATAAGAAACAGTGTTAGTCAGGAATACTCTGAAATTACGCATATAGTCAGTTTGCTAATGGATAGTTGGTTGTCAATGAAAAGTTTTCCTAGATGTCTTTATAGCAGACACACTTTTTTTTTAAAAGGAACAAATTTTGATTTTAAAGTTTACTTTACGATGAAGTAAGTAAGGAGCCTTTTAAATACGAAAAAATAGACAGAGATAAAAATTGTGTTTCACTTTATTATATCCAAAAAAATCATGATTGCTATGTAACTTCTTTTTAAATACAAAAAATTTAAGTTGAAAATTTAAAATCAAAGTTATTGACCTGAAAGTGACTAATAAACTTGATCAAAAGAGTTTATCGAAAAATTATGGTAATTATAAATGCCTGAAAAATCTAATTGGAACAAAATAAATTTTGGAGGGTATAATCATGAATGATGCATAATTTGAAATTAAAGTTTTATTACTTACGATGCCCATACTTTGAAATATTAAAAGATTAAATCACGAGCTTTGATCCAATTTATAAATAAAATATAATAAACAAAGAATCAGCATAAAAGAATTCATTTTTGATAACGTGTATTAAGTTTGCTAAATGAAGTATTTCTTTAATTAAAGGTTAATACCAATCAAGCAAGAAGTGGCCAAAAATTACTCTCTTAGGAAAATAACAATGACGGCCCATTTTATAGTAAAATTTGGCGTTGAGTACAGTGATACAAATATCATGTCTTAAAATGAGAACATTAACATAAAATAATCTTTTTTTCTATTTTTCAACTAATTATCTGATCATGTTATAGAAAATCAATTGATGGAGTTTTAACCTAGCCAATGTGTTATTTTAGTAAGAAACTTAATTTTTAAAACAAAATTTGAATTCATATCAAAAGATATCTTTTCAATTACTGAATGTTCTTTCGACCAATTTAGTAAATTTGTCATGAAGTTTTAGTTTTGCAGATATAAAATCATTCATTCTTATTACTTACATAACCAAATAGTTATTGCCCACAATTAAGTACATATGAAAAAAAAACCATAAAAAAAATAATATCTGAATTTATTATAATCTAAAATTCAATTACTTTGGTCTAAATAATCAGCATTGTAATTAAGAATTAAATATACCAAAAAGTTTAAATAATGAAATGTGACCTTACATTAATTTTGAATGGAATAATCTTATGTTTAAAAAATATGATTTAGCTAGAATTCCAAAATTATGGCATTTAATCCCAAAAAAAATAGAAAAATTAATTATTTTACTTTTAAAGGCATTTTTTGGGAAAATTTACCCTGGATAGCCTTGTTATCGCAAGATGCAAAATAAAATTCTTATGCATATGTGAGTTTGTTCATATTTTATTCATATATGAAATTATATTTACTTTCTTTTTTCACTTAAAAAATTTATAGGCAGAACTAAAGTGATAAAACATTTTTTTACCTTTAAAATTTAATATCATTGACAAACGAATCAATCAAGTAAAGATTTTTAACACCAATCATAAAATAATGATTAAGACATGCAACAAATGAAAAAAGTTCCATTCAAATTTTTAGGGGCATTTTTCAAAGCATTTAAACAGTATACTGGATTATTTTTAATCTGAAATTTCACTACCAAATGATCACTCATTTATCCATTTACACTTAAAATCATTTTCAACCATTATTGAGATTTGGATGTAGGAATTTGTTTTTCGAAGTTATCTTCATCAAAATAGT
Organism: Nectonema munidae; assembly: GCA_030549495.1. Classification (NCBI taxonomy): domain Eukaryota; kingdom Metazoa; phylum Nematomorpha; class Nectonematoida; family Nectonematidae; genus Nectonema; species Nectonema munidae. The sequence goes on along the minus strand of JAUIRK010000221.1, from coordinate 50,511 downwards.
CCATATTCATAGCATTTAAACACTTTATAGAAGTATTCCTCAAAAATATTCCGCTTCAGATACCATGTATATCTTTTTTTTTGGATTTAAACATATGGACACATGAGTAGTGTTTTTTAGAATCAGGCTGTGATCTCCCATACTAAGCCCTGTATTTTAAGTTTACTGTGCATAGCTCCCCCACAAGCAGCTTAAATTCTACCCCTTACTCAGCATAGAATTTTTGTATACGGACCTTCTACTTAAAATTTGCACGAAGAAAAATTGCAGGTATTGAACGTCATTTTTACTCTAAACTTTCTCTTTAACTGTCATAAAAGGATTATCATAATTTAGTGTTTTTGTTTTTAAAATATTTTGTGAAACCTACGAAAAATCATTTCTTTCTAGATGTTCTCATATTTGCATTAGTAAGTATTGTGTCGGCATACACCTAGTCCTGGAATATTTATAGCCTCAATTCAAAATCCTCGCTTCCACACTTATCGCTTTTTCCTAACCCTATTCGTGACGAGCTATTTTTATTTCCTCTGTGACGGGAGGGCCCTTTTGCCCTCTCTTTTTTCCCTAAAATAGTCAAGCTTATTACAAATTTCGCTCGAAAAACTCACTAAATAATTGATAGCGTGGTGTCATTTATTTTTTATGAAAATTAATCAACCCTGTCAAAAAATCAATCAAAGCTGTCAATCAATGCCAAATATATAAACTTCAAAATATATTATAATTCCACATTTTATTCGCTTAATATTATCATAATTTATTTAATATACTAAATTTTGGTGATTAATTCGCCCAAAATATTTCACCTATCACAAAATTAGCTTTCGCAGGCTAATAAAATACTTAATGAATATAAAATACTTATCAATTATTAATTTTAATTTTAATTATTTATTTTAATTTTATAATTAATAATTCATAAGTATTTTATATTAATTAAGTATTTTATTAGCCTGCGAAAGTTTATTTTCTGATAGGTGAAATATTTTGGGCGAATTAATCACCAAAATTTAATAAAATTAATTAATGAATAATAAAATACTTAATGAGTAAGTATGTCAGTTTTAATTTTATTTTTTTGATTTCAAAAAAAAATTCTTCAAACTTTATTAAAATTTGTTTTAAAAAAAGTTCCCATTTGGTAACAATGGGGGCAAATGGGTTAAATAAACATAATTTTTGTAAATATATTCACAGGTAATGGAAAAATGGTTATATATTTAGTATAATTCGACACTATATATTGACTATTATATATTTAAGCTGAATCGATAAATTAATTTCCCCTCTTGATAGAATAATGATTTTATCCATCTCATAAATAGAGATGAGATAAAATTTCTACTCATATAGTGATCTCAGATCATGTTCGATAAAGCTCATAAAATTTAAATTTAATTTCTCATGAAATTTTTCAATAATAACCTTATAGATGCGTTATATATTTAAAGATAAATTATTATTAAGTCAGCAATAAATTTTTTATAATAATGACAAGATGAAAGATATTACTAACATAACATAAGTGTATTAAGCAATGTAAAGAGGCATTAAATATAATACAAATAAAATACAATTCAATCAAATAATGAGATATCTTTTATCTTTCCAAAAAGCATCAAGCTTTCTTTCGAAAATATTTATATTCAAGGAATCGACAACTTCATTTGGCAAGTCATTCCAGTGATTATATGCTTTTTGGGTTAAGTCTATAATTACTTTGATAGGAATCAGGTTTAAATTTGAGTGAATGTGATCTGGAAATTCCCATTGAGTAACCAGGCAAAACATTCTCGTCAATGTTCATGCTTCCTTTCACAATATTAAATAGAGTAATCATTTCATTTTAAGCTTCTGTAATACAAAGACGGAAGATTAATTTTCTCCAATCTTCTAATGTAAAATAAACTTTGCATTCCTTTCAAGTGTTTTGTAAATATTCTTTGAACGTTTCCTATTTTTCTGATGTTCATGATTGAAGAATTTCTAAAAATCGCATTTTCATATTTTAAACCAGGCCTGACTAAAGATTTGAACAGATGAAAAGAAACTTCAATGTCAGATAACACAAAATATATTGTTTAACATGCGTAATATAAGCTTTCTTTACAACATGAGAAACATGATCAGAAAACAAAATTTTGAATCAACAATTAATCCTAAATCATAGTGTTTTTCAACTTGATTAATTTTATTTTCCTCTATATAAAAATTAGTATCATCTCTTTTTCCAACTTGAAGGTGGCAGCACTTGTTAATATTGAGTTTCAAATCCCATTCTCTACTCCATTTATATATTTTATTATATAAATCTTCTTGTAAATTTTTTGGGCATCATCACTAGAACCCTTGAATAATTTAATATCATCAGCATAAATTTTTACATTTGATTTCAAATTATCACTTATATCATTCATGAATATAGAAAAGAATATCGGTCCTAATACTGAACCTTGCGGGATTCTACTTATAATTTCTGAGGTTATTGAACCGATTTCATTCAATCGAACACATATTTTCTGTTAAAAATATAATCTCTCAACCATTCTATGAAATGGTTATTTATACCAAAAGATTCCAGTTTTAATATCAGTCTTTCAAAGGGGGGGGGGGAGTGTCGAAAGCTTTCTGAAAGTCTAAATATATAACATTTATCGTTTTATTATTATTCATTTCTAAAGAAAATTCATTAGAAAATTCAATAAAGTTTGTTATTGTTCACTTTTTTGGAAGAAAACCATGTTGATTGTTGTTTTTTTTTCAAGATGATTAACAACTTCATCCTTTTACTCAAATCATTTAAAAATTATATTGTTGACTGATATTGGTCTATACTCTATAGATAGAAATAATTGTTTTCTCACCTTTTTTGTAAATTGGTGATATCCAACCTAACTTCCATGCATCTGGTAGTTTGCATTCGACTAAAGATTTGTTATATAAAATAGTCAAAGTTTGAGCTAAAACATTACAGAGTCTTTTGAAAAAAAGAGATGAAATGTTGTCAATTCTCAGAGATTTGGAGGTGTCTAAATTACTAAGTTTGTAGTAAACTACAGACATTGTTATTTGTATTTCTTTGACTTCAACTTCTTTAGTCAGAAGTTTACTCTCACTTCTAAAGATGGAAGAAAAGTATTGTTTAAATGCTTCTGGTAAGAATTAATCTTCAATTATATTGCCTTCTTCACTTAATATTGTTTCAACAGCTATATTCTTCTTTTATCTTTTCATTGATATATTTCTATACCTATTTTGAGTTTTGCTTGTATTCTTATTTTGATTTCATAGTCAATTCTATTTTTTTGTTAATTTTCTAAGAAAATTACTGATTTTTTTGTATTGTTCAAAATTATTTTATATGGAGTAAAGAATTTTTTATTTTTTTTATAGAAGAGGAAGATTTATTAATTATATTTGTCATTTAAATTAATAAAACAATAAAAAATAGTATGAGAAAAAAAAATAAAAACAAAGATTTAACAGTGGAATAACTACTGCACAAAAAGTCAGAAATGACCGCTATATGGCAGGTATATTAAAAAATTTTTTTAATAGAAAGAAATAGCATCTTTATTCATATACAATTTGGAAGATTTTCTATCCTGAGATTTAGCTACGTGGAGTTGAATTTGTTCTCTTAATAAATTTTCAAAAATTTTCGAACTTCTTTCTATATCATTTTTTTCAAGATATAGTCCATCAATTTTTTCTAGAATACCCTCAATAGAGAAAAAATCTGCATCATAAAACTTGTATTTTGAATTAGCTGTTCTACTTTGAATTGCTTTCGAAAGAGAAATGACCCACAATAATGATCGCTTTTAGATAGTTTTGGTAGTATTATCAAATTATCAATGAGATTTTCATCATTGGTGATTAATAAATCTAACAAGCTTTCATTTCCGTTCGGATCTATTCTCGTTGGTGTCCGAAATACCGCTGTCATTAAATTATCTTGAATAAAATTCAAAAAGCGACTTTCAGGAGAATTATGTGGAGGACTTTTTGACATAAATTTACTTTTGAATATTTTTTGAATTATTTTTGTTGTACTTTCATCCCTTTCTGTGTTAGGACTTCTATAAAAACAACTAAAAATTGTTGTGAGATTATTATGAAAGGCTTTAATGTTTAAATTTTTAAATAGATCTGTTGAGATAGATGAAAGCAGGTATAATGATAAAGAACTTTTGAAATAACAGAGCAGGCCTCTTCTTTTTGTTTTATTTCCAATAGTCTGATAATCACAGCCTATATTATGAAACATTTTGTAACCATTAATTTTGACAAGATTAATGTCAAAATTTTTTATAACCATATTTTTTGGCAATAAGTAAAGAACAATATATGAAACTTGTGAATTTCGATTATTATTTTAATTTCATCTAGTTTTGAAATAATAATTGATTCAAATTGGTATAAAAAACTTTTAGAAACTTAAAATTGCTAAGATTCATATGAGAACTAGACTTATTAAAGCAGTTAACTAATATTTTTTTGAAAAATATTTTTTCATAATGCTCATCCCAATAATAGGATCACCTTTAACAATAAAATTGTAATTAGAGTTGTTTTCAGTGTTCTTACTTTTAGCTCTTTAGCGCATTTCATTCAATATGATTCTTTCATCCTGGTTTAGATTGTTCGATAAAAAAATGTTTCTAAATTTATTTGGAGACTTTTTTTACAAATCTTCTACAATATTTTTACCAGATTTAAATTATCTTTTCATTAGGAAAAAAAACTTTGATTTCAAATTAAATCGCACAATGAAAAAATTTAAGAGACAGCTTTGAACTATAAATCTCAATACGCCTCTAATGCTTTGCTTACAATTTCGCTATCAGCTTGAAGTCTGTACTTCATTTTACCTATACTTTATATGGTATATAATTTTGTTTTCATTCTAAAGTGGTACTTTCATCAGAAAATTATTTTGTGCAAGCTATGTTTGAAAAAACTTTTTTCAGAGAACTCAGAATTTAAACGATTTCAGAGAATCTCTTTGTTGTTCTTGGGTTTTTTTTTTTATCAATATCATGTGTTGTAGTATCAGTTAATAAAAACAGATATGCCTCTGGATATTTGGTAATTAATCATTTTTCAAAATTCGTGTTCTTCATGAAATCATTCATAATCATTTTTTTAATTACAAAAAGTTTCCACCTTTACCATCTAAAACACTCTTTTATTCACACCGAAGGAAAAAAATTGTCAAATTCGATTCACATTGATAAAAAAAATTTTGAGAATATCTTCACATAATGGTGCCTGACATAGTTATGGTAACTCTAACTGTTTGAAAATTTTTAGATCCCATTTTTAGTCAATTGATGTGGTGATTAAAATATTAACTAATAAGATAAAGGTTTAAAGATTTTTGATTCACAATGGAGGAGCTTCTTCTTCATGGTGAAGGTATTTTTTGAAAATCTCAATTCTAGATTTTTACACCATCTCCTAGTTCATTGCAAAGCTGTATATCTTCCGTTTGGACAAGTTACATACTTGTTTCTTTAATAAACCATATAGCCCTTCAAAGGACTACTACATTGACAATATAAGAGCATTTTAACGAGGTACTATTTCATATTTCTTATGATCATGCGCTTTCATTTCAATGTGCCTTCAGTTCCCTTTCATACCCAATTATTTGTACTATAATAAATAACGATTTTAAGATAAAACTTATCAAATGTTTTTTTGGAAAAAAACTGATTTTTACCAATTCGATTGACACTTTCACCCACTTTTAGAGCGCAATGGCTAAAAAAAAGTTCAGAAATGAAAAACATGGACACTATTGTATTAAAAAATTATTTTAAATTTGAAGGATATTTTTAGTGAGAATTTTATCCTCAATCAAAATTTTAATAGTGATTTTCAATCAAAAACGAATTATTTGATTTGAGTGTTTTTTGAGAAAATAGAGTTTTTTTTCAGAATTTATTTTAAATGTCAAACTTGATTGATAATTCCGCACATTCTTGCACCCTATTTTAGAAACAAAGTCCTGAAATTAAGTGAGCATCGTAATAAAAAAAATATATATTTTATTTAAAATATAAAAGTATGTTTATGAGAACATTTTTAGGCATACATCACTAATTCTATTTGTACATTGACACATTTTTTCACAGTAATAGTAGAAACTTTGCCAAAAAATGGTATTAGGATGGTCAATTTAGTTTGAAAAATATTTTACTTAAAATATGAATTAATGCTTTGAAGAAAAATTTAAGGCGAAACTAACAAATTTGACCAGGCATTTTTACATTTTAATTACGAAGACTGAGTCCAAAAATGGAATCAGTATGGAGATCTAGTATTGAGAATATAAATAATATTCTAGCTAAAAAAATTTTTCGTCAACCGCAAATATGATTGACATTTTTACACTCTAATTGCAAAAATGCAATCTAGAAATAAAATCAGCTTGTTTGATTTATTTTAAAAAAATATATTTTATTTAAAATGTGGATAATTGTTTATGGAGATACTTTCTCAGACGTAAAGTCCAAATATATTTAGACATTTCCAAACCCTAATTGCTAAAACTCATTTCAGAAATGAAATTACATAGCGATTTGGTATAAAAAAATATATATGTTTAAAATTATATTAATGTTCTTGGGGAAAATTTCAGACGTAAACCGCAAAAGTGATTGACACTTTTAGGCATTTTGAAAATATATTTGCAAAAAATGAGTCTGGAATTGAAATTGGAATGCTCGATTTAGTATAAAAATATGTAACTTTTTTAATTTGAATAATATTCATAGATATAATTTTCACACGTAAAGCACAAATTTGATTGACACTTTCAGAATTTTTCACACCCTAATTGCGAAAATTGAATACGGGAATGAAGTCAGCATGATTGATTTAGTATAAACATATATATTTTATTTAAAATTTGAATAATATTCTTGGAGAAAAAGGACACTTACATAAATTTTCACATGCTAATAGCAAAAACTGAGTCCAGAAATAAAATCAGCATGGTCGAATTGGTATAAAAAAATTAATTTAATTTAAAATTTGAAAGAATGTTTTCGTAAAGAATTTTATCATTAACAAAATTTTGATTGACATTCGCTACAAAGTTGACATGTTTATAGGAAAAAGATGTATTACATAAGTGTTATGTGTTCCGATACATATATGATTATAAAATTTCAAAAGTGTATCTAATGTAAACAGCAAGTTATACGCTATAAACTTTATAATATAAAAATTTTGTTGAAAAAATGTACTGATTTTGATTGACAGTTTTTGACACGAGAGGATCATTCAACTACCGTAAAAATATTATCAAAAGATGCAGCTAACGATTTTAGAAAAACTCACAAAGTTTGAAAGCATATAATTCAGCCAATTTTGTACAATAGAAATTTTAGTTGAAGGGCGGAGGAGAGAAAGGATAAAATGTCTCCAACTGATAGGGTATGATCAAATTTGTATTTTAAGATTATAAATTTTATTTGAATAAACGCAAAGGCTAAATTATTTTCTGAAAGCATAAAACATATAAAAGAAGAAAATTTCTAAAGAGAAAAGCCAATCGCATTAGACATAAAAAAATCAAAGTGAAATAAACTGGACACAAAAATGCGTAAGGCAAATAGTTATAGGTAAAAAAAGTTTCAAATAATAGCATAAGAAGAAAACTTTTACTCATGTTAAGACAATTCACTGATTTGCTTGGAGTGATGCTTGAGAATTGGAGGTGTTTTCTATGCTTTTGAAATTCTGAAATCGATATTTTACATTTATAACGGTGATTTATTTTATTCTAATTGAAAGATGTTTTCCCATCCTTTCATTAGCGGTTATTCACGCTCCCATCTTGGTGAAAACGAACCGAATCTATCGCATCATGGGAAGCAAAAAGAAGGAATTTTCACGGAGAATCACGTTCATCAGTAAGAAATGCCAAATTGCAACTTCCATCTCTCTCATCTTTATCGAGGTATGCCTTTTTTCTAAGAAAATTTCTCTGCTTCTCTGATAAGACACTTTCAAGATTTCTTGTCATTGTCTAGGTACTACTTGTTTTACCTATATTACAGCCATTTTTCAATTCATTTTTCTTTAAATATGTGTATATATCACATGCATTTAAAAAGAAAGCGTGTTTAAGCTAAACTCAGAAAAAGCATTGAAGAAATTTTCATTAAAACTTAGATTTTATAGTTTACAATCAAAATTTTTTTTCAGATTTCAAGATAAAAAGTTGAACCGATAAAATTGAACAAATATATCATAATCCACCATTATTAATTTATAAATCAACAGTTCATGTCGAGTCCGTATAGAAAATCAAAAAACATAAAATATTCGTGCCTTCAAAACCGATAAATAACTCGTTACTATACTTTCTTCAACAGTAAAAGTGTGAAAAGGCTGTAAAAAATAATTATAGTGTAATAAAGAACTTTATATCCTAAAACAAAAGCTCCCTAATATTGCTGTCGAGTTGAAATACACTGATCAAGCTTATCTATTCATACTTTGATAGGAACAATTCAGAGAGTACCTTGACATTGGATACGCCTCTTCCCTTCCCCATATTTTAATCTTCTGCATTTATTGGCTAGTTCACGTATACACTAGAGCCCTGCATCGGTTTTAAAAAATTATGCGCCCCGCCCCGTATTTTGTTATTTTTCCACCGACCCATTGTTCATTTTATTTATTTTGCACCCACGATAAAAAATTGTGATAGGGGTTCTATTTCGTATAAATTTTTAAAATCTGCATCAAACACGTATTTAAGGTATTTCTATTAGAAAATTCATATTTACCAAATCAGGGCCCGCGCACCCTATTTATTTTGGGGGCTTGAGCCCCAAAATATTTAGTTTTTATTAAATATTTAATTTTTTCTTATTTTCTTCTTACTTTTTTGTAGCATTACATCTTCTTTGATATCCTTTTTTGTTCGATGTAGAGAATTCAATCGAACTGAACTCACACTTCGATTCAAGAGTTCTTTTGATTTCTCTCCTGAATTCCAATGATTTTAATCTAATCATATTATTTACTCAATAGCCTGGATGAGACGACTGGAATTTTTGAAAAATTTGTCCATATACAGTCATGCAATTTTTCCTTTGTCGATATTGCGATAAAAAATCTCTCCAGTATTTCCATCCACTCCTTCTATATATTGATTGTATTTAATTATCATGCACGGTTGATTCATTTCCTTCACAACTGAGTTCTTTTACCCACGCTGAGGTTTTATTCAAAAAATCAATACATTTTCAATGTCTCAACTAATGTAACCTCTTTACATTGAAGCTCTATGCGTTGCGAACACTTTTATTGAGTACTTAAGCCGTTCCCAAGATGTTTGTTTATATTTGTAATTTAATTTCCATACAAACTGTTTTAAATTACAATAAATTTTTACGGATATACTAATCAATTTTTATTTGAATATATGTCGATATATGAAGAAATAAACACAGTATCAGAACAGTATATTGATTGTAAGCAACCATTTTCATATCGAAATTGCAGAGTATAAAGTTTTATATCCTTGAATACTATAAAAACCTCGTTTAAGGTTCATTGTTCCCGAATCCATAAGACGTGCCTCACGCACATAAATTTGGAGGACTTATTATATGGACCGTGGTTTATTTCTTGGCCGAATGCACTTACTGGCGTCAACAAGATGGTATCAAATTAAACAACTAGAGATTGTATTTCGGCTACATCGGAAATCTAACCCGAGACCTTTGGAATGAAATCACGGATGATGTCTAACCACCATGACACCTGCACTATAACGCAAATTAAAATTTATTTATGAAGCTCAGTTTGAAAGCAAAAGATGAGAACTTTGAATTAACTTTTATAGATATGTCTGCTGATCACGATGCTTTTGGCCAAAAAGTCGGATGTGATCTACGTCTACTTTGGCTACAAACGAGTTCGCCTTCAATGCAGCACCGCTATAAAAACTGGCACCCTGATATCTCTTACTCCCGTCTTCTTTTTCATGGCTCTTTCAACGCTTTATGCCGTTAAAAGTCGCAATGTTCCAGCGAACTTTAACGAAGCAAAATTCTTAGGCTTTTGCATGTACTCAACCTGTATCATTGTTCTTTCATTTGTAATCCTGTATTACGGAAGTGAATTTAAGGTACGTTTATTTTTATTCTATTGACATTTAAAAGACGAAAACATTGTCCTCTTAGAGTGATGTGTATGCATCTTTCAAAAGTTCTTGTTTGTTTTGGGAAACTCAAAAATGGGCATTTTGAAAAAAGATCGCCTTTTTGTTTAAAGGCCTTATTTTAACGCGTAAGCCAGGAAATAAATGGTATTTCATATAAATTCCAAATCGCATTTAATAGTGGCATTGAAAAAAATTATATCTTACAAAGGCACAAAGGTAAAGTATTAGTTTGATAGGGTTAAATTCAATGGCAATGAGAAAGTTAGTTCATGAATATATAAACAAATTAGAATGTGATTTAATTAAAATGTATTGATCTTCAATTTTAACCTAATTAATTTTAATACTATTTGCAATCTATTTTGGACCGAATAATGCATGTTTACGCGCCCCCTATAGAGACGATAAAATATGGCCAACATCTTAGACCGCTTTCCTTATAATAGAGGTATGACTTGAATTAAAGCACGCATTACAAATTTATTAAAATCTGAATACTGGCATAAGTTAAATTACAATATATTTGTATACAAGTAGAGAAACTTTAAAAATGTTATATCATTTTTTTAGGAAATATCCATAACAATATGTCCAATGTTGTGTTCCTTTGTGGTGATCGCTCTTCTTTTCTTTCCAAGAATCCATCTCATTATATTTAGGCCTGAGAAGAACGTGAGAAGCGCCTTCATAACAAACAAATCCCTACGAATTCACTACGGAAACTCTAATTCAAAAAGAAAGAAAACTTTGTATCGCTTCTACTTTAATCACTGAATTGAATTCTAAATATGACTTTTGATATAAGCTAGAAATCATTATGTCAGTTTACCTTTTATGGTATAGTTTATAGTTTTACTATGTAACCAAAAGGGTTGGACCATTTAAGGCACGATTCTCATAAATGACCTTATGGCGATATATAATTTTAAAGCCCATTCTTTCAAACTTCACATTCTTATCTTTTGCCTTTACTAAACATACAAATCTTTTGGATTCCTATAGAAAAAAACAAAATTAGCATGATTGTAAGAACGTTATTTTATAGGTTTAATAGTTTTTGATAAAAAAAAAATACATAAATTTCGATTAAATTTAATAGACAAAATCTTGATAGCCAAAGTTTATTGTGGTATGAAATCAAAGAACTAGAACAAATTGCAAGAATATATGAAAAATTGTAATGTTCATAACATTTAAAGTGTAATGCATGACGAGCGTGTCAATTTGAAACCACAGTATGTCTTCCTCACGCAGAACACGATTTGGGAATGTGTGTACAACAGGATTTAACAATTTATACTACCAGAAACATGCTGAGCTGTTTCTTTAAGAAACTGGAAAGCGAGAAGTCAGCGTCCCATAGACAGACTGACATCATTTCTACTCGCTTGGCGCAAATTTTTGCGAAAGAAGGTTATTCTAATGTCATATAAGGCCCTCAGCATAGACCTGTTCAAATTCGGCGTGAATCAATCCAGTTCTCTTAATATCCAGACCAGGACTAGACCAAATTATCTATAGTTTGAATCTGACTGTAATATCTATCGACCAATTTGATCCAACTACAGAAGTTAAGGATAGAACTGAAACAGTAACACTCACAACCGGTTTTAGACAGTTCTTAAGATCGTTTGAAAAAACTGAAAATTTATTGGCTAATTTTACATTACATTGAAAAAATAACTTCGCGTAAAATTTTCCCAATTATATGTGCGCATTTAATTCAGATAATTTTTGGCACAATTTTACATAAATCAATTTTAAAACTTAAATTGAAAAATGAAAAAAAAATCAAAGATTAATATTTCAACAATAAACTCAAAGATATTTTATTTAAACTTTAAAATAGCAAAACTATAAAAGAGTTTAAGAGAAAGACTAAATGAAAATTGAAAAAAATCTGTACAAACTTTGAAACAAATCTATATAAAAAATTTTAATTTAAAAACTAAAATTTAAAATATGTGTTTATTTATATGCAATTTGACATAAAATATGTCATAAAAGACAAAACCTTTTTATTTAAGGATTTTTTGTAGATAAACCTAGAATGACTGAAGCCGTCATTTTTGATTGATTGCTAACTACCGTAACAAATATCAACAAATCACACACGAAAATGACAAATTATTTATCTTTTCAATACTTTTTGGCCTTGATTGTTTCGCAATATATGACAATAATAATTCTTCTGCAATTGAGCAGGTTGCTTTATCATTGATTACACAGTTTCTCTAGCATTGAATACTTAATAACCTTATATCATATCTATTGAGAATATCTAGGATTATATTCTAAACTCAATAGTTTTCAAAATATTTTATTCAAAGGTATCCTTTTTGAATTTTGCTTCTTCGTGCTACTTATGAATTATTTGATCACATAAAAAAAACTCCGTAAAATTTCACAAAATGGATACTTCTTCTGATTTCTCGTCCTTATCAGATAAAGATGGAAGTTTTGATGAAACGTTAAGTATTTTGATTTATGTAAAAAACATTGTGCTAAAACTGAAAGAGTAAAATGTAAGTTCTAAAAAATTTAAATAATTTGGGTAATTTAGTGGCTGCATTTTCTACATTTTTGCACAAATATTCATCAGTGAAATGCTCGTCGACCAAATGTCCTTAGAGGAAACTAGAAGATATCCTTGATTTAATGAGAGTATGTAAAGCTTGACCACTGCGGTGTGATCATAATGATCCATGATCCAAGCTTATCATGTAAGAGAAAGTGATAGAGTTTGTTTATTATAGGCAGGTGCCAATTTGCTTCACCTCCTCCCTCCCTATACCCTGGTTGTGCGTCTGTGTGTATTCGTTTATAGCAGGATTGTATTGTAGAATATCTTTTTGTAAAACGTAAGTAAATCTCTTTGCTCAATTTCTTCTGTTGCGGTGCGGTGGGAGATAGCTTGAGAATATACCAAACTTAGCCCGAGCTATCAATCGTGGTCTATAGCCATTAGCGAGGAATGCCGCGTACGCCGTTGTTCTTCAACGTATGGGGCCTTGAATAAGGATGGATTGCACGAGCAAGTAATATCGCATGGTTGATTGATAGATAAATTGGTGTAGTAGTAATTTTGTTTCATTCTTGAATCACAAATCGAGTTAGAATGGCGAAGCTTTATGGAAACATATATAATTTATTCATCTCTAATATTTCTCTTATTTTTATTGCACAGATTTGAATTGAACAACATCTCGCCTTCAAAGAACTTTTCCAACTTCTGCTTTCCAAATCTGTTAGAAAGGAAAAAAAGTAAACATAGAAAAGGAAATTTAAAAATGGATCAAATAAGTATCTTAAATCAGTCAATAAATTCCATGAATTATTCGCCAAGTATGAGCAACAACATCTTAAATGTCGCTTGTGAAATACGTAGGAAGAACGATACCCTAAGAAAAGCTACCTTTCCACCCGAAAATAAAGAAATAGATGGGAAAAATATAGAAAAGAATTTGAACGAACTTAAACTTCAGATGCAAAACTTGGAGACACCGCAACTTTTTTCACTGATCAACCGGTTGAAAAATATGTTGAATGAAGCAGTAGAAATAAAGGAAAGAAATAGTCAACATCCTGGGCCTGTGACGATAACAGCTGCAAGAATTTACACTCCAAAAAACAACAAAACTCAACATCTGTGAAACCTTTCAGGACATCAAAGGGGAGTTGTGAATCAAGTGATATTCGACGCATCTTACCCAGTTAAAAATTGTCTTCATTTGTTGGTTATTTATATTGATCGTGATGATTTTTAAAAATAAAAAATAAATTTTGCTCAAAATTTTAAATGCTAAATTTATCTCTTAAATTTTTTAAATACTAAATTTTGCTCTAATTTTTTAAACACTAAATTTGCTCTAATTACTTAATTTTAAATGCTAATTGCTCTAATTTTTTAAACACTAAAATTTTAAATACTAAATTTTATCTAATTTTAAATACTAAATTTTGCCCAAAATTTTGTGTTATTTACTGCATTCTTGTATTAAAATATTTCAACTGAAAATTTTTGAATGGCTCAAAATATTCACTAGAAAAGATATTGATTATGGGTAAAAATATTAACTTAAATTTTAAACTATAATATAATGATAGCTAAAATAGGATTATAAAATTAAAATAATGATAAACTCATTTTTCAAATGAAGCCATACTTTGACAAAAAAAACTTCAATCGAAAATAGAGACATTTTAGTACCACCGATAACCTTTCTTATAATCAAAGCACTGTGATTTGGTTGAATGTATATACACCTGAAATAAGAACTTAAGAATTGTGGCTTATTATTTTAAAGAACAAAAAAAATTTGTTTGAAACCATCACAATACTAGGATAGTTTTTTACAATAAAATTGAAAAAAGACATTTTGACAAATTTAAGGTAAAGGCGCTATCTATAATTGTGTATATTGCTTTACTCTACAGTTTACACTATATAAAATCAAAAGTAAAAATATGTTCAACATTAAACCACAATTAAAGCAGTGTTCCCCAATCTTTTCCTACTTAACGCTCCCATCGAACACATTTTTCTAAGAAATGCCTCCTTTGACAACCTTAACGGCCCTTACTTATAAAATACTTATATCATTTATTATTATTATGCTGATTTGAATCAAAACTCAATGTCAAATGATATGATTAATAATATTATCAATGTTGCGAGAAAAGGTGGGATTAAATCTCTTCTTTCACGTGACAATTCTAAGGAAAATATTAGTCTGGCTCTCATATATCTTATTAAAGAATTTGATAAGCTTAAATCAACGTCTTCCTATCCTAATAACGCTGAAGATTTTTCATCTTTAAAAGGAGATGTTTCAAATATTCAAGCTGATTTGTCTATTATAAAACAAAATTTAAATATTCCCACAAAAGTGTATACTGATGCTGTTAAATCTAAAAAGAATATACTTTATGTGAAATGAGATGATGATAAAGTTTCTAATTAAGCTACAATGAATATCTTTAAAAATCTTCAAGTTAATTACATTAAAGAAAATAATAAGAGTGGAAAAGTGTCTTTAGCTGATGAAGCTAATTTGGTCAAAAAAAATTCACGAAAGTTAAAAACTTATCTCCTAAAATAAAGATTAACTAACCCAATGATGTTAATGCAGATGATTTATGTCGTGAAATTATAGCAAAAATCCTGGAATAAAACGTTTGATCGATGATGGGGGTATTTCTGAATATTTTTACTCCTTCAAATCTAATTATAATAACATGAAAAGTTGTATTTTTAAAATTGATTCTAAAATTTACACATATCTTATTAATTCTAACTTTATCTGTAGTAAATGTAAATGTTATAATTATTATTCAAATGTCCAGTGTACTAAGTGCCTTTATTTTGGTCATACTAGTACTAACTGTAAAAATTCCTCTATTCTCTGTGCATATTGTGCTTCTGATGAGCATGTATTGAAAGATTGTAGCTTTCGATCGGACAAAAGTATGTTAAAATTTGGCAATTGTGTAAAAAACCACATTTCACAGTCTAATCATTTTTCGTGTAGTTATTCATGCCCTCTGGTTCAAAAAAATCTTGCGTATGTTAAAAGTATAACCTATATTTCTTTTTATGATGATTGCTGATCGTATTTCAAATTTGAATTCTTCTGATAGTAATTATAATAATATTTATACACTTGATATTCTAACCTCTTCATATTTTAAAGATTCTTTCTTATATGATCATTTTTACTCTTCTCTTTTTGCTGATGTTCCTGTCTTGAATGCCAATAACTTGAATATTATAAGTTTGAAAGTTCAATGCCTTAATGCCAAGTTTGATTCACTTGAATGTTTTCTTTTTCATTTCAACTCAATTAGCAAATCACCTCTCCATATTATTTGTATTCAAGAACTTTGGTTCAATAATAGTAATAATTCAAGTTTTTTTAATATTGAAGGATATCGTTTTTTATGTATTTCTTCTAAAATATCTCTTCATGGCGGCCTAGCATTTTACATTCATAACTCAATTAAGCATAATGTTTTCACTCATAATAGTGACTTAAAAGTTCAAGCAAATCACCTCTTTCATTAAAAATTGATAAAAATATAATTGGTGATCCAAAAATCTTGTCCCAATACTTTAGTCAAAAGTTTGCTAATGACATGAAAATAAGTAAACCTGATGGTGACTATTTGACTTATATTCTTAAGTCTTCTTCTAATTTTCAAGTTTCAAAAATTCCTTATAATGATCTTCTTATAGCCATTAGTGAATTAAGTACGAATAATTCAAGTGATATTTACAATGTTTCCATTTACCATATAAAAATTGTTTTACATATACTTGGCCCATACTTATTAATAGGTTAAAAGTGATGACCTATGTTTGCGCAAATAAAGTATTTTTTACATTCTTCAAGCGGGTTTTTTAATTCAGGTATGTAGTGTACTTTTTATAACGATTATTTATGTTATTAAAAAATTTGAAATATTTGATGAACTTTTCAATCTTTTTGGAAATGAAAATTTTATAAAATTTTGATTTTTTAAATATGAAATACTTTTGATATGTTTGCTCAATTTTTTGATCTTTTTGGAAATAAAATTTTTTTTATTTATTATATAATATTCTTTAAGTTTTTCCACTTTTAAATGATAAATTTGACATGAATAAGCTAGCTCAAGTTTGAATCATATCAAAAGTAGATTTAATGGAACTTAATTTTTACTAAATTTAAATTATTTTTCTTACTTATTTGTACTTAGGGGTCACACATGTATGACGTACACCAAAAATTTGAAATTTTTTCACGGCACTTGTTTCAACCTTATTAGTATTTTTTGACTGTTAGTGTGTGAATACTAATATTCGAAACAAATGCCGTTTCTTTATTGTGTTCTGGTAAAAGATCTGACGACGTTGTCTACCTAGCTCCTTATTCTCTGAATAACAATAGCCAAGAATAGTTAGTGGATGAAGTTATTGTCTTACAGAATTGCCATTCAGACAAAACTCTTACCAGGAAATAGAGCAATGAATAAATTGCGTATAAGATACGTCAACTTCTTCTTTTCGGACGCAAAAAGGTAAGTGATTATTTCACTAGAATGATTATTTTTCTAGAGGAAGTAATATCAGCAGTCGGTTGGTATTGTGACAGCCTCCTGTGAAATTGGGCTTTTTGTGGCGAAGAAATAAAAGCCTTCCACGACAAATGGTGAAGCATGGCATCGTTGATGAAGCAGTGTCAAATAATACGATATAGAGGTGTATTACAGAAATCTCTACTGTTATTAATGAACCAGTCATTACGGAAGTACAGGGCTCAAAATATGGATTTGCAATACAACTGGACGAATCAACGAACGTGTCAAACTGCGCACAGCTTCTGGTATATGTGCGTTATGCTACTAAGGATGCAATTGGAAGTAAATTACTCTTGGCCAATGAAATGCAACTACAAAAGGTCTCCAATGGACCAAGCTAGTAGGTTGCACAACTGACGGCCCTCTTTTTATGCTTGTGAGAAAATCTAGGTTCCAAGCTCTAGTGTAAGCAGTGCCTCCATCTGTCACTTCTGTTCACTGTTTCATACACCGGTTTGCTCTCTCTGCTAGTTCTACCTCCCGATATAAAGACAAGCTCGAAACTGGTGGTTAAGATGGTAAACTACATTATGACATCTGCCCTAAATAGTCGTTTCTTAGGGCGCTGAGAATAACATCATTGTTTTCTCAATCAAATTGACTGCATTTACTCGAAAGCTCAATTTGTGGATTTGACTTTCGCTTCCCCCGCATAATTTTCCATAAGAGTTCTATGATGATCGCATTATAGAATGAATGATCATTCGAATAGGGGCCGGCAACCTTTTTGACTAAAGAGTCCAAAAAACACTAAAATCTAATCTTGTGAAAGCCATATATATGTTTAAATACTGATTACAACTAAATGGATCACTGCGTTCATAAAGGCATAATGCAACATTTGTTAATTCTTCTTCTCACAGTTACGCGTTAAGATCAAAAACAAGCGTGATAGCAGTGGAATGTGATTTATTTTTCGCACATTGTCGGTAAAAATATTACAAATGCCCTTCGTTTAAAAATTTTAAAAGTGAAATATTGCAAACTAAAAATTTTCTTTACAAGAAAAGTAGCTAAGGTTACTCCACATTACCTAAAGATTCTATCAATCTTTTTTAATTTTAAATAAAATCCTAACTTTTTCTTCTACAATGGAACATAAGATGATAGCAATTCCGATTTAAGAAGTGGTTTAAAAAACTATTCTAAAAATCAATAACTTATCATCAATCACAACAGTGTATACATTGATATAAATTTAAACAATCAAATGCTCGAAACATAGTTAGTTAGTTAGTTAGTTAGTTAGTTTATTTTTCAAAAGTAACAAGAAAAAAAAATATATATATATATAGAGCAAATTGCTTAATGCAAAAATATGGTAAATTGAGAACATTTACAAAAGGATATAATATGTATCATAATAAAATATTGCTTTTGAAGGCCAATATCAAAGGCCAAGTTAGCCGCTGGTAGATGTAAACCTGCTTGTGAGATTTCTATAATCTTGGGAATTTTATGAGAGGAGCTGTTCAAGATGAAGTCATACTTTTTCTGCAGGCATAACAGTTGGAAATTGAACAATTGTTGATTCTTGAGTAAGAGTTGATGAAATAGGACATCATCATCTTTTGAAATTTTTTCATATTGATGGCATCAGAAACAAAAAAACATTTGATTGGAGTTGAATAGTGTTGAAATTTTGAATGCAAATGCTTGCTTTGATTTTGTGTAGTTATAGTAAGGGAGCATCATGTGTGTCATAAAGCGAGGAGATGTTCTTTCCTTTTCTGAGTTAAAAGTGATGAAGTCGTTGAAAATGAATGGAAGCATGCCATGCAAGAATTTATATAGGTAGGTGTAGGCACTATGGACATTATTGTCTTTGAACTTCAACAGAGTGTATTGAATAAATATGTTGTTTGTGTGGGAGAGGGGAGGAAGATTGAAAATTACTCTTAATATCTTTTTTTGTAGTGTAAAAAGCATCGTGTTTTTTGAGTGACCCTAGTTGAAGACACTGTACTTTAGATGAGGAAGGAACAAACTATTATACATGGTGAGCATTGTATTGATTGGGAAAAACTTTTTGGCTTGTCTCATCACACTAGAAATATAAGCTAGTTTGTGGCATACATGTGAAAAATGGCGATGCCAAGTCAGATCACTTGATATGAACAAACCCAAAAAATTAAATTCATTTACTCTTTGAATGCCAATACTTGATAAGTAAACATTGTAAACAGGCTTAGTATGTCCATACGAGTATGAGATATATTTTGATTTAGCTGTGTTCAAAAACATGCCATTTAATTCAAACCACTTTTGGATCAATCCTAGATTTTGCTCAAGTAATGGTTTATGCAGATTTTCTTCTGAGAATAACAAAGTTATGTCATCTGCATAACTGAAAATTTCAAAATCAAGCGCAATTTCCTGTAAGTCTCTCATAAACATATTGAAAAATATGGGAGCTAAAATTGTACCCTGAGGTACACCTGAGACTACTTTTTTTACATTGGAAGGACAACCATTTATGTACACCGTCTGATGTCTGTTACTAAAATAGGAGGAAAAAAACTTTAAGGTTTTATCTGGAAAACCGTGTGATTTTAGCTTGTATAAAAGAAGGCTATGAGGAATAGAGTCAAAAGCATGACTGAGATCTAAGAAAATCGAGCAAACCTGTTTCTTTTGTTCAAGCGAATCGATCACCCTGTTCAAAAAATAAGTATGCAACAACTCTGTAGAGGATTGTCTTTTGAAGCCAAATTGAAATGGGGAAAGGGGAGAATTGAAGGTGAGATAAGTATATAATTGAGTATAAATAATTTTTTCAAATATTTTCGATATTGATGTAACAATCGATATTGGTCTATAGTTGGCTAGATTGTCTGTTTCTCCTTTCTTATAAACAGGTATAACTTTAGTATTTTTAAAATATCAGGAAAAACATTTTTTTCAATACAAGAATTGAATGCTTTCATTAAAGGCAAAGAAATATAGTTTTCAACTTTTTTCAAATCATAAACGGACAATCCAAAAATGTCTTCACTACGGCTAGACTTTAGAGACTTTAACGACAAAATAACATCATTAAGAGATACCTCTTGCAAGTAAAAAGTACAAGCTGTTGATTCAAAAGACACAGCGTTTACGTCATGAACGAAATCGTGGTTAAAATTTTTTTCAAAATGATCGCTAAATAGATTACTAACTGTAGAACTGTCGTTGATTATATTACCGTTGATATTTATATAAAAGAGATTCGGCTTAGCTTTCGGTTTTACAATAGAGTTTATACATTTCCAAGTAAGCTTTGTATCATTTTTGTTCTT
This sequence comes from Nectonema munidae, assembly GCA_030549495.1. NCBI lineage: Eukaryota > Metazoa > Nematomorpha > Nectonematoida > Nectonematidae > Nectonema > Nectonema munidae. The sequence continues at coordinate 29,916 of JAUIRK010000221.1, read as the reverse complement.
GAAAATTTTCTCAAAAAATTCTCTTTTCAAACTTTTAATCAGATACTTTACTTGATTTCTTAAGAAAAGAAACTCAGCTCTTAATTTTACGCTCTTTGCTTTTTTCAATTTATGAAAAATTTTGTTCCTTTTATTTATCAACTCAAGAAGTTCGTTAGTAGCCCAGGTGGTTTTTTTTCTTTCTATGCAACCTTTTATTAACATTTAAATGTTTGGTAGACAAACTTTTAAAGTAACAAATTTTTGAATTAATCGAGCTTATTAGGTCTGAAGGATCTATCTCTCTATTATCATTAGTAAATGATGTCCAGTCAAAAGTAGAGACAAAATTAACAAATTTAGTTTCGTCAAAATAATAAAAGTTGTCATTCACTTCTAAGACGGCTGTTTTTAGGGATAGCAAAACTGGGTAATGGTTAGAAATACATGTATCTAATACAAAAGCTGAGTGCTCAAACTGATTATTAGGTATAAAAATGTTATCTAGTAAGGTACCACTGCTTGGTTCGAGTGGATGTGGTTATAGTTGGGAATAAAAAGTTAGAGATACAAATGGTGAAAAACTTATTCACTGATTCATCTCGAGTGTTGAGTAGGTTGAAATTAAAATCTCCAAGTAAAATATTCGTAGAATTTTGAGGGAATTTACTTAAGTAAATTTCAAGATATTGATTAAATATTTCTATTTTTTCAAGAATATTGTTTGGAGGTCTATACAAGTTGTGTAACCTGAATGGGGTTTTATTAATGTATACTACAATACAAAAATATTCGGCAAAAGTTTCAAACGAACCAGAACCAATAATTTTGTAAGATAAGGTTTCATGGACAAAGAAGCATAACCCGGCATGCTTGGAAATAACTCTAGGGGAGGATAAAAATATACACGAGGATAATGAAAAGCTCTTAGAGTCTGACATTGTTAACCATGATTCTTGCAGACATATTACTGAAATGGGATAAGTAGCCCGCAAATTAAAATTTTCTATGAGGAATTCTAATTCTGAAAACTTAGCTTTTAAAGATTGACAATTCAGACTGAGTAAGTTAAACTCATTAGTGTTTGTGATAGATTCGGGATTGAGAAAATTACAAGACTTCAAAAATATATCTTCATCATGTAAATTGAAAGAAAAAACTTCACATAAATTAGTAATTTCAAGAGAATCATTCATCATTATACACAGTGTGATTCTTTACAAAACTTATTTTCTTCAAAACAAACTTACAAGTTTTATTAAGAGCTGAATGATTAGTTTCAGCACATCCAGCTCTAGAGCAATTTATACACTTATATTCGGCCTTGGAAACAGTACATGAACTCCCATCATGATCGTTAGAACAATATCTACAAACACTATGGTTTTTACAATTAGAAGCAGTGTGTCCCATCATGCAACATTTGGAGCATTGTCTATGAGAAAAAAAGGCAGGACCTTAGAATGATAAAAACCAAAAAATAGTCTAAAGTTACAAAGAGAAATATAACTGAATACAGATGGTGATACCTTCAGAACAGCCATCTTTAAATTATTGTCCTTGAAGGGTCTTGAGAACAAAAACTCCATCGATCCTCCATCATCCACAATTTTCTGAAGTCCTTCATTTTTCAAGGAAATAGAAGGAACAATATAGTCGTTAGAAAGAGAAGTCGGAACTAATATAGAAACTTTAGGTGAAAACTTCACATTTTTAACCATTTTAATACTGTTATCATTTATCACTTCTTTTGCTTTTTCAGATGCCTTTTTATCAGGGAAAGTCAAAGCAATGGAGTTTTTCAAATTGATGATTTTTTTGATTGGGATAGCTTTTAGTTTTTTTTCAAAACTATCCAGTATTTTTTCGCGACTTTCTTCTTTTGTTGAAATTATTATCTGATTAACTGATTTTTTCACAGTATCTGAATATAAAACACTTTTTTCAGATTTTCTGCTAATGATATCTTTTTGCTTTATACTCTTCGAAAAAGAGTCTAGTTTAAGCTCAATATTATTGAGAGTCTGAAGTATCTAGGAGGAGTCAATACTTTTACTTTTGTCAGTAAGAGGAGAAGTAATTGAGACGCAACTCTTACAAAACCATCTCATACCTAGAGAAAAATAATTGTCAACTATCTCATTAAATTTTTTGTCAAGATCTTGGCAGGGATAGCAGAACCATTCGTTACATGAATAACAAAACGCCATGTCTTTACATGAACTGTTTCTGCAAGAAGAGCAAGACCAAGTCTCTTTAGATTTCTTCTTCATACTAAAGATATTGAAATCAGTGAACTTGTTTCAATAAACAGAAAAGATATATAAAATTAATTGTAAATTTTAGAAAGTTGAAACTTCAGATTGAAAAAAAAATCGCCATTAAAACTTGGAGTTGTTTAGAGGTTAAAAATCATTTCATTGATTGTGTGTATTTTTTATATGGTGATATATGGTTTGGTAGCAAACATATAAATAATGTCAAGCAATCAGAATGCTTCAAGCGACACACACACATACAAACTCATCACACCATATAAAAATACACACAAAACATATAAATAAATTCAACCAATCAAAATGCTCCCAACTACAGACACACACGCAGACAGACGTTAGCCTATTATTATATTTCATTATCATTATAATAACATCTCCACTTAATACGTTACCACTTTCTCACGTTTAAAATACATAAAGAGAGAATACAAACCAAAATTCTAAACACAATTCAATAAATAATTTTGACATCTACAAAACATTAAGACAAACAACTTTAACAATGGAACAGATCTTAATACACTCCACCAATTTTATATTTTCTAATGTATGTTGGCTTGCTAGAAATTTTTTAAATAACATCATATCATCAGAAAATCAAAATGCATTAAATTCAAGTATCAAAAAAGATTCGGATAAAAGTGAAAATGTCATGAAATTTAAAGAAGGTTTAAAAAAGGACACAGTTTTTTCAGTTCCAAAATTCAAAGATTCGCTGGGCTCGGGTGAAATTAAAGAACATAATAGACAAATTTTATCGCTATTTCAAAATGAAAGTGAAAATGACAAGAGATTTAAAGAAAATTCAGAAAAAAAGACAGTTCGAAGATCGTTTTTAAATATAAAAAAAACTCCTATAAAATTCAAAGATTCTCCTTATTTGTACTTAAAAGAAGCACTGAACCCCAAAACAACATCAATAGAGGAAGAATATTTCATTCAAAATTGTTTTAATGAGGATATTCGTGGAAAGTATTATATGTGCTTACACATCAATACTGTGAAAAAGCATGCTCTCCATGTGATACCGTACATTCAAAAGCCACAAATTATCATTGAGGGCGTTATTCAAGAGATTAATAACCTAAAGATGCTAAATTCGAAATTCACGGTCGAAATCAATGACGTCTATCTGGATGAAGAATTCATCTACATCGTTCAAGAATTTTTACCTGGAGATACGCTGGGCATAAAATGCTTGAAGGAATGGGTCAGCGTGGAAGAAGCAAAGAGTTACAGCGCCCAATTACTTTTGGCGATAGCTTATTTACATAGTAATTATATGACACACAACCGTCTACACGAAAACAACATCATGTTCGACGAAGACGGTAACTTGAAGCTCATTAATTTTGTATGTTCTCAGAAAGCAATGTCAAAAGAAATAGGACAGGGAAGAAGAAGTGATTGGACGTATTTCGAAAGGAATTTGCGTGTGTTAGAAAATGCGTGCAACTTTGAAACAGGCAGAAACAACGAGTCTCATGAAAGGAGCAAAATTCTCAGTTTTATAGAAATGGTTGGAAGTTTAAAAAAGAGTAATTTTGCCATTGAAGATTTATTGAAGCAACATCCTTGGGTTGAAGGCCATATAACCAATAGTGGAACCGACTTCTTTGAGCCCCAATTTATATAAAAAGTCAGTTCATATTCTCAAAAAAATTTAGATATTCCTTTATATCTCAAAAAGTCGGAAATTCTTCAAAATAGATTACAGCAAAAAATATTTATAGTTTCCATTTTGGTTTTCAGCGCAATTCATCGATGTGTAAGTTGTTTTATCTAAGGTAATTTAATCGTCAACATTTTTTTTTTTACCATTTTTCGACATTTTCACTATGATTGATAACTTTAATACTTTATAACTTGTGATTCAATTTTTTTTATTATTATTTTTTCAATTCTAAATTTTTATTTTTTTTATTTTAATCAAAATTCAACTTATTTTTATTATTTTACCTATTTTAATTATATATATTTTTTGTATAAACAATTTCACTAATTAATTTTTTTCATTTTGAAATAATGTCTCATTTATACGCAAAAATGTCTAAATAAAAAACTCAAAATAATAAAAAAAAGTTAAATTTTGATTAAAATAAAAAAATTAAAAGTTACGGTTCAAAAAAATATAATAAAAAAATTGTTTCACAAGTTATAAAGTATTCGTTATTAATCATAGTGAAAATGTGGAAAAATGGTAAAAAAATGTTACGGATAAAATTACCGTGGATGAACAACTTTCACATCGATCAATTACACTGAATACCAAAATGGCAAAAATAATAATTGAGGGGTTAAGTATCTAAAATTAGATGATGATGAGGGCGAACATTCGCATCAATTTTAATGTAAGTGATGATAACTAGGATGAATGCGAGTAAGAAAATTAGATTAATGTTATCACACCAGGCAGGCCACAAATAACACAAAATAGATCAGAGTAAAAAAGACGGAAACTTTAACCGAGCGACAATGAGTGTGAGTTTCTGGCTCACATGATACCCCCGCCAACGAGCGGTTAATACCTTTTAGGGGGGACTCGGAATCCAGATTTCAAAATTAGTATAATTTTTGACAGAAAATGCGATTCCTTATTTATATGTTAAGGATTTATAAACCCGATATTGATGAAGTGACAACAATTACTATAGATTTTCCGTTTACAAACTATATCATTATTATATACTAATCACATTGGTAAAATTTACTAATGTTTTATCTCAGTGTATGTGATATTTATCTTTTCCTGAGGTTTAAAAGAAATCAATGCCATTGCAGTTCTGTGACATTGAAAAGCTTGATGGCTTTCGAATCTAGATGATACCTTGTTCCAATTATTAAAGCCTTCTGAAATAAAGGCAGGTTCTTTGTTTCTTGCCATTTTCAGGTACGTTGTTTTTCTGCTTGTGCACAGTAGAAACAAAGTACCTTAAGCGGGTTCATAATGAATCTAGACATATTTTTCATACCATTTTTCTTGAAAATATATTTTTTGAGTTTGAGTCACTTTGATAGGAATAGAAGAACTAGATGGATGATTTGGAGTCTGCCAATTATCAAAAGATACATCATCATTGGAATCAAGTTTGTTCAAAATTTTCTCACGCCCAGTAATAAATGTATTACCTGTCTTATTTGTTTCAATTTCAGATATCTGAATCTTTTAATTTTCACGTGTTTTTTCATGATAATTAAAGTATGAAGTATTTTTTATGTTTTAAATTTTTTATTTTCGGACATCAAGATAAAACTAGTTTATATTATTCTAAGGGGATATAAAAAAAACAAGAAAAACTGATTTTACAAGAAATTTAGAAGAAATTTTAGTAAACCACTTAAAATTCGTATTGGATCAAGACAGAAAATTACCAAAGAAAATATATTTAAAAAAACTGAAACATTTAAGTTGATAAATATTATTTTCTTTCATTTATTTATATGTAATTTTTTTAAACCTGGTCAAGAAAGCTGAGCTAAAGATAGAAGTCAATATAGCATGTCGTTCTATTTTAATCATTGATCACTTAAGCGAAATAATCACCTCATATGGAGAAAATAGAGGTTGGGACATGTTAGTATAGATAGAACTAAATGCTCTGGTTTGATTAAAAACGTTATTTAACCAGTTCTAAAAGCAAATTTTGTTAATGATTTCATGAAAACCAAATTCGCTGTAACAACTCAGTATAGTCGAAGTTAAAAGAAGTTTTTTCAAATTGCTTACAACTTCGTTGTACATGCCATTCGATGTCATTATGCATCCAAAAAGCTGTTGCGAAGCTTCCTTCTCATGTTGGATTTTTAAATTCTGAGATTGCCCAGTGGTTTCAACACAGTGATCCAAGAAGAGATACTTATAAAGAACTTTTCAAACAAATGAATCCTGATTCCTTGAATGAACCTACTCGCTTGGCTTCTCGTCCTTTCCAAAAGCCCTCAGCAACACAATACGTGGTAAAATAATGTTCAACATTTTGGACAATTGGAAGGAACTTAGAACATATTTCATAAAAGCTAAATCGGAGCAAAACGATTTCGACAAAAAATACAAAACAAGTCTTTTGAAAGAATGATGGTTGATGATAGAAAATATTTGTATTTTGTTTTCGCGACCCCTATTATTCAAGAATTCGAAAAGTTGAACAGTATTTTTCAACAAACCAACCCTGATAAAGTTTATAGACAGTTGTTTTTGCATTTTGAAAGTTTAAAAAGTAAAATCTATACTTCGAGCAAAACGCACTTGATCAGGTAGACTTTAGTGTGAAATTTTGAATGAGTTTGAGAAAATTTCAAGTAAAAATAAAAAAGGCGATCCCAGCTCTGAGCTCGAAATTGTTTTAAAGAACGATATTTGAACATGCTTGAAGAAGCTTTGAGCTAAGTAACTTTCAGACTACCTGCCACACGTAAGATATTCGAAGAGCTATCCGAACTTAGTCCAATGATTGTTTTGAATCAAATTTCAAGACCAGAATTTAAAAAATTGCCATTTTTAAAACAAAAAACAATTAATATTGTCTAAAGTTTTAAATATAAATATTTATATAACATTCTTATTCATACTAGTATTTTTTGCCCGTTTTTCCAAATTTTTTAAATGATTTCTAACACTTTCATTTTGTAGAAATATATTTTTCATGCAATTTATTCATTTTTTATTTGAATTTTTTAATTAAATTTTTAATTTGAAATATTTAAGTAAAATTTCTTATATTGTAATATGTTCATTGTTCTTTTTTATACTCTACAAATAAGCGTCACAGGAGGTGTGACTATGACTGCCACTTATTCTATGCATATGAAAATGCAACTTTTGAAAACATTTTCATGATAGGTGAATGACCCTTTTATGTTCAAACTGTCAATCAAAATCATAAATTAAAATTTTTCGGTGACTCATTCTAAAAAGGCACATTGCATAGGGCGAGAACAGAGAAATATCTTGAACTGTTTTAAGTTCACTTTTCGTCAGATGGAACTGAACATGAAAGAGAAATATTTTTATCAGTATATAGCTTTTGCCATCCATCTCGCATGATGGAAAGCATCTGGAGAACGACATTTTTCATTTTTCTTTATTTCTTCTGATATTTAATATATTAATAATAAACTTTTCCTTATTTTATTTCTTAAACATTAATTAAAGTTGTTTCCTTCTCGTTATGGTAAGATGATAATTATTCCGCAGCAATCTTCATACACACATTGATTGCTGATTGTATCAACCATCAATTCGTTGTAAATTATTATTGCTAGACAAATAATCTTTTAATAAATTCTGTCATTCCCATCTCAAAGAGCAAACAAGGTATAGTAAGTAGTGTATGCTAAAAGTAATCAAAAATAATTTTTTATGCAAATTGAGTTAAAAAAAATTACTCTTCATTTTACACAAAAATAAAACACCTGGTGTTATTTGAGAAATTTTCGTTTAACTGACATCTTAATTTTGTATTTCGTGCCATCGAAAATTTTGTCATTTGAGAGAAATTTGTAATTTTTGCGTGAAGTTGTTGAAATTTTCTAAGTGTTTCTACTTAAACAAATTTGCAATGTGAATAAATCTTTATTTCCTTAGGATGTTATCCATTAAAGATAGAATACTACTCTTTACACAGCATTGAAGCGATTATCTCATTTTTCTTAGCGATTGTTGGAACAAGCTGTACAATGTACATTTTGTATGTTTTCATAAAAGCTAATGAGACGCCCGTCATCAAATCCTCCACCAGAGAACTTATGTACATCATCATTTTTGGCTTGTTCTTAAGTTTTCTGACACCTCTCTACGCCTTTGGAAAGCCGACAGTCCAGAAGTGCTACATGCTCAGGTTTGTTCATCTCCATAATTTATTCACAACCACTACCTCTCCCCTTTGAAATGTGTCATGATTAAGCTGAGAGATGGGAGGGAGGTGTGCACTTCTAGATGTCTGACTAGTGGTTGTAAGTTATTATCGATGTTTTTACGCGTCATCCTCTAAGATGGCGATTCCAAACCAGGTTTCACTGCAAATGTCTGATATAATTGCTATTGATTACATAAGAAACAGTGTTAGTCAGGAATACTCTGAAATTACGCATATAGTCAGTTTGCTAATGGATAGTTGGTTGTCAATGAAAAGATTTCCTAGATGTCTTTATAGCAGACACACTTTTTTTTTAAAAGGAACAAATTTTGATTTTAAAGTTTACTTTACGATGAAGTAAGTAAGGAGCCTTTTAAATACGAAAAAATAGACAGAGATAAAAATTGTGTTTCACTTTATTATATCCAAAAAAATCATGATTGCTATGTAACTTCTTTTTAAATACAAAAAATTTAAGTTGAAAATTTAAAATCAAAGTTATTGAGCTGAAAGTGACTAATAAACTTGATCAAAAGAGTTTATCGAAAAATTATGGTAATTATAAATGCCTGAAAAATCTAATTGGAACAAAATAAATTTTGGAGGGTATAATCATGAATGATGCATCATTTGATATTAAAGTTTTATTACTTACGATGCCCATACTTTGACATATTAAAAGAGTAAATCACGAGCTTTGATCCAATTTATAAATAAAATATAATAAACAAAGAATCAGCATAAAAGAATTCATTTTTGATAACGTGTATTAAGTTTGCTAAATGAAGTATTTCTTTAATTAAAGGTTAATACCAATCAAGCAAGAAGTGGCCAAAAATTACTCTCTTAGGAAAATAACAATGACGGCCCATTTTATAGTAAAATTTGGCGTTGAGTACAGTGATACAAATATCATGTCTTAAAATGAGAACATTAACATAAAATAATCTTTTTTTCTATTTTTCAACTAATTATCTGATCATGTTATAGAAAATCAATTGATGGAGTTTTAACCTAGCCAATGTGTTATTTTAGTAAGAAACTTAATTTTTAAAACAAAATTTGAATTCCCATCAAAAGATAACTTTTCAATTACTGAATGTTCTTTCGACCAGTTTAGTAAATTTGTGATGAAGTCTTAGTTTTGCAGATATAAAATCATTCATTCTTATTACTTACATAACCAAATAGTTATTGCCCACAATTAAGTACATATGAAAAAAAACCATTAAAAAAATAATATCTGAATTTATTATAATCTAAAATTCAATTACTTTGGTCTAAATAATCAGCATTGTAATTAAGAATTAAATATATCAAAAAGTTTAAATAATGAAATGTGACCTTACATTAATTTTGAATGGAATAATCTTATGCTTAAAAAATATGATTTAGCTAGAATTCCAAAATTATGGCATTTAATCCCAAAAAAAATAGAAAAATTAATTATTTTACTTTTAAAGGAATTTTTTGGGAAAATTTACCCTGGATAGCCTTGTTATCGCAAGATGCAAAATAAAATTCTTATGCATATGTGAGTTTGTTCATATTTTATTCATATATGAAATTATATTTACTTTCTTTTTTCACTTAAAAAATTTATAGGCAGAACTAAAGTGATAAAACATTTTTTTACCTTTAAAATTTAATATCATTGACAAACGAATCAATCAAGTAAAGATTTTTAACACCAATCATAAAATAATGATTAAGACATGCAACAAATGAAAAAAAGTTCCATTCAAATTTTTAGGGGCATTTTTCAAAGCATTTAACCCTCAATAATATAGTAAAAAACTGCAACGCAATGGTAAAAATGTGTACAAAATGTACACATATTACTCATTTTAAAGAATAAAGTAAATTTCTTCAAAAAATAAGTTTATTTAAAAAAGTTAAGTATTTTCAAAAAAAATTCACAAATTTATCACAGTTTGAGCAAAAACTTCTTTTAATTTGCCTCCTGTGTTTTGGACAAATTGGGAGTTTGCATTTAGAGCAAACTGAACGGCTCCACTTTTTACATTCAAAACACCGTCTTGCTCTACTTGAACAACTTTGTTCGCATCCAACTTGATATTCACTTTGGTTTGTTGCCGAATATCCAACAACTTGACCAGCTAAACGCACTTCAGCAGATATGGATGCTTTTTGAAGTCTTGATTTAGCATACGACTCACCCAATTGAAATGAAAGATTTCTCAAAAATTGTTTCCGTGATAAAGTGTATCTATTTTTTTTCATAATGATATAGGCGTTGTGCCAGCAAACATCAATAATATTGTAGTTCTGAAGAACGGGCCATCTTGAAGTTTTTCTTCTTGATGTAAATTCTTCGATGATCGAATCCATCAAATCTACGCCACCTTTATTTTGGTTATATTCCAATATTATATCTGGTCTTTTGTCTTCTCTTGAAGATATGCAAACTTTATTGTGTGAAGAGCTCATCATCAGTACAGATCTATTTTTCTTTGGAATGTAGGAAAATAGACATACTTTTTCTGCATGATCATAGACTGACAATGTTGAAAACACTTTACGATTTTTCGAATTTTTCAACACTTTTGGAACTTCTCTTCTTGATGACTTCACTGTTCCTAACAAAGATAGATTTTTTTCAGCAAGTTTTTTTGCCAGTTGATATGAAGTGAAATATCTATCCGTAATAACTTCCCTGCCAGTGTTGAAAAAAGGTTGCATCAAAAACATCACAACGTTACATGAAAATTTGTCGTTGAACTTCAAGCTGAGCAGCTCATCTGCACCAGTGTAAACATATCCATTCAAAGCAAAACCTGTTGAAGCTTCAGATGCCCAAAAAATTTTTAGGCTTTATTTTCTTGGTTTGGACGGCATATATGTTTTTCCGGGAACTCTACCTCGGTATCCGACGAGTTGTTCGTCAACAGTTATAAAAGTACCTGGAACATAGAACTTTTTCAAATTTTCCATGAACATTTCCCAGACTTCTCGAATCGCTGCCATTTTATCACTTTTTCTTCTTTCGTCTCTACTACGAAAGTTATCAAAACGCAAGCATCTGAGGAAAAACTTTACTCTTACAGCACTTATTGTTGCCTTGTAAAAAGGTCTTGCATCTTTTGAGCACCATAGTTCTTGTAAGTTTGACATATTGTCTCTGTCAACGCCCGCTCTTATTATAACAGCGTAACAGGCTTTGATCTCAGCTTCACTGAAGTTGGACATATAAAATGGAAAGTTGTCTTTTTTAGAGTTTTCCATATAGTTATACCGTATATCATGAGCTTTACGATTTGTATATCTGAGAATATGTAGGAACATCTCCTCACTGTAAAATAATAAGAAAGCAGCAATTTCTTTGTTTACAGCAAATAAATTTGTAGGAGTTTGAGTCAAAATATTTCTTTTTCGAAGAGCATTGGGAATTGAGTTTAAGCTCCAACAAGCACTGCCAGCCTTTAAATCTTTATCATATTTTTCACTATTCAAGAAATTATTTTCAAAGAGCTCAATGTTACTATTTTGATTTTCATAAATTTCATCATCATCCTTAGAAGATTCATTATGCTCATGAAAAACTTGAAGAGTTCCTTCATCTTCATCAACACAATTTTCATTTGGAGATTCATCTTCTTCCATTGGTGTCGTGGTCTCTATTTCAATCAACTTGTATTAATCTTTCTCAGACAAACTTTTAAAAGATTCAAAATCATCCTCACTATCGGTAAAATTTTCAGAGATCAAGGAAATCAATGTAGAGGCGTTTTTAAAAGAATTTCTTTTTTTCGACATGTTTATAGCGTTAAATTTTTAACAATTACAATGTAAAAATAACTTATAAAAAGCAAGCAAGGATGCAGAAGTAATCAACAAATATGGAGCAAAGAGCTGTGTTAAAAAATGGAAAATTATGTTACATTCACATCAATTTGTCAAAAACATCTGTATATATTCACTTCAATTTGTCAAAAACATCTGTGAATAAGATAGACTAAATGCATCACTGCATAATAAATACATAGTGCAGTGGAAAAATGAGTTTGAAGTAAGAGAGAAAGATAAAAGGTCGTGTGTACAAAATGTACACATGTTTTTAAGTGAAAGTGTTATTCACGCACTATGAATGGGACAAGACGATCAATTTCATGATGCTGATTTAGTTGCATTGATAATACTGAGTCACATGATACTCAATAGTTGTGTCTAATTTTTTATGCCTAGAGGCTTATAGTTGAAATACTAATGTGTACAAAATGTACACACAGTAACGTATTTTTAATCTGAAATTTTACTACCAAATGATCACTCATTTATCCATTTACACTTAAAATCATTTTCAACCATTATTGAGATTTGGATGTAGGAATTTGTTTTTCGAAGTTATCTTCATCAAAATAGTCCATATTCATAGCATTTAAACACTTTATAGAAGTATTCCTCAAAAATATTCCGCTTCAGATACCATGTATATCTTTTTTTTTTGGATTTAAACATATGGACACATGAGTAGTGTTTTTTAGAATCAGGCTTTGATCTCCCATACTAAGCCTGTATTTTAAGTTTACTGTGCATAGCTCCCCCACAAGCAGCTTAAATTCTACCCCTTACTCAGCATAGAATTTTTGTATACGGACCTTCTACTTAAAATTTGCACGAAGAAAAATTGCAGGTATTGAACGTCATTTTTACTCTAAACTTTCTCTTTAACTGTCATAAAAGGATTATCATAATTTAGTGCTTTTGTTTTTAAAATATTTTGTGAAACCTACGAAAAATCATTTCTTTCTAGATGTTCTCATATTTGCATTAGTAAGTATTGTGTCGGCATACACCTAGTCCTGGAATATTTATAGCCCCAATTCAAAATCCTCGCTTCCACACTTATCGCTTTTTCTTAACCCTATTCGTGACGAGCTATTTTATTTCCTCTGTGACGGGAGGGCCCTTTTGCCCTCTCTTTTTTCCCTAAAATAGTCAAGCTTATTATAAATTTCGCTCGAAAAACTCACTAAATAATTGATAGCGTGGTGTCATTTATTTTTTATGAAAATTAATCAACCCTGTCAAAAAATCAATCAAAGCTGTCAATCAATGCCAAATATATATAAACTTCAAAATATATTATAATTCCACGTTTTATTCGCTATCATAATTTATTTAATATACTAAATTTTGGTGATTAATTCGCACAAAATATTTCACCTATCACAAAATTAGCTTTCCCAGGCTAATAAAATACTTAATGAATATAAAATACTTATCAATTATTAATTTTAATTTTAATTATTTATTTTAATTTTATAATTAATAATTCATAAGTATTTTATATTCATTAAGTATTTTATTAGCCTGCGAAAGCTAATTTTCTGATAGGTGAAATATTTTGGGCGAATTAATCACCAAAATTTAATAAAATTAATTAATGAATAACAAAATACTTAATGAGTAAGTATGTCAGTTTTAATTTTATTTTTTTGATTTCAAAAAAAAATTCTTCAAATTTTATTAAAATTTGTTTTAAAAAAAGTTCCCATTTGGTAACAATGGGGGCAAATGGGTTAAATAAACATAATTTTTGTAAATATATTCACAGGTAATGGAAAAATGGTTATATATTTAGTATAATTCGACACTATATATTTAAGCTGAATCGATAAATTAATTTCCCCTCTTGATAGAATAATGATTTTATCCATCTCATAAATAGAGATGAGATCAAATTTCTACTCATATAGTGATCTCAGATCATGTTCGATAAAGCTCATAAAATTTAAATTTAATTTCTCATGAAATTTTTCAATAATAACCTTATAGATGCGTTATATATTTAAAGATAAATTATTATTAAGTCAGCAATAAATTTTTTATAATAATGACAAGATGAAAGATATTACTAACATAACATAAGTGTATTAAGCAATGTAAAGAGGCATTAAATATAATACAAATCAATCAAATAATGAGATATCTTTTATCTTTCCAAAAAGCATCAAGCTTTCTTTCGAAAATATTTATATTCAAGGAATCGACAACTTCATTTGGCAAGCCATTCCAGTGATTATATGCTTTTTGGGTTAAGTCTATAATTACTTTGATAGGAATCAGATTTAAATTTGAGTGAATGTGATCTGGAAATTCCCATTGAGTAACCAGGCAAAACATTCTCGTCAATGTTCATGCTTCCTTTCACAATATTAAATATAGTAATCATTTCATTTTAAGCTTCTGTAATACAAAGACGGAAGATTAATTTTCTCCAATCTTCTAATGTAAAATAAACTTTGCATTCCTTTCAAGTGTTTTGTAAATATTCTTTGAACGTTTCCTATTTTTCTGATGTTCATGATTGAAGAATTTCTAAAAATTACATTTTCATATTTTAAACCAGGCCTGACTAAAGATTTGAACAGATGAAAAGAAACTTCAATGTCAGATAACACAAAATATATTGTTTAACATGCGTAATATAAGCTTTCTTTACAACATGAGAAACATGATCAGAAAACAAAATTTTGAATCAATAATTAATCCTAAATCATTGTGTTACTTGATTAACTTTATTTCCACCTATATAAAAATTAGTATCATCTGTTTTTCCAACTTGAAGGTGACAGCACTTGTTAATGTTGAGTTGCAAATCCCATTCTCTACTCCATTTATATATTTTATATAAATCTTCTTGTAAATTTTTTTGGCATCATCACTAGAACCCTTGAATAATTTAATATCATCCATCAGCATAAATTTTTACATTTGATTTCAAATTATCACTTATATCATTCATGAATATAGAAAAGAATATCGGTCCTAATACTGAACCTTGCGGGATTCTACTTATAATTTCTGAGGTTATTGAACCGATTTCATTCAATCGAACACATATTTTCTGTTAAAAGTATAATCTCTCAACCATTCTATGAAATGGTTATTTATACCAAAAGATTCCAGTTTTAATATCAGTCTTTCAAAGGGGGGGGGGGGGGGGGGTCGAAAGCTTTCTGAATGTCTAAATATATAACATTTATCGTTTTATTATTATTCATTTCTAAAGAAAATTCATTAGAAAATTCAATAAAGTTTGTTATTGTTCACTTTTTTGGAAGAAAACCATGTTGATTGTTGTTTTTTTTTCAAGATGATTAACAACTTCATCCTTTTACTCAAATCATTTAAAAATTATATTGTTGACTGATATTGGTCTATACTCTATAGATAGAAATAATTGTTTTCTCACCTTTTTTGTAAATTGGTGATATCCAACCTAACTTCCATGCATCTGATAGTTTGCATTCGACTAAAGATTTGTTATATAAAATAGTCAAAGTTTGAGCTAAAACATTACAGAGTCTTTTGAAAAAAAGAGATGAAATGTTGTCAATTCTCAGAGATTTGGAGGTGTCTAAATTACTAAGTTTGTAGTAAACTACAGACATTGTTATTTGTATTTCTTTGACTTCAACTTCTTTAGTCAGAAGTTTACTCTCACTTCTAAAGATGGAAGAAAAGTATTGTTTAAATGCTTCTGGTAAGAATTAATCTTCAATTATATTGCCTTCTTCACTTAATATTGTTTCAACAGCTATATTCTTCTTTTATCTTTTCATTGATATATTTCTATACCTATTTTGAGTTTTGCTTGTATTCTTATTTTGATTTCATAGTCAATTCTATTTTTTTGTTAATTTTCTAAGAAAATTACTGATTTTTTTGTATTGTTCAAAATTATTTTATATGGAGTAAAGAATTTTTTATTTTTTTTATAGAAGAGGAAGATTTATTAATTATATTTGTCATTTAAATTAATAAAACAATAAAAAATAGTATGAGAAAAAAAAATAAAAACAAAGATTTAACAGTGGAATAACTACTGCACAAAAAGTCAGAAATGACCGCTATATGGTAGGTATATTAAAAATTTTTTTTAATAGAAAGAAATAGCATCTTTATTCATATACAATTTGGAAGATTTTCTATCCTGAGATTTAGCTACGTGGAGTTGAATTTGTTCTCTTAATAAATTTTCAAAAATTTTCGAACTTCTTTCTATATCATTTTTTTCAAGATATAGTCCATCAATTTTTTCTAGAATACCCTCAATAGAGAAAAAATCTGCATCATAAAACTTGTATTTTGAATTAGCTGTTCTACTTTGAATTGCTTTCGAAAGAGAAATGACCCACAATAATGATCGCTTTTAGATAGTTTTGGTAGTATTATCAAATTATCAATGAGATTTTCATCATTGGTGATTAATAAATCTAACAAGCTTTCATTTCCGTTCGGATCTATTCTCGTTGGTGTCCGAAATACCGCTATCCTTAAATTATCTTGAATAAAATTCAAAAAGCGACTTTCAGGCGAATTATGTGGAGGACTTTTTGACATAAATTTACTTTTGAATATTTTTTGAAATATTTTTGTTGTACTTTCATCCCTTTCTGTGTTAGGACTTCTATAAAAACAACTAAAAATTGTTGTGAGATTATTATGAAAGGCTTTAATGTTTAAATTTTTAAATAGATCTGTTGAGATAGATGAAAGCAGGTATAATGATAAAGAACTTTTGAAATAACAGAGCAGGCCTCTTCTTTTTGTTTTATTTCCAATAGTCTGATAATCACAGCCTATATTATGAAACATTTTGTAACCATTAATTTTGACAAGATTAATGTCAAAATTTTTTATAACCATATTTTTTGGCAATCAGTAAAGAACAATATATGAAACTTGTGAATTTCGATTATTATTTTAATTTCATCTAGTTTTGAAATAATAATTGATTCAAATTGGTATAAAAAACTTTTAGAAACTTAAAATTGCTAAGATTCATATGAGAACTAGACTTATTAAAGCAATTAACTAATATTTTTTTGAAAAATATTTTTTCATAATGCTCATCCCAATAATAGGATCACCTTTAACAATAAAATTGTAATTAGAGTTGTTTTCAGTGTTCTTACTTTTAGCTCTTTAGCGCATTTCATTCAATATGATTCTTTCATCTTGGTTTAGATTGTTCGATATAAAAATGTTTCTGAATTTATTTTACAAATTTTCTACAATATTTTTACTAGATTTAAATGTTCTTTTCACTAGGAAAAAAAACTTTGACATCAAATTAAATCACACAATGAGAAAATTTAAGAGACAGCTTTGAACTATAAATCCCAATACGCCTCTAATGCTTTGCTTACAATTTCGCTATCAGCTTGAAGTCTGTACTTCATTTTACTATACTTTATATGGTATATAATTTTGTTTTCATTCTAAAGTGGTACTTTCATCAGAAAATTATTTTGTGCAAGCTATGTTTGAAAAAACCTTTTTCAGAGAACTCAGAATTTAAACGATTTCAGAGAATCTCTTTGTTGTTCTTGGGTTTTTTTATCAATATCATGTGTTGTAGTATCAGTTAATAAAAACAGATATGCCTCTGGATATTTGGTAATTAATCATTTTTCAAAATTTGTGTTCTTCATGAAATCATTCATAATCATTTTTTTAATTACAAAAAGTTTCCACCTTTACCATCTAAAACACTCTTTTATTCACACCGAAGGAAAAAAATTGTCAAATTTGATTCACATTGATAAAAAAAACTTTGAGAATATCTTCACATAATGGTGCCTGACATAGTTATGGTAACTCTAACTGTTTGAAAATTTTTAGATCCCATTTTTAGTCAATTGATGTGGTGATTAAAATATTAACTAATAAGATAAAGGTTTAAAGATTTTTGATTCACAATGGAGGAGCTTCTTCTTCATGGTGAAGGTATTTTTTGAAAATCTCAATTCTAGATTTTTACACAATCTCCTAGTTCATTGCAAAGCTGTATATCTTCCGTTTGGACAAGTTACATACTTGTTTCTTTAATAAACTATATAGCCCCTCAAAGGACTTACATTGCCAGTATAAGAGCATTTTAACGAGGTACTATTTCATATTTCTTATGATCATGCGCTTTCATTTCAATGTGCCTTCAGTTCCCTTTCATACCCAATTATTTGTACTATAATAAATAACGATTTTAAGATAAAACTTATCAAATGTTTTTTTGGAAAAAAACTGATTTTTACCAATTCGATTGACACTTTCACCCACTTTTAGAGCGCAATGGCTAAAAAAAAGTTCAGAAATGAAAAACATGGACACTATTGTATTAAAAAATTATTTTAAATTTGAAGGATATTTTTAGTGAGAATTTTATCCTCAATCAAAATTTTAATAGTGATTTTCAATCAAAAACGAATTATTTGATTTGAGTGTTTTTTGAGAAAATAGAGTTTTTTTTTCAGAATTTATTTTTTTTTCAAAATGTCAAACTTGATTGATAATTCCGCACATTCTTGCACCCTATTTTAGAAACAAAGTCCTGAAATTAAGTGAGCATCGTAATAAAAAAAATATATATTTTATTTAAAATATAAAAGTATGTTTATGAGAACATTTTTAGGCATACATCACTAATTCTATTTGTACATTGACACATTTTTTTACAGTAATAGTAGAAACTTTGCCAAAAAATGGTATTAGGATGGTCAATTTAGTTTGAAAAATATTTTACTTAAAATATGAATTAATGCTTTGAAGAAAAATTTAAGGCGAAACTAACAAATTTGACCAGGCATTTTTACATTTTAATTACGAAGACTGAGTCCAAAAATGGAATCAGTATGGAGATCTAGTATTGAGAATATAAATAATATTCTAGCTAAAAAAAATTTTCGTCAACCGCAAATATGATTGACATTTTTACACTCTAATTGCAAAAATGCAATCTAGAAATAAAATCAGCTTGTTTGATTTATTTTAAAAAAATATATTTTATTTAAAATGTGGATAATTGTTTATGGAGATACTTTCTCAGACGTAAAGTCCAAATATATTTAGACATTTCCAAACCCTAATTGCTAAAACTCATTTCAGAAATGAAATTACATAGCGATTTGGTATAAAAAATATATATGTTTAAAATTATATTAATGTTCTTGGGGAAAATTTCAGACGTAAACCGCAAAAGTGATTAACACTTTTAGGCATTTTGAAAATATATTTGCAAAAAATGAGTCTGGAATTGAAATTGGAATGCTCGATTTAGTATAAAAATATGTAACTTTTTTAATTTGAATAATATTCATAGATATAATTTTCACACGTAAAGCACAAATTTGATTGACACTTTCAGAATTTTTCACACCCTAATTGCGAAAATTGAATACGGGAATGAAGTCAGCATGATTGATTTAGTATAAACATATATATTTTATTTAAAATTTGAATAATATTCTTGGAGAAAAAGGACACTTACATAAATTTTCACACGCTAATAGCAAAAACTGAGTCCAGAAATAAAATCAGCATGGTCGAATTGGTATAAAAAAATTAATTTAATTTAAAATTTGAAAGAATGTTTTCGTAAAGAATTTTATCATTAACAAAATTTTGATTGACATTCGCTACAAAGTTGCCATGTTTATAGGAAAAAGATGTATTACATAAGTGTTATGTGTTCCGATACATATATGATTATAAAATTTCAAAAGTGTATCTAATGTAAACAGCAAGTTATACGCTATAAACTTTATAATATAAAAATTTTGTTGAAAAAATGTACTGATTTTGATTGACAGTTTTTGACACGAGAGGATCATTCAACTACTGTAAAAATATTATCAAAAGATGCAGCTAACGATTTTAGAAAAACTCACAAAGTTTGAAAGCATATAATTCAGCCAATTTTGTACAATAGAAATTTTAGTTGAAGGGCGGAGGAGAGAAAGGATAAAATGTCTCCAACTTATAAGGTATGATCAAATTTGTATTTTAAGATTATAAATTTTATTTGAATAAACGCAAAGGCTAAATTATTTTCTGAAAGCATAAAACATATAAAAGAAGAAAATTTCTAAAGAGAAAAGCCAATCGCATTAGACATAAAAAAATCAAAGTGAAATAAACTGGACACAAAAATGCGTAAGGCAAATAGTTATAGGTAAAAAAAGTTTCAAATAATAGCATAAGAAGAAAACTTTTACTCATGTTAAGACAATTCACTGATTTGCTTGGAGTGATGCTTGAGAATTGGAGGTGTTTTCTATGCTTTTGAAATTCTGAAATCGATATTTTACATTTATAACGGTGATTTATTTTATTCTAATTGAAAGATGTTTTCCCATCCTTTCATTAGCGGTTATTCACGCTCCCATCTTGGTGAAAACGAACCGAATCTATCGCATCATGGGAAGCAAAAAGAAGGAATTTTCACGGAGAATCACGTTCATCAGTAAGAAATGCCAAATTGCAACTTCCATCTCTCTCATCTTTATCGAGGTATGCCTTTTTTCTAAGAAAATTTCTCTGCTTCTCTGATAAGACACTTTCAAGATTTCTTGTCATTGTCTAGGTACTACTTGTTTTACCTATATTACAGCCATTTTTCAATTCATTTTTCTTTAAATATGTGTATATATCACATGCATTTAAAAAGAAAGCGTGTTTAAGCTAAACTCAGAAAAAGCATTGAAGAAATTTTCATTAAAACTTAGATTTTATAGTTTACAATCAAAATTTTTTTTCAGATTTCAAGATAAAAAGTTGAACAGATAAAATTGAACAAATATATCATAATCCACCATTATTAATTTATAAATCAACAGTTCATGTCGAGTCCGTATAGAAAATCAAAAAACATAAAATATTCGTGCCTTCAAAACCGATAAATAACTCGTTACTAAACTTTCTTCAACAGTAAAAGTGTGAAAAGGCTGTAAAAAATAATTATAGTGTAAGAAAGAACTTTATATCCTAAAACAAAAGCTCCCCAATATTGCTATCGAGTTGAAATACACTGATCAAGCTTATCTATTCATACTTTGATAGGAACAATTCAGAGAGTACCTTGACATTGGATACGCCTCTTCCCTTCCCCATATTTTAATCTTCTGCATTTATTGGCTAGTTCACGTATACACTAGAGCCCTGCATCGGTTTTAAAAAATTATGCGCCCCGCCCCGTATTTTGTTATTTTTCCACCGACCCATTGCTCATTTTATTTATTTTGCACCCACGATAAAAAATTGTGATAGGGGTTCTATTTCGTATAAATTTTTAAAATCCGCATCAAACCCGTATTTAAGGTATTTCTATTAGAAAATTCATATTTACCAAATGAGGGCCCGCGCACCCTATTTATTTTGGGGGCTTGAGCCCCAAAATATTTAGTTTTTATTAAATATTTAATTTTTTCTTATTTTCTTCTTACTTTTTTGTAGCATTACATCTTCTTTGATATCCTTTTTTGTTCGATGTAGAGAATTCAATCGAACTGAACTCACACTTCGATTCAAGAGTTCTTTTGATTTCTCTCCTGAATTCCAATGATTTTAATCTAATCATATTATTTACTCAATAGCCTGGATGAGACGACTGGAATTTTTGAAAAATTTGTCCATATACAGTCATGCAATTTTTCCTTTGTCGATATTGCGATAAAAAATCTCTCCAGTATTTCCATCCACTCCTTCTATATATTGATTGTATTTAATTATCATGCACGGTTGATTCATTTCCTTCACAACTGAGTTCTTTTACCCACGCTGAGGTTTTATTCAAAAAATCAATACATTTTCAATGTCTCAACTAATGTAACCTCTTTACAGTGAAGCTCTATGCGTTGCGAACACTTTTATTGAGTACTTAAGCCGTTCCCAAGATGTTTGTTTATATTTGTAATTTAATTTCCATACAAACTGTTTTAAATTACAATAAATTTTTACGGATATACTAATCAATTTTTATTTGAATATATGTCGATATATGAAGAAATAAACACAGTATCAGAACAGTATATTGATTGTAAGCAACCATTTTCATATCGAAATTGCAGAGTATAAAGTTTTATATCCTTGAATACTATAAAAACCTCGTTTAAGGTTCATTGTTCCCGAATCCATAAGACGTGCCTCACGCACATAAATTTGGAGGACTTATTATATGGACCGTGGTTTATTTCTTGGCCGAATGCACTTACTGGCGTCAACAAGATGGTATCAAATTAAACAACTAGAGATTGTATTTCGGCTACATTGGAAATCTAACCCGAGACCTTTGGAATGAAATCACGGATGATGTCTAACCACCATGACACCTGCACTATAACGCAAATTAAAATTTATTTATGAAGCTCAGTTTGAAAGCAAAAGATGAGAACTTTGAATTAACTTTTATAGATATGTCTGCTGATCACGATGCATTTGGCCAAAAAGTCGGATGTGATCTACGTCTACTTTGGCTACAAACGAGTTCGCCTTCAATGCAGCACCGCTATAAAAACTGGCACCCTGATATCTCTTACTCCCGTCTTCTTTTTCATGGCTCTTTCAACGCTTTATGCCGTTAAAAGTCGCAATGTTCCAGCGAACTTTAACGAAGCAAAATTCTTAGGCTTTTGCATGTACTCAACCTGTATCATTGTTCTTTCATTTGTAATCCTGTATTACGGAAGTGAATTTAAGGTACGTTTATTTTTATACTATTGACATTTAAAAGACGAAAACATTGTCCTCTTAGAGTGATGTGTATGCATCTTTCAAAAGTTCTTGTTTGTTTTGAGAAACTCAAAAATGGGCATTTTGAAAAAAGATCGCCTTTTTGTTTAAAGGCCTTATTTTAACGCGTAAGCCAGGAAATAAATGGTATTTCATATAAATTCCAAATCGCATTTAATAGTGGCATTGAAAAAAATTATATCTTACAAAGGCACAAAGGTAAAGTATTAGTTTGATAGGGTTAAATTCAATGGCAATGAGAAAGTTAGTTCATGAATATATAAACAAATTAGAATGTGATTTAATTAAAATGTATTGATCTTCAATTTTAACCTAATTAATTTTAATACTATTTGCAATCTATTTTGGACCGAATAATGCATGTTTACGCGCCCCCTATAGAGACGATAAAATATGGCCAACATCTTAGACCGCTTTCCTTATAATAGAGGTATGACTTGAATTAAAGCACGCATTACAAATTTATTAAAATCTGAATACTGGCATAAGTTAAATTATAATATATTTGTATACAAGTAGAGAAACTTTAAAAATGTTATATCATTTTTTTAGGAAATATCCATAACAATATGTCCAATGTTGTGTTCCTTTGTGGTGATCGCTCTTCTTTTCTTTCCAAGAATCCATCTCATTATATTTAGGCCTGAGAAGAACGTGAGAAGCGCCTTCATAACAAACAAATCCCTACGAATTCACTACGGAAACTCTAATTCAAAAAGAAAGAAAACTTTGTATCGCTTCTACTTTAATCACTGAATTGAATTCTAAATATGACTTTTGATATAAGCTAGAAATCATTATGTCAGTTTACCTTTTATGGTATAGTTTATAGTTTTACTATGTAACTAAAAGGGTTGGACCATTTAAGGCACGATTCTCATAAATGACCTTATGGCGATATATAATTTTAAAGCCCATTCTTTCAAACTTCACATTCTTATCTTTTGCCTTTACTAAACATACAAATCTTTTGGATTCCTATAGAAAAAAACAAAATTAGCATGATTGTAAGAACGTTATTTTATAGGTTTAATAGTTTTTGATAAAAAAATACATAAATTTCGATTAAATTTAATAGACAAAATCTTGATAGCCAAAGTTTATTGTGGTATGAAATCAAAGAACTAGAACAATTTGCAAGAATATATGAAAAATTGTAATGTTCATAACATTTAAAGTGTAATGCATGACGAGCGTATCAATTTGAAACCACAGTATGTCTTCCTCACGCAGAACACGATTTGGGAATGTGTGTACAACAGGATTTAACAATTTATACTACCAGAAACATGCTGAGCTGTTTCTTTAAGAAACTGGAAAGCGAGAAGTCAGCGTCCCATAGACAGACTAATATCATTTCTACTCGCTTGGCGCAAATTTTTGCGAAAGAAGGTTATTCTAATGTCATATAAGGCCCTCAGCATAGACCTGTTCAAATTCGGCGTGAATCAATCCAGTTCTCTTAATATCCAGACCAGGACTAGACCAAATTATCTATAGTTTGAATCTGACTGTAATATCTATCGACCAATTTGATCCAACTACAGAAGTTAAGGATAGAACTGAAACAGTAACACTCACAACCGGTTTTAGACAGTTCTTAAGATCGTTTGAAAAAACTGAAAATTTATTTGCTAATTTTACATTACATCGAAAAAATAACTTCGCGTAAAATTTTCCCAATTATATGTGCGCATTTAATTCAGATAATTTTGGCACAATTTTACATAAATCAATTTTAAAACTTAAATTGAAAAATGAAAAAAAAATCAAAGATTAATATTTCAACAATAAACTCAAAGATATTTTATTTAAACTTTAAAATAGCAAAACTATAAAAGAGTTTAAGAGAAAGACTAAATGAAAATTGAAAAAAATCTGTACAAACTTTGAAACAAATCTATATAAAAAATTTTAATTTAAAAACTAAAATTTAAAATATGTGTTTATTTATATGTAATTTGACATAAAATATGTCATAAAAGACAAAACCTTTTTATTTAAGGATTTTTTGTAGATAAACCTAGAATGACTGAAGCCGTCATTTTTGATTGATTGCTAACTACCGTAACAAATATCAACAAATCACACACGAAAATGACAAATTATTTATCTTTTCAAAACTTTTTGGCCTTGATTGTTTCGCAATATATGACAATAATAATTCTTCTGCAATTGAGCAGGTTGCTTTATCATTGATTACACAGTTTCTCTAGCATTGAATACTTAATAACCTTATATCATATCTATTGAGAATATCTAGGATTATATTCTAAACTCAATAGTTTTCAAAATATTTTATTCAAAGGTATCCTTTTTAAATTTTGCTTCTTCGTGTTACTTATGAATTATTTGATCACATAAAAAAAACTCCGTAAAATTTCACAAAATGGATACTTCTTCTGATTTCTCGTCCTTATCAGATAAAGATGGAAGTTTTGATGAAACGTTAAGTATTTTGATTTATGTAAAAAACATTGTGCTAAAACTGAAAGAGTAAAATGTAAGTTCTAAAAAATTTAAATAATTTGGGTAATTTAGTGGCTGCATTTTCTACATTTTTGCACAAATATTCATCAGTGAAATGCTCGTCGACCAAATGTCCTTAGAGGAAACTAGAAGATATCCTTGATTTACTGAGAGTATGTAAAGCTTGACCACTGTGGTGTGATCATAATGATCCATGATCCAAGCTTATCATGTAAGAGAAAGTGATAGAGTTTGTTTATTATAGGCAGGTGTCAATTTGCTTCACCTCCTCCCTCCCTATACCCTGGTTGTGCGTCTGTGTGTATTCGTTTATAGCAGGATTGTATTGTAGAATATCTTTTTGTAAAACGTAAGTAAATCTCTTTGCTCAATTTCTTCTGTTGCGGTGGCGGTGGGAGATAGCTTGAGAATATACTAAATTTAGCCCGAGCTATCAATCGTGGTCTATAGCCATTAGCGAGGAATGCCGCGTACGCCGTTGTTCTTCAAGTCGTATGGGGCCTTGAATAAGGATGGATTGCACGAGCAAGTAATATCGCATGGTTGATTGATAGATAAATTGGTGTAGTAGAAATTTTGTTTCATTCTTGAATCACAAATCGAGTTAGAATGGCGAAGCTTTATGGAAACATATATAATTTATTCATCTCTAATATTTCTCTTATTTTTATTGCACAGATTTGAATTAAACAACATCTCGCCTTCAAAGAACTTTTCCAACTTCTGCTTTCCAAATCTGTTAGAAAGGAAAAAAAGTAAACATAGAAAAGGAAATTTAAAAATGGATCAAATAAGTATCTTAAATCAGTCAATAAATTCCATGAATTATTCGCCAAGTATGAGCAACAACATCTTAAATGTCGCTTGTGAAATACGTAGGAAGAACGATACCCTCAGAAAAGCTACCTTTCCACCCGAAAATAAAGAAATAGATGGGAAAAATATAGAAAAGAATTTGAACGAACTTAAACTTCAGATGCAAAACTTGGAGACACCGCAACTTTTTTCACTGATCAACCGGTTGAAAAATATGTTGAATGAAGCAGTAGAAATAAAGGAAAGAAATAGTCAACATCCTGGGCCTGTGACGATAACAGCTGCAAGAATTTACACTCCAAAAAACAACAAAACTCAACATCTGTGAAACCTTTCAGGACATCAAAGGGGAGTTGTGAATCAATTGATATTCGATGCATCTTACCCAGTTAAAAATTGTCTTCATTTGTTGGTTATTTATATTGATCGTGATGATTTTTAAAAATAAAAAATAAATTTTGCTCAAAATTTTAAATGCTAAATTTATCTCTTAAATTTTTTAAATACTAAATTTTGCTCTAATTTTTTAAACACTAAATTTGCTCTAATTACTTAATTTTAAATGCTAATTGCTCTAATTTTTTAAACACTAAAATTTTAAATACTAAATTTTATCTAATTTTAAATACTAAATTTTGCCCAAAATTTTGTGTTATTTACTGCATTCTTGTATTAAAATATTTCAACAGAAAATTTTTGAATGGCTCAAAATATTCACTAGAAAAGATATTGATTATGGGTAAAAATATTAACTTAAATTTTAAACTATAATATAATGATAGCTAAAATAGGATTATAAAATTAAAATAATGATAAACTCATTTTTCAAATGAAGCCATACTTTGACAAAAAAAAACTTCAATCGAAAATAGAGACATTTTAGTACCACCGATAACCTTTCTTATAATCAAAGCACTGTGATTTGGTTGAATGTATATACACCTGAAATAAGAACTTAAGAATTGTGGCTTATTATTTTAAAGAACAAAAAAAATTTGTTTGAAACCATCACAATACTAGGATAGTTTTTTACAATAAAATTGAAAAAAGACATTTGACAAATTTAAAGTAAAGGCGCTATTTATAATTGTGTATATTTCTTTACTCTACAGTTTACACTATATAAAATCAAAAGTAAAAATATGTTCAACATTAAACCACAATTAAAGCAGTGTTCCCCAATCTTTTCCTACTTAACGCTCCCATCGAACACATTTTTCTAAGAAATGCCTCCTTTGATAACCTTAACGGCCCTTACTTATAAAATACTTATATTATTTATTATTATTATGCTGATTTGAATCAAAACTCAATGTCAAATGATATGATTAATAATATTATCAATGTTGCGAGAAAAGGTGGGATTAAATCTCTTCTTTCACGTGACAATTCTAAGGAAAATATTAGTCTGGCTCTCATATATCTTATTAAAGAATTTGATAAGCTTAAATCAACGTCTTCCTATCCTAATAACGCTGAAGATTTTTCATCTTTAAAAGGAGATGTTTCAAATATTCAAGCTGATTTGTCTATTATAAAACAAAATTTAAATATTCCCACAAAAGTGTATACTGATGCTGTTAAATCTAAAAAGAATATACTTTATGTGAAATGAGATGATGATAAAGTTTCTAATTAAGCTACAATGAATATCTTTAAAAATCTTCAAGTTAATTACATTAAAGAAAATAATAAGAGTGGAAAAGTGTCTTTAGCTGATGAAGCTAATTTGGTCAAAAAAAATTCACGAAAGTTAAAAACTTATCTCCTAAAATAAAGATTAACTAACCCAATGATGTTAATGCAGATGCTTTATGTCGTGAAATTATAGCAAAAATCCTGGAATAAAACGTTTGATCGATGATGGGGGTATTTTTGAATATTTTTACTCCTTCAAATCTAATTATAATAACATGAAAAGTTGTATTTTTAAAATTGATTCTAAAATTTACACATATCTTATTAATTCTAACTTTATCTCTAGTAAATGTAAATGTTATAATTATTATTCAAATGTCCAGTGTACTAAGTGCCTTTATTTTGGTCATACTAGTACTAACTGTAAAAATTCCTCTATTCTCTGTGCATATTGTGCTTCTGATGAGCATGTATTGAAAGATTGTAGCTTTCGATCGGACAAAAGTATGTTAAAATTTGGCAATTGTGTAAAAAACCACATTTCACAGTCTAATCATTTTTCGTGTAGTTCTTCATGCCCCCTGGTTCAAAAAAATCTTGCGTATGTTAAAAGTATAACCTATATTTCTTTTTATGATGATTGCTGATCGTATTTCAAATTTGAATTCTTCTGATAGTAATTATAATAATATTTATACACTTGATATTCTAACCTCTTCATATTTTAAAGATTCTTTCTTATATGATCATTTTTACTCTTCTCTTTTTGCTGATGTTCCTGTCTTGAATGCCAATAACTTGAATATTATAAGTTTGAAAGTTCAATGCCTTAATGCCAAGTTTGATTCACTTGAATGTTTTCTTTTTCATTTCAACTCAATTAGCAAATCACCTCTCTATATTATTTGTATTCAAGAACTTTGGTTCAATAATAGTAATAATTCAAGTTTTTTTAATATTGAAGGATATCGTTTTTTATGTATTATTTCTAAAATATCTCTTCATGGTGGCCTAGCATTTTACATTCATAACTCAATCAAGCATAATGTTTTCACTCATAATAGTGACTTAAAAGTTCAAGCAAATCACCTCTTTCATTAAAAATTGATAAAAATATAATTGGTGATCCAAAAATCTTGTCCCAATACTTTAGTCAAAAGTTTACTAATGACATGAAAATAAGTAAACCTGATGGTGACTATTTGACTTATATTCTTAAGTCTTCTTCTAATTTTCAAGTTTCAAAAATTCCTTATAATGATCTTCTTATAGCCATTAGTGAATTAAGTACGAATAATTCAAGTGATATTTACAATGTTTCTATTTACCATATAAAAATTGTTTTACATATACTTGGCCCATACTTATTAATAGGTTAAAAGTGATGACCTATGTTTGCGCAAATAAAGTATTTTTTACATTCTTCAAGCGGGTTTTTTAATTCAGGTATGTAGTGTACTTTTTATAACGATTATTTATGTTATTAAAAAATTTGAAATATTTGATGAACTTTTCAATCTTTTTGGAAATGAAAATTTTATAAAATTTTGATTTTTTAAATATGAAATACTTTTGATATGTTTGCTCAATTTTTTGATCTTTTTGGAAATAAAATTTTTTTTATTTATTATATAGTATTCTTTAAGTTTTTCCACTTTTAAATGATAAATTTGACATGAATAAGCTAGCTCAAGTTTGAATCATATCAAAAGTAGATTTAATGGAACTTAATTTTTACTAAATTTAAATTATTTTTCTTACTTATTTGTACTTAGGGGTCACACATGTATGACGTACACCAAAAATTTGAAATTTTTTCACGGCACTTGTTTCAACCTTATTAGTATTTTTTGACTGTTAGTGTGTGAATACTAATATTCGAAACAAATGCCGTTTCTTTATTGTGTTCTGGTAAAAGATCTGACGACGTTGTCTACCTAGCTCCTTATTCTCTGAATAACAATAGCCAAGAATAGTTAGTGGATGAAGTTATTGTCTTACAGCATTGCCATTCAGACAAAACTCTTACCAGGAAATAGAGCAATGAATAAATTGCGTATAAGATACGCCAACTTCTTCTTTTCGGACGCAAAAAGGTAAGTGATTATTTCAATAGAATGATTATTATTCTAAAGGAAGTAATATCAGCAGTCGGTTGGTATTGTGACAGCCTCCTGTGAAATTGGGCTTTTTGTGGCGAAGAAATAAAAGCCTTCCACGACAAATGGTGAAGCATGGCATCGTTGATGAAGCAGTGTCAAATAATACGATATAGAGGTGTATTACAGAAATCTCTACTGTTA
>JAUIRK010000220.1:0-213826 GCA_030549495.1 Nectonema munidae | reverse complement strand
GTGCTAAGCATAAAGCCTACGAACCAAAAATCTAGACCTCAAAAAAGTTTATCCGACCCATTGGATGCTTCTTCCTTTATTGCATAATGAGATTTGTAGGCAGCATATTATGTTCATGACATCGATTTTCTTTCTATAATTATAATTTTTTGATCTATTTTTGTGCATTTTTTTGATATATTGCTATACAAGTAGAAGTAATGAAATTGACGTGTGATACATGTATTTAATGCCAAGATTTTTTGAAACTTATCATCTGCTTATCTGTATCAATAAGTTTTCATAAGTAGGTATAATTTTTTTCTCAATAGCATTGTAATAAATATTCTATATTCAATCTATTGCTGCAAGAATATTCTCGGTTGTTTTGTATTTCGTTTATATAGGAAAATTATTTGACCAAGCAATATCTTTCAATATTAAAACTGATACTAAAC
The DNA here is from genome assembly GCA_030549495.1 of Nectonema munidae. Classification (NCBI taxonomy): domain Eukaryota; kingdom Metazoa; phylum Nematomorpha; class Nectonematoida; family Nectonematidae; genus Nectonema; species Nectonema munidae. The sequence continues at coordinate 213,389 of JAUIRK010000220.1, read as the reverse complement.
TTTGAAGAACTAAATCTGGGTCGTGATAGCAGCCAAAACCATACCCTAATAAAGGAATTTGAGTTTTAGACCTTTTTGTCAACTGGGAGATCAATTTTAAAAAATTGGGATAGTTTTTTCGAATTTTGGCTGAGAAAGAGCAAATATTTAATAGACCTCATCATCCTCTTCCTTAAATGCATCAGCAACTTCAACATCATATGTGGGTGTATATAAGAAACACATACTTTTTCATCAATAACAACATTTGGTTACTCAAGCATTTTATAAACTTGAGAGAAGTGTTAAATTCTGCTCTGCTTCACCGTGTTTCTTCCTACCCAGTCTTAATTCCATTCCTCAGCCTCTCAATACGTTACCTAGTGCTTTCATCATCCACTTCGTCATAAACACCAAGAACAACGTAATCATCAACCAGGTAATCAACGCTAACTGTGGATAAAGCGTTTTAAACGAAGCGAGTTAATTAGGCATTCACGTGAACTTTGCAAGCATACTTCGCCATCTTCCTTGAATCTGTCTTGACACGCAGTGATAGTAGTTCATTGCATCTCTTGCCGACCTGTCGTCTCCAAGTGAATCGTTTATGCGGAGTTAATGAAAACATAAGATACACCGGCATTGCGTATCATCTTTACACCACCACAACCTCTTTGCGTGCTTCTTCTATGTTATCGTTTGCTTCTGTGAATCTAACTGCATTAAGGCGTACCATTTAAGCGTGGCAGGTAAGGTAGAGTAAAGTGCGCGACACTCTCCTCGATTCCAGCACTCATTCTCCTTTTGTAGCGGTTGTCAATCGTGCCTCATTCATTACTTCCAATTCATCCACCTACAACACACTCATTCCTCTTCTGTGCTCTTTTGTACTAAACTCTCCCTCCCTCCCACTCGTTTTGAAAGTACTTGAGAGAATCAAAGAGGTCTTCTGAATGCTGCCCACACATTTCACTTTTTTTGCTCTTTTTGCAGGCATTCTCATTATTCACATAAGTAAGTAGCCCTTTTTTTACTTTTTCTTCGTGTTCGGAGTTCTAGATTAGTTATTTTTTGGTTAGCTTGTTACCTAGATTATTGCTTGTCCAATTCTTTTCATACACGATCCATATTTTGTTGAGGAGAAATTTGTGTCACACTTATTGATTTGAGATATACAAAGACCAAATAAATGCACATTAAATATGCCTTTCACTAAATTTGAAGCTTGGATGAATATCTCAACTTGCATGAATCGGAGCAACTTCAATGTTTTTAGGGTTGGCTGATGATTTATTCGTCATCAATCAGACTTTTGCATACAGAAAAAGAGTTTATTTTACGCAATAATACAACATATAAACTTCTTAGCCAGCTATCCTTTATCTATTACCAAAAATAGACCAAGATTCACAAGATATAAAATTAACAAAGATTTGTAATGGAGTGAATATACCTACTGAAAAATATCTTGGCTAAATTAATTTGTCAAACCTTCAATATTGTTACACTTTTCCAACAATCTTGATTGTATCAATAAAATAAATTAATGGTTAGCAGAGAACTTTTTGTCTTCGAAAGCATTACATTTAACATTGCTAACTTGTATGGACCTATACCATTAAATGACTCGCTTGGCATTGTAAAGAAAAAACTAGAAAAACTTGAAAACTTAGAAAAACTTAGAAAATCTTATACCTTGATACACTCAACAATATTATTTGGCATGAATCTAACTATTTTTTACAGAAAAAGGATTTGCCAATGGAAAGAAGAGATTCTTCGGCATTGGCGAATCTTTCCATTGTTTATTTCAAAATGGGTTTCATATGTCCGAGGTTTCTCAACGCTATTTGCATTCGCTAAATTCATGTTGTATTTTGGTTATACTTGATAAAGAAGTAGAAACTGATAAGCTTTTTGAATTTCTCAATAGTCTGGATATTAATAACAATTATACTTGAATCGATCAAAAATTGACTCTATATCATATATTATATAGACACATTCTGTTCAAAACATTATCAACTAAAATTTTCAGAAAAATAACAGATAAAGGAATTACTATTGATTATAATCTACACACTCGTACAAAGAGTAGATAGACTATATGCGATAAGTCTTAAACATAAAGAAGACGAGTTGAATGAAATGAAACCAAATAAATAAAGGATAGTTTCAAGTGTCAATATTGTGCAACATTTTTTGATACATACAAAAACTATTAGAGTAATAAAGATATCATTGAATTAGTTAGATTCAAATTCATTCTATATGATACACGGAAACTCTAATTTAAAGCTCCCATATATCAAGGAAAACGTGAAAAAACACCCAAGAAAATATAGAAGTAATAAAAAATTTCAAGCCATACTAAAGCAAAACTTATAACCCAAAAAACCATAGATGTGATGAAACGTGCAAAATAATTGAAATTAGATGTAATGAAAAAAAATATCTTACACAAGTTCACATATACTAGTTTCTATATTTAACACTGCACTTTTGTTAATTATAAGTGCAGGGGAAACAATTTTTGACATCAAATATCCTATTTTTTTAACTTTATAATCAAAAAAGATTTATTTTTTGCAATAAATTTTTGACTCAAAGGAAATTTTGAGTTTTTCAATTAAAAAGGCTCATTTCTTAGACCATATTAGATTATTATAACAATTTAAAAATTTTGAGTAAAATAACTACAGTTTTAAAATAATATTTAATATTTTTCGTACTTTAGAAATAGTTTTTCAAATTTTTGTTCAACTAAAAAATTTCTTTTTGAACTTTATGAACTAAAAAGTCCAAAAAACAGAAGAAAATATAGCTTCCCCTTGAGGACCAGTATACCAGCGGTGTAGCATGAAATGGAAATTGTCTTTTAAAAGTATATAAAATTTCATACGATTGGTCTCCACATATCCTGTCCTCAATTAAAATTGGTTTACAGTTATTTTTGTTCTTTTAAAAAAGGAATCTTTCACTTTATTGAATTTTGTTCACACTGATCATAACACAGACACCTCATTGTACTAACACCTGTTTTTTCTCATTACAACTCTTGTCTCATAATCTTCCCGCCTAAATTATGAATCAAAATATCATCTTCTTTTAAATAAAATTCTTTGAAATCTTACTTCTTATTTCTTTTTTTCATTAACTTCTTTAAAAAAAATACTTTGACACTTTATTTTTATTTTTTAAAAAATTTAGTTTTTACATGTTGTCAAAATGTCAACAAAAACAATTTTCTAATCATAATTCCTTACTACAATTCCTTACAAGATCCCTTACTATTAAAATTTATTTCAACTCAAAATAGAAGAAAGATTGAATAATTTTTCTTGTAATATAGAATCTGTAGAAAGAAATTTTAAGAAAGAGTTTATTGATAGAATTAAGTATTCAAGCAAAAAAATTGAAAAAAAGTTCCTATTTTTTGAAATTTTTTACTTCATATTGGACAATTTTAAAATTTTTAAAACATAATTCTGTGATTTAAACAAAAATTTATCATTTTTTCTGCACTTAATGTTGAACACAACTCCAAAGGCACACTAGTCTTAGTAGGAATAAACGATCTTTATCTATCTTTACTTAAATTATTATTTAATATAACACAAAATTCCTTAAAATGGATGATAGTCTTTATATATTAAGAAATTCAGGAAAATATCAAAATATTCCAAAACTAAAAACGATAAGACTTACAATATATTTCTAATTAATTCTTAATAAATAGATTGTTTAATTATAAAGAAGATAAAGTATATTTAAGTTGGGTGGAGAAAAGTATACTCAAAATTAAATTTTAAGTAATTTTTTAATTCAATGATAAAATAAGTCATTTTCATGCGTTAATTTTGCATTATTGTGGTATACTGTGGCTATATTCAAAAGCCTAAGTGAACATGGTGTAAAGAAACTTTGCATTCTTTCTTATTTTAACACTGCGAAACCTCAAAAATCGATCCTACGAATTTCCACCACCCTCAAAATCCTTCAGACTTCTCGGCATAACGCATTTTTCTGCCGATAAACCGTCTATCGCAACATCTGTCTCCATGTTTTTATTTTGAGAACAAAACATCATAAAATAGGGCCTCAATAATTCGTCAAGTTTAGTTACAATGTATTTGTTCTTTCCCAAGCCATGAAAAAATATGTTTTAATTTTACTTTTATTATTTGTAAAATAGTAATAAATGTAACTATGATCTTACTACAGTAGTGTGAGGTTGACGGCATCACTACTCTTGTCCAAATTTACATTAATGAATTAGTAAGGCAAACTTACTAATTCTGAAATCTAATTCTAATTTTGAAAATGTAACTTACCAACAAAATTAGTAAAAAGTTCAGAATAATTATTAGTTCTAGTTTTGACTTCTCCTACATAAGTTATTAAAAAGGTGAATTCTAATTTTGAATATCTAACTTACCAACAAAATTAGTAAAAAGTTCAGAATAATTATTAGTTCTAGTTTTGACTTCTGCTACATAAGTTATTAAAAAGGTAAATATACTTATAAAACCTCAATGATAAAAAAACTATATTATATTTGTAACAATAACTGCCCATTACTATAGCTCAGTCAACTTGGCTATTATCAATCGAATATAAAAGTAACCTCAAATTTAAAAATTGATATAAATAAGCAAATAAAATTGAAAATTTATAAAACACACTAATTGACTAAATGGACAAATATTCATAAACTTTTTTCTAAAATTAATTTTTTAATAATTTGTTCTAAGGATAGATATCTTTATAAAACAACATGTAAAATATATTGTGAAAACTCATTATTTAAAAATAAAAATCTTTGCTATTAACGCCATCTATATTTTTATTTGTATACTTCAAATTAGGCCTTCTCTGTATCTTCATGAGTGCATAGTGTGTTTGTTATTAATTCACATCCCCTAACATTGAAAACAAATAATTGATGCTTCTTTTGGTGTATCAAATTATGGGTTAGTCTTTAACAAGACTAACAGATAGAAAAAAGAGTATATTTTAGATAAATCCAGTTAAATAAACATTTTTTGAGTTGAACCCACTTGAATCATTCATTGTTCAGAATATTTTAATCCTAAGAGTTATTTTTTATTATTATTAATTAATAAAATTAGTTAGTTTTATGACTAGTATGTAGTAAGCAGGTGTTTCATTCGTCGAAACGACGTAACAAAAAAACCATTTTAAAAAAACTTCGTGAAAAATTAGCAATATTTAATTTATTAAAAACGTCTAATTTGCTAAAACTTTCTCCACTAAATCTCTATATTCAACACGTGCACGGATAATTGTGCAACATTACCCAGGTATGATATTTTTAAAGAAATTAGTATTATCAAATGACAAAAATGATTTTTGTCAAATTTTACAATAAAATGCTAAAAGTGTTTTATTTTTAAAAATTTTTCCACATTTCAATATTCCATTTTCTTTATTTTTAGATGCACAGACACTTCCAGCGATGGGTATGACTTTTGTATTGAAATTTATTATTAATAATTAAACCAAAATTGATATTATAAAAAACCAATACTTTATGATATACAAGTGGGTTCCGTCATTCGTTTCTCCGTCCGTTCAACACATAGATATCGTTAACGTTCAAGGGTTTGGACCATTCGACTGGATGAAATTCAGAATACTCCCTTTCCACTTTACAATACGCGAAAAAGTGAAGTTAGCAAAAAATGTAGGGATCATTGAAGGAGTATTGACCATTTAGCACTGATGAACCAATTATATAATGTATTGATCATTAAGCAAATTTTCGCTTTCAATTAATTTGTAAAAAAATAAAATTCAAGTAAAATTTAAAAGGAGTTTTTATCAGGGATATGCGTCTATGATTGGGTTCTTTAAAATCCGCCGTCTTAAAATTTTTTTTAAAAGTCTATTTTATTTGTAAGGATTTAAATTGTAACGGGATATTTATCTACGAATATCTTGTTCCCGCTTCAAGTAAATTTTTAACAAAGAACACTTTTTTTCTATAAAATGGAAAATAATAAAATAAAATAGTGAAATAATTAAGTTACATGGTTAGAGAATTTATGGTAAGTGTATATTTGATGAGTATATGTGTATTGAAAAATATAAAGGATTATTTTACATTAAAAAATTTTTAAATGTAATCTGATAGATTTTCATACGCTAATTCTAAATATGCAATTTATTTTAAAGGAATCGAATATTTTCTTAATTTTTTTCACTTCCAAAATTGCTATTTTTCACATTTATAAAGTTTAAATGGAGAAAAAGTGTATAAAAAGTCAATTTTTGTTATATTTTTGTAATCCGTATAAATTTTCATTAAGATGTGGTATTAAAATTGAAAATGGAATAAATATTTTCGAAAATTCAGCCAAAGACCCAAAAATTTTTTTGAAAAATAAAGAAAAATTTAATTTTTTTTTTATCTGGTGTATAGTAAAATAAAAAGGAAGAATGTGAAAAAAAGTTAATTAAATCTATTTTGCTATGAGCAAAATTCTTCACAAGTGTCACCGTTAAAGCAAGTGTCATTTAGTTACAAAATGTTGAATATACATGAATTAATAAAATTTTCAACAAAGCAAAGTAAATACAATTTACATATGCTGAATCTCCGTATGTAAATTATCAAGCTGTGTAAAATGGACATAAATTTGTTAGAATGTCTTTTTTCTATCTATTTTTAAAATTTAGTTTAAAATAAAAAAATAAAAAATCACTATCTAATTTTCATATGAAATTTACATAAATTTGAATAATACATTTTGAATTCACCTGCGAGTGAAAAATACTCATTCTTAATTAAATTTCAAAATTTTATCAATTAGCAAAAAGTAAAATAATATATGTAAAATAGGCTCATTAATATACTTTAGCTTGTGAATCATTCAAAAATTACTCAACTTTTATTTTATTACTTTTTTATTCGACAACCAAATGGCCGTAGCTTTATTTTTAAAGAAATCATAAATAGTTTAATTTTGAACTAGTAATGAAAATAATTTTTTTAATAATTTTTGAATTTAAATATTAATAATTAAAGGCATTATTAAAAAGTTTTTAACATATTTTTATTTGTGCAATTTTTAATTGAAGGCTTATACAAAGTAAAAAACATTGAACAACATTTATACTATTCACAAGAATCAAAAATTTGTGCAGAGAGAAATGCAATAAATTAAGTAGATCACATGTGGAATGTATAAGTTCATTCCATCTCTACATTCTCTATGCTTGCTTCCATGAGTCGTTTTTAATTCACCCTTTATATATTTTAATTACAAATAACGAACAATACATAATAATGACTAAATTGACTTTTTCTACACGTCAAAATAGTCGAGAAAGAATAACAAAATACATACTTTAAATTCTACCTGCTTCCCCTTTCAAAGAAATGTAGGTGAAAAATTCCTCTTGAGTCTCTTAGAGAAACATAACACAGTTCTTCCTTTCTATAATTGTGCCATTCTTACCATATTTAAAGATGCCTTCTTTTTCATTTATATTTGACCGTATAAATCCATGGTTTAGGAGCATGTTAATTAATTTTTCATTCTGTTAGTTAGTTAGATTGTTATTTGCTTTGTAATTTTAGTTAAATTTCATAATAATATTTTAGTGGGCAGTTCAAGAAATTGATCAAAAGTGATTTTTTATAGAATTCATTTAAAAATTCATCCCTAATACTAATCAATTATTAATTTCGATATTAACAGATAAACTAACTGTATAAATGTAAGTATGACTGACTGATTAACTATAAGTATTGCTACAAGACCAAATTTTTTTTCCATTTTTCCAAAACCTGTGTTTCTATTTATAAATTGAACCAAATATTCTTGAATTGATAATACTTAATTTTTTCTTGATTAATTAACTGATCCCATATCAAATTTCAAAGAGTAAAAGTTATATAATCACTTAAATATATAATTATAATTAATACGATTTCTTTATTTACTACTCAATTAATTATCAGAAATATTAAGTGATGAATTTTAACTATATTTTGTCAAAACAAAAAATAGCAGCCTTTTAATTTTATATAAACCATTATCTATGCAACAAAGTATCAAATACTTGTATTAAAAAAGTTCTCTTGTTATTATTTATCATCAATAAAAATAATCAGTATGAATTTGCGTATTCTTCGAAAAAGAGAATTATCCAAGAATATGCATTAATGTTAAAATAAATATTTTTTGAGGTCAATGACCACGATTTTTTTTCAAATTAATTTATCATGTAATAAATAGTTTTTGGTGTGGAGAAAATAATTTTGGAAATTGGTCTATATTGACAGATTGTAGCGACGCTACAAATGTGGTACAAGGTAGAATGTGTACATTGGATGAGGATTGCGTGATAATTGGACAAAGAGTTCCAAACCCTGATGCAGCCATGCCCGGAGAAGATCCTTTCATATACGATCCTGATCCTGACATGGCGCCCTCTGCTGCAAATATGGCTCAGTGCGTCTGCAAAGAAAATTACTTCAAACCTTTCATGGCAAATGATACTTGCTACGGTAGGACAATTCTGCCAAGTTTATCAAACTCACATATATTCCATTGCTATCGTATAAAGAACGTGTGCATTTACTTAAATATCCTCTTGCAAATTATGCAAACGTTAGTAAGATAATAATTTTCTTTACTAAATTCTCAGCAGATTGTGTAGTGCTGAAAGCGTAGGGGCTCGATCCATACAAACAATGTTTGATTCTTGATCGTGACTACCCTTACCATCTTCTTCCCTTGAATGCCATATCGACAACTAAAAAAATTTATGAGAGTTAAATTCCGATGAAAGGAGAAAACACAAATAGAAGTTACTTTTGAAAGTGAGTGTAGCAAATCATCTGTATCATATCATCTGTGTAAAAGCTAAACTAATTGTGCAAGTATAACATCGTTTAAAATTGTCGGCAGATGGCTTAGTGGTGGAAGTGTAGGTTTTTACAGTTGGTGTCAATCCCCCATTGGGACTATCTTTACCATCTAACTATGGAAGATTATTCTTCCGTTGGATGCGATACAGACAAGTGGAAAACACGATGAGAATTTCTGACCTTGCGGTGTTACAAGATAATCCCTGAATTTGCGTATACAATTACGCCTACATTTTTATGAAATTACTAACTGTATACTACACATTTATTTGTATCTTTATACCTCAAAATGTCTTTAAGTATTAAAAGCAGCTTTAATATAGACTTATCGTCATTGTCTCTAACTTCTTTTACTTCTTCTCAAATTCTGTGTAAAAAAATAATTTAATTGTCGTGATAAACTTAAAAAAATTATAAAGGGATATTTACAATAAACATTGAGCGTCAAGCATAAAATTAGTAAGACGATGTAATTACTGCACGATGAAAATACTTAACGATGAAAATACCAACGATGATTTGAATCACGATGAAATTACCACGATGAAGTTACCACGATGAAATTACGGCGATGAAATTACAGTGAACCGTTTAACTCAGAGTTTCTTCAAAAGTTGCTACTTTGTTTTATTAAAGTTGCGTAATAAAATTTCTCAAATTCAAGTAATTGGCTGCTACTAATTTTACACACTTACAAAAACTTCGTAAGTTACAATATAATATTAATTAGTTAAAATTTGAAATATCTTAGTGTAATTAAAGAATCCAGATGACTTAAAAATCACTCATCTTTTTTTTATGTGTTACTTTGAATATTTTGATTTTTTATCCAACTTTTTAATAAACATTTATATCTTCCCATAACATATTGTTTTCATCAAAAATATTATTGAGTTATCAAATTGGCTTACCTAGCATATGTGATTGAAGTTACATGTCAAAATAGTTTTGTAATTTAATTAGAAAATATAAATAAATATTATCTTACTTAATTTAGTACTGATATAACTAATTGATCATTGATCCTATAGACTAAGATTTTAATGAGTAAATGAAGATTTTGTTCATGAGAAAATTAAAAAGATTTATTTTTAGTTTTAACTTCACTTGATGAAGTTACCGTGTCTTAACTGATAATTTTATGTAGCAGTGTTGACAAGCCTTTTCAACGTCATTGAACATATGTATAAAAAATTCCATAATTTGGTTTATATAAAAATCTCAATGGTATAATTCGATTGAATATCTTCAAAAATACTTTTCGTTGTAACAAAATATTGAATTTCAAATCAAATTATTCATAACGATTTATTCATAAAAAGGTGCAAATGAATCTTTAAGTCAAAAAATGTAGAAACTGCTTCATTTTAAACTTTTAAGGGTTGGGGTTAAGGTTGTCGATGATTTCTTTAAAAATATTTCACGCAATCTTAAATTTTATAAATTTTTAGTTTAAAAAAATGAATTTTAAGACTTGAACAGGATTTCTGAATTTTCAGAACATAAGCCATAAAAGTATAAAGATTAAATTAGCGGTGTTTTTTTAAAAAGTGAAATATTAAGTCTCATAAGAAATCCTAAGTTTGTCAAATTTTATAGGCATGGAACTAAGAAAAATGTATGGATGAATAGGTATGTCCGTTCTGAATACAAATGCTTCTGTTTTGGCCTCATGTCCTTTATGGCATTTGAAAGAGTGCCTGATGGACAACTTTTCGACTGACAAATGGCCAACAGAGCAAATTTAAAAATTTTTTTAGGAATATTTAAATGTTTGCTATAATCTATTGATTTTTTTTGGAAGTAGATTCAAAGTATGGAAACATTATTATAAACCAGGGATACACTTTTTACAGTGAGAAAAACTATAGTAAAATATATGAAGTAATATAGAATAAAAACAAGTTAAACTAGTAAAGTATGAAAAGTATCTTAAATAAAAATTATTATGAAAAAAGGAAACAAAAAGATTACATGAGGTTTAAGAAAAAAATATTTAATTTATGAAGATCAATTGAAAGATCTTTCATATTGAACTCCATTTTTCAGGTACTTTTAATCGTAATTTTTATTTAGATTTACTTTTTTATTCCTAAACCACATTTTTTTCTTACTCAAATATTTGGAACGAGATTACAAAATAATTGCATCCAGAAAACGAGGAACAAACTTCCCATAACTTCCTTGGATATGCCGGACAAACCTAAAATTAGAATTTTAAGGTAACTAGTATGAGAACAAAGTAATAATGTGTGCTTATTTGTTTGATATACTCAATTGAAACGTGTAACTTGTTTTAATTAAATGATCATTTCTTTTCTGTGTGTTTTAAATTTACATTTTCTCAAAATTCCAAAATCTAAAAATTTGCGTAAAATAGCCATAAATTATTAAAATGTCTTCTTTCTACGTATTTTAAAAACATTCATCAAATTCTTTTTAAATGGTATAGTTATTAAAATTGAAGAATTGATTGTGCAATTATTATTTAATTAAAGTAAATGATTAAAAAATTAGTAACTAATTCACATCTAAATTTACATAAATTTGAATAAATAAATTTCTAATCGGAGACCCGTAAATTCCACGCTCGAAATTTTACCCCACGAATTTGCTATCCCATGAAATTTTTTCGGGGGGGGGGGGGGGGGGGGTTGGTGTGAAAGTGGAAAAGGCAGGGGTTGAATTTACATTGAACCGAATTTGAGACCTATCTTTTGAGTAAAAATAATTTGTGTTTGGTATTTAAATTTGTTTTTTTTTTAATTTACTACCCAATTAGTGAAAAACATAACTTACTGACCTTGTTTTGAACAAATTTTGCGCTTAGAAAGAGGCTTATCAGTGAAGATATACGTTCGCCTGGTGAATCTCGCTTTCTCACACAGCCTTCTCTCATCAAGCAGTCCATCCCTACACATCTTGAAGAGTCAGTACCTGGCCACCGTTTGGGCCATCATCACCACTCTGACGCAAATGACATCAGATGGCACAGATTTGGTCATCAATGTGCACGTGTTGCGCTTTGCTCCTGGGTAAGATGCTTCAATGCCCTTTCTTGGCTTCATTATGTGCCATTTTTACTTAAATTAAGTAAAATTTAATTAATCTTTTATTGATTTTTGATTGATTATTAATTGATTTTTGAAAATTAATCGTCTGTTTTTCCTTTTCAATGAATTTTGAAATGTCTATAGACCATTTTTATTTTGTGGATCACTCATCATCCATTGTTTCTAAGTTCCTCTTTTTACTTTGAGTTAACTTTTAATGAAGGCTCATCTCAAAATTCTTCTCATAAAGAAAGTCTACCCTTGTGAGTTTGGAGAAATTCTTCATAGGAAGCAAGATTTTTAACTATCCCACTAGTAGAAAGAAAAAAGTGGAACAAATATATTTTTTATTTTACAATTTAAAAAAAATAATTTTTTTCTATAAACTTTAGCTATGAAAGGTATAGAGTTTTGAAAGAAAGAAAACTAATCCATATAAACAGAAAATATAAAAAACAAACACATCAAATATATTAAAGATATAGAGTATTGAAAGAAATATAGTTTATTTTCAAACAATTCACAAATGAAATTAAGTGAGAGAAGAGATAAAAGACAAAATGCAACATTCAATTGAAAATAAGTTAGAGTAAGGCTTTTTGAACCCTCTAAAGGAATCTTGGTAATTAATACATGTTAAATGATCAAAACCACTTCAATGATTCATGGTCCTCCCACTATTCCACCGTAAATGATCCTTATTTTCTAGCGAAGGCTAGAATTTATTAAATCAACTTAATTTTAAATAAATATAAGATTTCATCACTTCTATTTAAAAAAAGTAAAAGTAGTAATATTTCTATTTAACTTGTAAATTAGATAGTAAAATATTGATTAAAGAAAGAAAAAAATTTATTAAAATGAAAATAAAGAAACAACAAAAGAAGACTATAATTAATTAAGCACACACAGACGTTACACATCTTTACATATATGTATATATTAATGAATACATCATGTGGTGTAAAAATAAAACGAGTAAAGTAATAGAAAACAATTTAAATCATAAAGAAAATAAATGAAATGAGAAAGTTTGCGTAGTTCCAAAAAGGTTTAGGAAAACCGCAAGCAGGACCTTCGCAAAAAAAGAAAAAAAAAGAAATATTAATTGTATTTAACTTGAGTATTTACACGAAAAACAATTAACTATTTATATGCTTAATATTTAACCATTTCTAGTTATTAAATCTCTAGATACTTTCAAACATACTGATAGTCTTAAAATTTTAAAGTTATTAATGAATTTTTATTAAATCATTGAATTTAGATGGTGTTAATATGCCTATATTACTTAAAATGTTCTATGCCTATTCATTGATTAAAATTTCAAAAAAAAAATTATTTCAAAAAAAAATTTCAATAAATACAAAAAATATATCTTTTACCTACTTTTCTTTGAATTTTTGATAATGTATTCTTTTTTTGTGTGTTTAGTGATTCTTTATCTGAAATACACAGCAAATCTTTTTATCCAGAGAGTTAGTTTTTTGAGTTATAGGGCATAAAAGCCTTGAAAGTAGTATCAATTACTATTTATGTGTTAAAAAACTACTTAAATGATCGTAAAATAAACAACTCGAAACCTTAAAAGTAATAAAATATATTAATTAATTGTTTAAAAAAATACATAAAAATGATAAGAATTACTATTTCGAGCATTAATGTGATATCTAGTACCAGCTACTACATTTTTAGAGCTACTCTAGTACCCGCTACTACATTTTTTCAGTGAAGCAATAGATGTAAAATACTTTGAATATCTTTGAGAGTTAAATCTAGAGGGGATATTCAATAAGTAAGTAAGTAAGTAATTTATTTGAGAAAAACAATATGTTCGAGGAGAAAAAAAAAAAAAAATCTATCTATATGCAATAATATTATAACTAAAACTTATGTAAAGCTGTGTGTGTGGATTACAGTAGTTTGTAGAAAACCGTTAAAGTAATCCCACAAAAACTAGTTTAAAAAATATAATAAAATGATAAAAACACATGTATATAAATAATCAAATGGTAGTACACTAATATGTGGAACAAACAAAGCAAAATTTGTTAGAGCAAGAAGGAAGAGAGAGGTATTGAGAGAGGAACCAGAGTCTTGATATAACTTTAAACTTAGGAATCGAATTATCACATTCGCCTAACAACCATCTATGGTTTTCATAAAAACTTACAACTTTAAATCTGACAGACAATTTAGAGGAGGCTAGTCTGTAGTTTGGCTTGTTGACTACAATTGGAAATCTCAACGAATAGGTAGTCTTAATAGTATAGGTGATGAGATTCAGAAATAATCTGTGATTTGAGTTGAGATTTGATAAAAGAAAAACACCAACTTTTTGATGGAAAATATCATGTATCTTGAGGAGATTTAACCGTAGGAAAAGTTGATTTGTATGAGACAATCTAGGGCTTCCAGAAACAATTCTGACGGCTTTTTTATAGATAATTTCCAAAGATGACAAATTGCAGTGTCCAAAATTGATGAGACTATATGAGAGGTGAGGAAGAAACAGAGTTTTCAGAAGAATCAATAGAATTTGTGGTGGAAAAAACTTTTTAGTGTATTTTAAAATACCAGTAATTTTACTAAGCTTGGTAGATAGGAGGGAAATATGAGATTGGAAGTCAAGCTTATTATCAATGTTTAAGCCGAGTAGATTAATATTAGAGACAACTTTCAAACCTTCATCAATAAAAACATTGAAGTCAGTATGAGGCTTCTTCGAAAATAACATGGCTTTAGTTTTCGTATTATTGATACTCAAAAAATTGTTAACGATCCATTGCTTAACTTTCTCGAAATGATAGTGGAAAGAAGCGCTTGTATCAGAAGAGAGAGGAAAGAGAAGGGTAATGTCATCAGCGTATAAAAGGAATTTAAAAAAAGGAGAGGACTGGAAAATATCATTCATGTAAATTATAAAAAGTAGAGGGCCAAGAATGGATCCTTGAGGAACCCCTCTGTTTAAAACGAGTGTAGGAGAGGTGGATTGTTGGAATTCAACATAATGTTTTCTTCCTTTCAAATAAGAGCTAAAAAACTTAAGTGTAGCATCATCAAATCCATACATACAGAGCTTTTCCAGTAAAATTTTGTGTGAAATAGAGTCAAAAGCTTTTGTTATGTCAAGGAAAATGGCCCCAACATCAAATTTATCTTCATGATGAGAAACAATGTAGTCAAGGAAAGAAGAGTGTAGAAGTTCCGCTGAAAAACCTTTTCGAAAGCCAAACTGATTATTAGATAGCAAATTAGTATCTTCAAAAAAAGCAGACACTTGTGAAAGAATTAACTTTTCAAATATTTTTGCAATAACAGGCACAATGGATATAGGCCTGAAACTTTTCAAGTCGATTTTTTCACTCTTTTTGGGGATAGGCAATACTCTGTTAAGTTTTAAAACTTCTGGAAACATACAATTCTCCAAACATTTATTGAAACAAAGAGAGAGAGGATGAGACAAATAGGAACTAACAAGTTTGATATGATTAATGCTGATTCCATATGCATCTTTGGAATTATTATTCGGTATTGCATGAATAGCTTTTTCAACTTCTTCAAAACTAACTTTTTCAAGCTTGAAAGTTTGAGCATTATAGTGAGGAATAGAATCATAACTCATGTTGGAATCATCAGCTAAA
Source organism: Nectonema munidae (assembly GCA_030549495.1). Classification (NCBI taxonomy): domain Eukaryota; kingdom Metazoa; phylum Nematomorpha; class Nectonematoida; family Nectonematidae; genus Nectonema; species Nectonema munidae. The sequence goes on along the minus strand of JAUIRK010000220.1, from coordinate 197,811 downwards.
GGTAATGTGAAACTTTCAATAAGTTTTTCAGCAATTACAGAAGGATCAGAAACAATATTGCCATTTATTGACACTGCTTTTACATCTTTTTCATCGGAACCAATCAGATTTCTCACTTTATTCCAAACATTTCTGGAACTCACATTGTTCGAAAAAAAATCTTTATAATATTTCTTCTTCAAAAAAGCAATCTTGTTTTTTACAGTATTTCGTAATCTTTTATATTCAAGTGCTAATGTTGGATTATTTTTCGCTTTTTTAGCCTTTTTGTAAAGGTCATCACGTTTTTTGATCAAGTTTATTACATCAAAAGTAATAATATATAAGATAAATAGTGTATGATGTTAATATTTTTAAAATATTTGAAAATATTGTGTGATAGAAAAAGATGTCTGGTCTTATAAGCCATTTAGAATTATAAGAATCAATAAACTTTTTCTTAGCAAATTTTCGGAAGGAAGAGGTTTAAAGAAAATTTAGACAAAAAATAAAAGTTTTTTTAGCTATTAATTGAAAAATCTAAATTTCAATACCTACATTATATATGCAGTCGTATATTTTATCATTTCGTGCAATAAAACATATGGGGATTGAATAATTTCTGACAAATCAGAAAACTCCACATTATATCTTTTAAATGAAAAATTGAAAGTTCGATCCGAATTTTCATATCACAATACCACGATGTAGTTGTGTCGAAATTCTTATCATTTGATCAAGTACGACTGTTAGGTCGCTTTTGCAATTATGGATTATAAAAAATTTCATATATTATAATTTGAGTTTAAATTTATAGATCAAAAGTCAACAAAAGTTACTCTTTATTTAGATCTATGTTTTCTATTTAAAAAATTTTCTTTTTTTAAGTATCTTTATTATCTTTTTTAAACATCTTTATTAAGTATGCTTTCAATTCATTTATAGAGAAAAAAAGAATGAAAAAATATTTTAATATTTGCATATATATAGTGGTAAAAATGAAAATCTGGTGTGATTAACAATTGTACCAATGATATTGTATATTCATGGCCAAACAAAGTGTTCGTCATTCAATGAAAATTTTGATTTACTTCCCTCTATAATCAATGAAAAATTAATGTTTTTATTATTATAGCAATCTAGCTCTGATTTTGACTATTCAAACTTTTTCCTTAAATTACATTTAGTGTTAGCGCAATCGTGCAGACATACATTTACATGTACATTTTTTGAATTTCTTGACACAAACATTCCTATTTATATGTATTAATACACGTATGACACAAAAAACCTCAAGACATAGATACAACATACATACATGCATAAGAATACATAGATACATACATATTGAGATTAGACACCCGAACACTGAGATATGTTTCAAAAAGAGCGGTGTAGCCTATAAAAGTCGAAAGAAAGTACCTTATTAGAAAACTTAAAGTCAAAATAAAATCGTTTCAATTCAATTGGATTCTTGATGTTTCGAACTTCTTATTGTGAAATTTTGTGTATATTTTTATTAGTGAACGAATGCTTTTTTTGCAATTTTGTTATGGTAATTTTAATGTGTCACATTTTGATTTTTCTATTTTTCAAGTTATTCTTCTACTTTTTTTTTAAATTCAAATAGCTTTGATGGAGTTTGATTCCACTCACTTAAATTATAATCATTAATACATTATGTAATCATTGTGTCACTCATGTTTTGTTTCAAATAAACTTCTTCTTCTTAAAGCCAAAATAATTATCCTAAAAAATTTAGTGAAAAGTTTAATTTTTATAAAATTTTAAGGCAAATATTTAAATTTCAAATAATTATATTCTAAAATATATAGATTCTTTGTTGAATTTTTCACTACTATAATGAATTGTCAATTTTGCATGCATCTCTTCGTTCGTACTTACCTATTGACACATAAACGCAATGATTTTTTTCATATAATACTAATAATAATAAGGCCATTTAAAAAATTAAAATTTAATTGTATGTTATAATGATAAAAAAAAGTTTTAAATAAGTTAATTAATTTCACTGATGGGTAAATGAAAGATAAATTTCTCTATTTCTAAATTTTCAATAAAAAAATTCATTATTAATCCCTTTAAAAGTAATAAATGAGTGAAAGTATCAAAATAGAAGGAAAAAATGAAGGTATTTTGGAGAAAATCGTAGTTAGTAAAATGCGAATAGAAATTTTCTTTGATATATAAGAATGCCAACTGTCTCAGTATAGATAGAGGATTCGCATTTATCACGTATGGATTGGATAAGTTTACCAAGATTGCTTGTGTGCCAGAATTTTGTATCAAGCGACTTCTTTACATAAATGCATATATGACAAATATTAACGCATGTTCAAATTCATCATTTTATTCCTTTTTTCCATTAACTGAAGGTTTTTGCGAGTCACCCAATAAATTTTGAAGTTTACTAATTTGGATTTATAGAAGAAATAAAAAGTTAATTATTTCACATTTATAATGAACTGAGCGCGGGCTTGCTATCATCATTTGATCTTTCTGAAGCACCAATAAGCAACATTTCATTATTTAGTATTTTTAGAAATAATTTCAAATAAATGCTTAAAAACTTGTAGAAAAAAATGTCAACAAATTCTACAAAAATTTTGAACTTTCAATTTAAAGTTTGATCGAAAAATTTCTTCCAATCATAATCTACTTTAAGCTATCAATCAAAAATCCATCGAATAATTTTGAGTTGATAAATAACTGTATCGTAGTATAATTAGCTACAGTTAAAAATTCGAAGGAAAGATGACAAAAAATTAACTCCAAAAATATTGTTATTAATTTATCGGAATTTTGTTACATATATTAAGATCAAATTAAGAATTGCAAGAAATAAAATTAGAGCGTTTTAAATCGATGTAAAACAGCAAAATAGAATTGGAAAAGGACAAAATAGAATTGGAAAAATACAAAATAGAATTGGAAAAGGACAAAATAGAATTGGAAAAAGACAAAATAGAATTGGAAAAGGACAAAATAGATATTGAAAAAGACAGAATAGAATTGGAAAAGGACAAAATAGAATTGGAAAATGACAGAATAGAATTGGAAAAGGACAAAATAGAATTGGAAAAAGACAGAATAGAATTGGAAAAGGACAAAATAGAATTGGAAAAAGACAAAATAGAATTGGAAAATGACAAAATAGATATTGAAAAAGACAGAATAGAATTGGAAAAGGACAAAATAGAATTGGAAAAAGACAGAATAGAATTGGAAAAGGACAAAATAGAATTGGAAAAGGACAAAATAGAATTGGAAAAAGACAAAATAGAAATGAAAAAGACGAAATAGAATTGAAAAAAAGACAAAATAGAACTAATAGTAAAAAAAGCAATCCTCTTTGCTGTGATTAAACTGCTTATCCTAAACTACTCAATTTAGCATTTATTTTGTAATCGCATTAAGATCTGTTGATGAACATAGTGATCGAAAATTCATTATAAAAGTTAACATTTTATGAATCTAATAGTTAAGACAGTAAAATGCGAGTTTAGTGAATTTTCAAGAAAATGTTGAGGTATAGTTTCACCGGCTATTAGAATAGAATAAAATTTATTTCGCATAAATGAAATAGAATAGACTAATAAATGAAAAATATAGATGTTGGTAACAAGAAAATGTAAAATTAAGTTGTGGGGCATGGTAAAAGAAGTAGGATGCGAGGATAATTCAAAAGCCGAAGGGTCGTTGAGAAGATTACTTAAGATCATGTTCTATTATCCCTTTGCTTTCATTTTACTTGTTTTTTTAGATCAGTGATTGCAGAAACGGTCTTGGAATTGAACAAAAAGTACAACTTTGAAGATGTTGACTTGATCAAGTTGAAGGAGAAGTTCTTGCAAGGCCTCAACGACATTTCAAAGAAGGATCACCAGTTCTTGAATTCCTCCAACTCAGAAATCTTAGACATTGCCTTCGTTGATCCTTGTGATGATGAAGTGCAGATTTGTGAGGCGAATCAAAGGTGTGTGTCACGTGACAAAAAATTTGTGTCATGTGAGTGTAAGAAAGGATTTGCTGAAAGAATACACTTCAATAAAAGAATCTGCGTCGGTTAGTTTTCATTTTTATTCTAATGCACAATGGGAATTCGCTAGGATTATTAGATTATTATTTGACGTCATTCCATCCAACCACACATATGGAATATATATTTGTTATTTTTCGAAATCAAAAAAAAATTTCTTTTCCGCATAATCATAATAATTGAAATAATAATATTGATAATAATAATAATCGGTTTTACGGCTACTTTTCCAACAAGCTAGGACACTGCCTCTTTTGCAACTATGAAAAAATGTTTATTCAATTTTGCATTTCCAATTTTCGCTATTTTGCTCGTCGCAAAATTTTTAATTTCTTTTCCTCATATCTTTTTTCTTTCCAGGTTATTTTTGGTGTACACTTATCCTTACTCAAATGTTGTAAGTCATGAGTCTTTTTGATAAATAAACTTTTAGACCAATAAATTGATTTTTTCAAAGTATACCACTTTGAATCCTAAAATATTCTTCTGATTTTATCTCCAAGTTTTGTGAGCTTGCAATTTGTAGGGAACAATAGGTAAAAAAATAATTTAATACGTTTTTCAGATTTTTATCAATTTTCAAAATATTATCACATCTATATAAGCACTAGAAAATCTTTTCGTTTTCAATTTTACCAATCCATCAAATTTTATCTGTTTCTTATTCACTAAACAATCTAACTTTTTAAATCCTACTTTTCAAATATTTTTGAAAAGAAAAATTACTACCATTTCTTACAACATCTCAAATTAAGGAGCAAAAATGTTTAGATAATTTATAAACAACATTTTATCAAAATTTTCTAGAAAAAGAACCATTTAAAGTGTAAATATGTGTTATACTAGCAAATGATAGATGCATTTCCCACCAAAAAAATATATTCAGAGTTTATTTTCTTGGCTTACTCAGCATTTAATTACGTTTTGAAATTCTATGAGGATATAAAAAAAGCTGAAAAAATCTGGAAAGCAGCGGATGTCGATGTTGCTTTACAATTGTTTAAATGATTTGTGAGACTCATTCTTGAATATGGAAATGATTTTGTTAAAGGCATGTGTAAATTTAAGAAAGTTAAAGCGTTTCACTAAAGACTTATATGGTAAGAAAATTCTTCCGTATTATCAAAGAATGAAATTTGTAAATTTGGCCTAACATTATTACAGAAGAAATAGAATTGAAAGTATTCAACATCGTAATGGTTGTAGATAATATAATGTTTTGCCTGAGTTTAACAAAGAATCTGCAGAAGCCATTGTTTCCCATTTAAAGCAAAACCCTTTCAGAATGATTATCGTCAAACTTACCACTTCCAAAGATGAATGGAATACACTTTCTGATAAAGTTGTGTATTCTGATACAGTTATCAACTTCAAAAACAGGTTTGATGAAATCAAGTGTTATAAAAGTTTCCTTTTCTTTCCTAACTCTAATTAAGAATCTGGTCTTGTTATCTAGTTAGGTAGCAAAAGTAATGCTAAAAGTGAAATAGTGTCACAATTGGAAGAAGTTTATGAACTACTCGTTTAAAATATATTTATGATTTTCCGGAATTCCTAGAAGTGACCGAGGATAATAGCTAGAATTTAACAAAATAAAATAAGGGAACTGAAAAAGGAGATATTTTTTTAACTTATTTGTAATTAAAAAATTATTTGATTTTGCGTCATAATATTCTTAGAACGAATTCTTAGTGAAAAATGCGATTTACAATACAAAACATCTTCATTTTAGATTGGATAAGTCATCAAAGCTTTCTTTTTGGATTTAACAGTAACTGTAGTTTTATTGGTGAGTATGTATACTATTTAAATTTTAAATTTTCAGGCTGAGGTTATTGAAAACAATCGCTTGCTTATTTGTCAATGAATTTTTATAAAGCTTAAAGCTGAATTTTTATTTTATGAGACACCTGTTTCCAACTCGGTCTAAAAGCGTTAATTAATATTTATTCAATAATGCAAATCAACAAAGTATTACTTTTGCTCGAAAAACTCAAACACAAGTTAAGGATAAATCACTCAACTCTTTGAGAAACAGTGTGGCATCAGTGTGCCAAGAAATAAAAATGATCCGCTTAAAATATAGAAAATGTCATTGAAAGAAAAACAGACAATCTTAGACTTCCAAATCCTTGATTAACCCATTTAAGACCAAGCAAAGCAGACGATATCTAAAAAAAACGCAGACGATTTATATTCAAAGTCATTGAAAAAAGCAGACGAAGATGAAATTATTTATGTTCCAAAATAGGAACATTGGTCGTAAATGGGTATCAATCGTATTCATGTGAAATTGGTATTCCCCTTTTGCTAATATAAGCGCAAAAATTGTTGAATTCTTGTTTAGTACAGCATGTCTATCTGATTTTTATTTAAAATTTTAGAAGCATGCTCAGCTAACTACTGCTACGGAAATGGAGAGTGCTTTGTGAATGACGAGGAAGAAATTTGCAAGTGTGCGTTCGGCTACAGTGGAACTCGCTGTCAACATTTCATCATGAACGCCTCCACAATCCTTTGCATCCTCTTTGCCATATTAATCTTAGTTATGCTCAGCTTGATAGCAACATACATCAAAAGGTAAGCGCCTATATCTGGAATCATCCACTTTATCACATCCTCATGCATAACAATTTTAGTTCTATTTTGTCGCTTTGCAATTTTAGGGTGTCCTTTTGCAATTATATTTTTACCTTCTGGAATTATTTTGAAAGTTCAAAAACAAACAATCTCGCGTGTTTTTTGAAATAATGTTAAAAGTTAATTAAAAGGATATTGCTAAATTAAAAAAGTAGAAAATTTAATAATCAAGAAAGTAAATGAAAAATAATAAAATTTGTAATATGTCAAAAATTTGGAACATTTAAATTGAAAATAATGTCAAAATATTTTTAAAAAAAAAGTTGAATAAAAATTGCCTATGTGAAAACAATATAAACACAAAAAATTAAATGTAGATCGAATTGCAAAAAGACAAAATAGAAATGCAGAAGGAAAAAATAGAATTCCAAAAGGACAAAATAGAACTAAAAATGGTATATATTGATAGATGTACAAACATTTTTCAATACCTTATTATTAAATGCACAAATTCATCATTTTGTTGAATATTAAGTCGATGAAAAGAGTTTTTTTCCGAAATTACACTCAACCAATTAAAAAATAGTTCAGGATTAACTGATAATAAATTTACTTTAACGCGTTAAGCACTAGACAGGACAGGCATGTTTTTTTAATTTCAATTGATTTCAGATAAAAACTGGACATCGTTTGCTATCCATTTTAAATCATCATTGCTATTTGACAACCCTCAATGAATTTTAAAATGAACATATGTGTACTGGATATAAAAAAGTTTTGGAGTATTGGTCTAGAAAAGATATGCGAAATGAGAATAACGGTATTTCACAAGGCACAGGCCCTAAACTGGAAGTAAGTAATCCGGTTTGAGCGAAATTTCAAATTTCCGTCATGTTCTATCTTCAGAGTTCAGAGATATATTTGCAAATTCTCTTTACAGCCAAGGGTTCCTTTGAAATATTTTTACTTTATTTTAGCGAATCAGGAGGGAATAAATCAGCTGGATTTGAGAGTATGACACTTTATCAAGTAGATCCTTGACAGTTGAAATGCTTGCTAGTTTTAATTCTTATTTAAATGTTAACTACAAGTATAGTACAATTTTGGCATTTGGAAACGAAGAAGAATATTAAACTAAAATTAAAAACCAAAAAAAGTTTTTTAAATCACAATGAAGTAAAACAGTTGGTATATTTCATTTTTTCTTTTAAAAAATCTACTCATGCTTAGTTTATCCCAACCTTCGATTTACACTTTTCAGGATACAGAAAAGTAACGATATGTATGGGGGAATGAATAGAGCAAACAAAACCAAAAAGAAGAAAAGTTAAACAGCTTAGGGAAATGATTGGAAATGTGAAAAATTGTGTAGCAGGTCATAAGGAAAAGTATGAATGAATAAAAATTCGGGAAGTGAGGAGTGCAAAGTTGAAATTGGGTGAAGTATTGAAAAATATGCTCTATACGTAACAACAATAATGTACATACGAAATCAAGTAGATAGAGAGGTTTGCGCTTTAAATTTTTTTCTTGTGTATTCAACATAAATAAATAGTCTCTAAGATAATAATTTACCCGAAATAATCATTTTAGGGGTAATTGACATGAAAATTTTTCAAACACAGAGAAGATTGTTTCAGCGTATGGAATAACAAGATTAACCCGTTAAACGATCAGAATAATCAGAAGATATCCAATGTAAAGCAGAAGATTTGTATTAAAGAGCATTGATAAACGCAGACGATTCACATTTTTGTAAAGTCGACTGTGGTCGATAACCGGTTAATTCAGAAGATTTCTTCAATATGTAATAGTTAGGTATTTGAAAAGCCCTTCAAAAATAAAATGAATTAAGACATTGAAATTGGCAAGATCTTTCTTCTCAAGATGTGCAAAAATTATTACTTGTTGTGGCTGACTAATTTTTAATCTTTTTCTTGAAACAAAGAAATGGGGCTTTCCATTTGAAGTTCGACAGAACTAAGATTTATCTTGGAACAACTTGGTTGGGTTTGAAGATGTCGTATTGCATCTTTTTAGTAAATATTTTTCTTTTCTTTTTTGAAAGCTAGTTTGACAACTAAAGTTTTTCTAAAAAATTTTCTTTAGCTCAGAATTCATTCTTTTTAGCAAGTAAGTAATTATTATTATTAGAAAATAAATACATCTCACGGTTTTTCGCTTACATGTGAATTCTATGAAACTTTCATATAATTGATTCTAGTCTTTTATATAAATCAATGACTTCATGTTATCTTAAATTCATTATCTAATCATCCTGAATTTGATTTCCAATCGTGAGAATATTTTTTTAAACAGGTATTTTAAGCATTCTTAGATTCTGTATGGAAAACTTTGAAACAATTATAAAATGCCTCTTTTTTTTAAATTAACTATTTCTTTAAACATTTTAGTTCATATTAAGGGCTGAATTCTGTTCTAAATATGTTGTAACCTTTCTTATTATATCGTAGTAGTGTTTTGCCAACCTCATCACAACATTTTGAACAGGTTTGATTTCTCTAGTTTCGTTTTGCTTTCCACAATATAAATTTATATTGAGTTTTTTGAGTAGATAAGTCCTTCTAGAAGTTTCACGCCAATAAGCACTCATGGAAAGTTAAAACATTTTCTGGCTTCTAGATTACTGTAAAGAAGCTTTCCCATACTTCGTGAAACGTTATTATATTCTCTTTTTTTTATGATATTGTTAAAACGTTGATATAGCGTAGATAGATTATGTCAAAAATGCAAAGAAGTGAAATACAAGCTCTGGATATTAATGAAAAAATCTTCTATGATTTAAATTTTCTCTGAAAGCAGATTTTATTGAAAAAGCCAAAAAAACATTTAATAGGTAAAACAACTGAATTTAATACCTCTAAACCTTTTGGAAAATATAACTTGAAGGCTTGAGACTTTTCTTCTGGAAAGAAAAGATAATAGAGAAGTTCATAACAAGATGTCTTTCATCTATTTTAGTGCAAGTATTAATTCTGAATTGAAAACTTAGACTTGCTTTTTGACGGCAATTTATTCGATTTTGAATTTCAGTTTTATTTAGCCTACTTTTGTTATTTGATTGGAAAGAAATTTGTGCTTTTGAAAAATTTGTTTCCCTGTAAAATTACTTGTATTAGAAAATCAGAAGCTTCTAGAAATTGTTCTACATTCTAATCAGTTTTCATTTTATAGATGTTTACGCCCTCATTTGTGTTCATTTATCTTGAAAAGATTGCTTAATTTAAGAAAAAAGACTTGCGTAGAAACATGATGATGAAAAAAATCATAGGATAGACAAAAATGGAAGGAAGGAATATTGAAGTATAAACAAAGAAAACCAACACTGTTACGAAAAAATAATTAATGTGTGTACACAAGCATAGTTTAGAACATCTAATGCTTGCATGATATTGATGAAGATCAATATGTGAAAAATAAACAGTTAATTAGTAAAGTTAAGATACTGAGAAGCTGTCTACGTTTGTAGACATGTCGCTTTTTTAATTTTTGGTGTAAATTTTGTTTACCAATAATTATCATTTACCTCCTCTCTTCATGGAATATTTCGGAAGTGTACAAATAAATGAAATTGGTGCTAAATTTCATCTGTATAAACACAATTCTTCATAAATAAATAGAAATCACTTTTTGTTGTCTACATTTGTTCCCTAGTTACTGAAAAAAAATAAATGTGAATGGTTATAAACAGGGCAAACATTTTGGACCTAAAAAAAATTATTTTTTGACTTTATAATCAAAAAATGTTGACTTTTTTTATCTATTGCAGAAAATTTTTGACTTAAATTTGAAGTTTTTTTTTAATTAAAAACCCTCTTTTAGTTTTAAAATAATATTTAATATTTTTGGTTAGTTTTTAAATTAACCTAAAAAATTCCAAAAAAGAGGAGAAAATAGTTCAAACTAGTTTAAAATTTGTTCACAAAGATTTTTTGTTTTTTCAAGGTTTTTTTTTTACTTTATTGACTTTTATTCGCGCTATAAAGAATGTATCTTCGAAATTTTTTAAAGAAAGTTTTATTCGAACATTTATTTTTATATTTTTCTTAATTTATTTCAGATTTTTATTCAACAACAAAATCAAAAAGAAATTTATGATGAAAATTAAATCATTAATAGACATTTTTTAGTCTTCTAAAAACAGTTTTACACAAAATATATCTTTGACATTTTATTAGACCTAAAAAATATTTTTATTGACTTTATTACTTGGAATTATTGGCTTGGAAAAAATTCTCACAATCCACCAAACCCAAGAATAAATATCGATTAATTTGGGAAATTCTGCTTTATCTTTTGAGGACGGGAATTTTAAAGACAAATTGTCTGATTCCTTTTTATTAAATGAATCAAAAAATGAAGAAAAAAATGAATTATTTTTATTAAATAATTATTTTTACTTATAGGGGCACTGGGTTTTAACTTACTCAGATCCTATTTTTACAAATTTTTTCAAAAATTGTTTAATTATAATTTTATAGAAGCCACAAATTTTGATATGGAAGCAAGCAAACGTAACAAAGACATCAACTCATTTTCTACCCCTTCGAAAGAAATACATACAACTTGCGTTGTAAATAAATACTAAAACATGACACACACTCGCGTAAAATTATTTTTATATCTTCATCATATATTCATGTATACTCAAGCTTCGTTGTTCAAACTTCCTCTCATCCACCCTATACTTGGTTTGATTGATAGACACATACAATTTACATCATGATGACCATCATTTTCACCGATTTCCTTATTTAAATATAAATTTATACCTACTTTCTTTCATTTAATATCAATTTGTGAGTTATAAAATGTGTTTGAACTTGTAAAAAAATAAATTCTTTACTTAAATCTTCCTCTTTTCTCACAATTATCCGCGAATTTTGAACATACCAAGGAGGCGTGAAGCAAATGTAATTTAATTTTCTCAAAAAAGAATGTCAATTTATGTTCCTGAGATGATATGAGATACTGTCGCTTTGGTAATACGAGCAATACCCTGCATATTTCCATTTGCACTGCTTTCACATAAAGATTATTCAGAAAAAGTTTACTTTGGAAAAAAAATGTAAATTCATTTGGTGATGGATAATTTTTTTTTATAGATCAGTCAATCATTCAGCTAGTAAAAATAAGATAAATTTAAAATTGTTATGCTGACATTTTAACAAATTTATTCCTCCAAACGTTTTCGACAAGAAAGTCCTTATTATATGGATATAAAAATTATAAATGAGAATCTTGTAATAAACAAAAGGCAAAGAAATGTTTGCTGTGACGGAGTTAGTTGAAAAAGTAATTGCGAAGATATTTATGCTTCCAAAGATTTATCAATTTTTCATTTGATTGTTCAAAAAGTAAAATTGATTTTTGTAGTTAAAATACATCAACCTGAGAGTGGTAATGTGCATTTTAATTATACTTTCATTCTCTTTACATAAATGTGCTCAGGGGTGAATTCAGAACCTCTTTAGCTGGGGGTAAATTGAGGGATAAAACATTTAAAAATATTCTATAGTAAAAAGAGAATTTTATTTCTGTTTTCTTATGAGTTTAATTTTGCATGATAAGTGTATATATTTAATCTGACAATAATCATTTATCAAAATTATTTAGCAATAACTATCGATATTGTTTTATTAAAAATTTTTATTATTGTTCAAAAAAAATTGGAATAAAAGCAATGTCCCTCATGGTATTTTTTTTTAAATTAATGTTTATCTTCTTCAACAAAATTAAAAAAAAACTCTAATAATAAAAAACACAATACTTTATTAAAAAACCATAAGCTTTTTTCTTACGCTCAATTCTTTTTTGAAATCTAAATAGCGTATATATGCGTTTAAATTTTTTGATTAGCGTTGCTATGAAGTAAAGGATTACTCCATGCAGTTTGTCATTCATTAAACTTCTTAATTAAAAAAGTTCGCACAAAATACAATAAAGTAGTTCATCTAGCTAGAATATCTAGTCTAGATGATGACAGAATCAAAGAGTTTTCAAAAACATTAATAAAAATCACGACTCAAAAGGGTCAAAATTGAAACGTCCACAGATCAAAACATTCGAAAATGGCAAATGGGTTTGAAGATTTATTTTCATTTATGTTAACAAATATATATTCATGGAGAGTCTATTTTCATTTCTAAAATATGAATTAATTATAAAGAATATTCCTAAATAATTCTGATTTTCGAACCTTTCGGCTTCGGCCGTTTTGGTTTTTGAAAGTTTTGAACAGGCACCAATAAAAATAAGTTATTAATAAATCTTGTCATGCACCCTTCAATTAAACATTGATTTAAAAACGAAGTTTTAAAGGAATACTAATTAAGAAATTTGATGTTTATGAATCATATGTTAAAACATAAACACCAAGTAGGGACTAATAAACTACAATTGTTAGAACTTCAAATGAAAGACTCACCTTGTCAATCAGTGAAAAAATGAAAACGAAGACGCTTATATACACTTAAAAAATTTGTTTCAATAGAAGAAATGTGGAGAGTGATTATCGAAATGTCAATCAGTAAAGAAAATATGATAGACACCCATTGAAGCAATCAGACTGTTTTTACTTCTTCAGTCTCTCAAGCAAGAGAAATATAACTTGAAGGCATTTAAATCTATGCATATACCATATGAACACACACATTCAAATTAGCTCCAGAAAGACGCATGTATCTAGTGTTATATTACTTCCTACAAAAGTTGTAAAACACAATATTCCTATTTTGAGTATCTTTTGAGAAAGAAAATGATTAGTATTTCACGAATCAAGCTTCTAGAGAAAAAGGAGTAAGTGAAGTTATAAAATATTTGACATCTATTACAAATAAAGATGCAATCACAAATTATAAAATATTTTTTGACAATTTTTTCACATGCCTAAAAATACTAAAACTTTTAAGCGATAGAAATATCAGGATAACAGGTGCAATTAGCATTTACGACCAATGTTCCTATTTTGGAACATAAGTAATTTCATCTTCGTCTGCTTTTTTCAATGACTTTGAATATAAATCGTCTGCGTTTTTTAGATATCGTCTGCTTTGCTTGGTCTTAACCCGTTAACGACCAGAATAATCAGACGATATCTAATGTAAAGCAGAAGATTTGTAAGAGCTTTGATAAACGCAGACGATTTTATTTTTGTAAAGTCGACTATAGTCGACATGGGCGTTAACGGATTATTAAATGGGTTAGGGAAAATCGGACTAAAAATGTCCACTGATTTCTTATAAAAAAATGAAGAAGAAAAGGAGATTTCCTTGATTATTATCGATTTGAACATACAAACAGAACTTTTATAGCAAAATGGAATGCTAATACTCCTGTGTATGTCGCTACAAACTACAGCACAGTTTTTCCAATGGGTAATGCAATTCGCTACTCACGGGAAACTAAAAAGACAAACGTAAAAATTCCAAAAGTTTGTCTGAGTATAATAAATACATGGGATGCGTTGATTTGATTTATAAGCACGTTTCTTTATACAGAACAAGGATTAGAGAACAAATGCTGGATATCTTTGTAGTAAACTGCTAGAAACTCAACAATCTTGTGAATGTAGACGACAAATTTATTTTTGATTCTATCAATATATCTTTATTAGGTCTGAATTAAACATAATATAAATTATTTTAATGAAAAAAAAAGATTGTCAGGAATACGGTGTTTGATGGCTTAAAAAAGTTTTTATTAAGACGAGTGTAATACAAAAAAATTTAAAAAAAATTTATGTGTTGAAAAATGTATTATTCACAATATCCTTTAGAAACAAAAGCAGGTCTCAGTTGTCCGCTAATTTGATTGGTAAGTATATGCTCGTGTCTTGATTCAAATCCATATACTAGCTTACCTGATTGCTAGAATTTTTTTAATTGCACTCGTTCTCATCAGACTTCATCATCGAATATAATTTCTTGCATTCTAATGTATCCAACTAACTGCACAATAAATTCAACGATCCAATCTGGCAGGCAGACAATCTTTCTTCCACATGTCCTCGTGAAATTCCTAAAGCATGCTCAAGCAAAAGTCTTTCGTCAGGGCTAAAAACTTTCAGAATTTTTTCTTAAAAAGCATACTATCCAATTCTTCAGCTATACGAATATTATAACATGAGCTTTTTTGTGACAGTAGACGAGCAGCACAAAGGTTTCCGTGGTAAGGCAACCATTACGGCAATATATGTCTAAAAAAGTAACAATATTAATTTTGACAATTTTTTGTTCTTACAATATTGCCTAATCTTTACTCAAAAAGAATATAACGACAATCCGTACTATAAGAAAAAATAAAAGCTATTTACCTGAAAATTTTCGTTCTTGAAGAGGAAGAAAGCAATATAGTTCTGTTTTTTACTTCAATGATCAAGTAACACTTATCTCATATATGCCAAAAAAAGTACAAAAACGTAATTTTGCAGAGCACCTATCACCACGACAAAGGAATCAATAAAACGAAGAAGATTCCCATAATTATAATCGATTATAATAAAACGAAGGGCAGAGTAGATATTTTTGATCAGCTGATTAATTTTAATTCCATATCAAGGAGAACAAACAGGTCAATCGCTTTCTTGTATAATATCTTGGACATTTCTGCCTTGAATGCCTATATTTTATTCACTGAGATCAACAAAAACTGGGGAACAAACTGTCCATATAGAGAAAAGTGCTTCTTGATAACTTAGGAAAACAACTTGTAAGAGCGCACATAGAAAGAAGAAAAGTTTTACCAAGAATTTCACCAGCTAAAAAACTTGTTGAAAACATTCAAAAAGCAGAAAGTGGTATATCTAAAAGAGCTAACAATGAACAAACCAGAAGAAAAAGAGGAAGGTTCTATTTGTGTAAAAGGTCGGACAATAAATATCACCATGTTTGTTGCAAAGGTGAAAAATATATATGCAAAGATCATCTCATCAAAATATGTAAAAAAGCATTTGATGTTTTTGTTTGCTATGTTTTTACTCAATTTTTGCCATGTCGTATTTTCAAAAATAAATTTTGACACAAATTTTACAAACTTTAGGGGATAAAACATGCATACAAATAAAAAAAGTTGTTTTAATTATTTATATTTTACAAACTCTTATCATGTTACAAAATGAATATTTTTTTTCATTTAAGAAGAGCATTTTAATAAATAAATCAAATAATTTAGTCGAGTTTAAGTATTCGAAAAACTTGGGTCCATAATGGACGAAAGGTGTATAGTAGATTATGAGGGTAATAAGGGTTAAGAACATTAATACAAAATAAAGAATAAACGCGAAGATAAAAAAACAGGAATCAAATATTTTTTCACGAAACAGCAGGCTACTGGTGAGTTTTAAATATCGTAAAAAACAAGGGTCGGGTAGGGGCGATTTTGAAAAAAGATTACAGATATGTATCCGCGGCCCGTTAATGTTTGTATTACCAATATATTCGAATTAAGCAATCGATACAAACAGCGGAGAGGAATGTTAGTTAGAACCCATTTCAGTTTTTTCATACGTGTAAATAAAATTAATATTGGAATTTGGAATGCAAATCAATCATGAAAGATTTGTATTTTTGCAAAATCTTATTGACAAATTTCATTAAGCTTCTAGAGAGGACTTTTTATCGATACCGTCACTAATATATAAATTTAAAATTGTGTGTGTAGTAAAAAGTCAAAATAGTAAAACAATTTTTCAAACACAGCCAAGTTTTTAGGTGACTAATGTAAATAATCAATAATTTTTAAGCCAATAAAAAGATTTAAAAACATTTCATAATAAAGTTCACATAAAAAAATTGAAAAATTGAGTTTATATTTCTTTTCAAAGACAAATTATCGCACTCACATTTTTTTAAATTATGTGAAATATGAATATCGATCAAATTGAGCATGACATCTTGTTTGAGTGTTTGACAAAAGAAAAGTCCCGCAAAATGAAATGAGTCTGATTGCAGAAATATATCGTCGTGAAGTTGGATACATGAAGGTAGATGAAAAAAAGCAAAATCCTATTAAAATTAACAGAGCTGTAAGACAAGGTTGCATACTCTCTCCAATTCTGTTTAACACATATTGCGACGAAACGTTTCAAGAAATAAAATTGGATCATCTATGCAGATGACACTGTCCTAATAAGCGAATCAGAGCAAAAATTGAATGAACAACTGGAATTTATTGTAGAAGAGGAGCGTAAATGTTCAATTGAAGTGAACACAAACAAAACAAAATAGACGCTGTTACAAACAAAGGACATTAAAGCATCAACATTTCAATTGGTGAAAGAAAGATTGACCAAGTGAGAAATTTCAATATCTTGGCACTGTTATAGAAGAAAATCTGCAAAACGAAGCTGATATGAAGACTCAAATTGCAAGAGCCAAGTAGAGTTTTTGAAAACAAACTTATGAGAAACAACTTATTAACGCACAAGTGGGCTATGTTTTCAGATATGGTCCCGAAGTTTTTTTACTAACAAATGCTTTGAAAAAGAAGATAAATGCGTTTGAAATGTGATCCTAGAGAAGAATTTTACAAGTCATTTGGACAGACAAGATAACAAAAGAAGTACTAAAAACGTTGGCGAACCAGAAACCAAGCGGCTTAGAATGATACTAAACAAAAAGCGAGATTTTGTGGACACATAGCAATATCATCAGTGGGCGAAGAACTGAGAACAATAATAAAAGGAAATGAAAAAAAAGTTGGAAGAGGAAGACGAAGAACATGATGGCTAGATGACATTAAAGAAACAACTGGAGAAAATAGGCTAAAAGAACATTTGAAAGTGGCTAAAGATGGAAAAAGGTGGAACAAACTGATAAAAAAAATTGGAGACTAAAAAGTAGAAAGAGTTACCAAAGATCGATAACGGTCATGGTCAAGAAGAAGAAGAAGAATATGAATACTTATATTTTTAATTAGATTTAAATATCACCATAGAATTCTTCCAGTTGCAAAACTTCCAAGCAAATTCAACGTCTCTTGACAGATCAATTTCAATCTTAAACAAACTTCTATGCAAGGAGAGAAATTTTTTCACCAAAATTATTAAATATATACTAAAGTATTATAACACCACTGTTTATTGTATTATTTAAAATATTGAACTTTTTTTATAATTTAAAACTAGTATAGTTTTTAAAAAAAAAATTTTAACAAGAGAACTACAAAATAGGAATTAGTGGTGGTGAAGCATACCTATTAATAAAGTTATATTAACATAACATTATTAATCTATTAATATTTTTAATTTTCTGTTAATTATATCCTTTCTACTATGGAGAACTATAATTATATAATAAACATAGAAAAGACCTTTTTTTGTATAATAAAGAACTTTTTTTATTATAAATCCAACATTTCTTAAAATAGGTCAAAAAATTTTAATTATAAAGTCAAAAATAAGATGTTTTGGGACAAAAATAAATTACCCTGGTGATTAGCACATACTCTTATGAATCCAAGATTTCAGGTTTTTTTGATTTTGATTCCCATTACAACTTCTTTAATTTAGACTCATGTCTTTTTAATGACAGCCATCTACTTGGCTCAATGTTTTCATTATAAATATTGAATTCCTATTCTAAATCGGATAAAAAAGAAAAAAAGAATTAGCAAAAAGAGTACATTATTGATATTCTCTTTAATACTAACACATTTTATACCTGAAAAAGAAAACAAGTAATTGTTGATAAATTTCTATTTTAATTAAAAATTTTATGTTGTGAACTTTTTGTCAAAATATCCCCACACATCACGGCATAACCTTTGATCCATTCTGTGAAAGTTAAGAGAGTGAATTTACGAGCGTTTTTTGATATTTATATCTATATATTATATATGTATCTCAATATGCTTATAGCTGGAGAACCATTCAATAATAAGGAGTCCAATTGCTTCCATCAGCCGGCCCCAAATGGCCAGTGATGAGCAAAACAACGTCCACAATCCACCAAACTCCAAGGCCACCCAGAGTGAGCAGCTTTCCCACTGCAGAGCCTGTGTATCCTAGTGCAAATCTGTCGATACCGAGGTAGCCAAGGAGAAGGGAGTAGAGAAGGGTTGTGAGGAAGTAGTGGTCGGTGTATTTGAGACATGGCACTTCGTTGCGCTTCGTAAAAACTCGTGGTCCGAAACAGTCGACGCCTTGATTCGCTTCACAGCGTACTTGAACCATTTGCATACTTTGCCAACGCTGAGTGCCTCTATAGGCGCAGTAGGCTTCTTCTCTGTTTGTGGGTTTGCTGACATTTGAACCCTTAAGTGTGGCAACATCAAGAGGATCAGAACAGTGAATGAATTCTTCAGGAAGGTACGAGCACATTAGTAACGGAGAGTATGGATTTTTGTCGAAAGAGGAATTTGTGTTATTATTTTGGGAATCTTTGACATCATTTATCGAGTAAATGATTGGGAAGAGGGAATTATCTTTGAGATACTTGATGGTGTAATACTTGATGAAAGACGTGGATGGAAGGAGGTAGAACAAGAGTAGAATGAGAATTAGCATAAATTCAATTGAACCAATTAAACAGAGGCCACCAAGATCATTCAACCAATCAACAAAAGCAAAGACTCTACAACAAATGAAAAAATATAATTAGAACACAAAATTATAACATGCAGAGCACATTTTTAGCAGGACTACGGAGCAAGAGATAGGAATTTTTGCATCGAGAGCCTCCTAAATGTACAAAATGAAGTGGAACAGCATAAGTAAAAAGGCATTCCCCCCGACTCCTGATATGTAAGACAATAAATCAATCCCTTTCCTCTCATAAATAAGCAAACAAAAGGTATAAGACGAATGCAAATGTTTTTCTGGTATTTTTGAAGCTTTTAACAGGTTAACCACGAGAATAAAAAGACGATATCTCATGTCAAGCAGAGGAGACGCATTAAAAAGCATTTACAAACGCAGAAAATTTTATTCATGCAAAGTTGACAATTGTGAAGTCATGTCGTTAACAGTTAAATGAATTTTCGGATTGAAATTGATTTTTTTAAACATGAGCTTTTATAATTTACTTTTATATATTTTTCAAATTTTCTCTTTGCAATTAATGTTTTAAATAAAATAATCATCGCGTTTCATTTGGGGAATGGGATAGCGAATTACATATAAATTTATGGTTTATAGCAAATTTTTTTGGAAACATTTTAGACAATTAATTTCTACTTAAAGAGGCTAAGTTTAAAACATGTCACTTCCTAAACCCAAGTCCTAAATATATTTTCAAACAATTTACTTTACCAACTGAATATATAGGTAGGAATAATAATATTAATATTATATAAGATGATTTTTTGGTTTTCTATGTTAGTTATCTGATTTGGAATAATTTTGTTGCTAAAAATTTAAACATTAATAAAATATGAAAACACCCAAACTACTTTTAAAAAATATTATATATATCAGAGGCAAACATCTTCAAAATTGGGGTGGTGCAAACTTTTTTTTATAATTTTTAAAATTTATTATATTAGAATTTTTGTCGAAAGAACACACCACCATTATTACCCGACATTATACTTGCACTGTAAGCTCCCAATCCCACCACAACTGCACAGCTTTTATGAAGTCAAAATACCTTATTTGTAATTCTGATTGCATCAACCTTCTAGCTCAGTGGTTTTTAAACTGGAGTCCGCGGTGCCGCGAAGAAGTTTCATGGGGATCGAGAAGGGGACATAGGGTGATTCGTTTTTCGCTAAATATTGCACCCATATTGGTTCATTTGCCATTTTTGCGAATAAATCTCATTTAAAAAGAATAAATAAGTTTGTCTTTGAATTTAATACTATTTTTTTCTTTTATTGCTTTTCAGGCCTAATTTGTAAATGTAGATTTTTCAAAATGGCTAAAAACATGAAATATGAATACTCACTTTTGAAATTTCGTTTTCTGGTGGAGAAGAGGAACATAAGTGTCCTTGTGTTCTGAAATGTTAGCATCCACTTTTTTTAGCCCGTCAAGTGAAGCACTCGAGTTTGGTAAACAAAATTATTGGCTCAACGATTCCACAAATTAATGTTTGATAAATAACATAGGAATGTTTTTGCAAAATATTAAGTATGATTTGAAAAGTTTAAAAAATATATGTTGTCAAGAAGTCCCCCCACATAAGGAGAACGTCGATATTTAATGTGCTAAGTTCTGAAGTTGTGAAGTTGAAGCATATCTTCCTGTCAAAAGATACCGTTAGAAGGCTAATAGGAGAGATGTATGATAACATATCAGACGTAGTTTTATTGACCAGAATTCGATTTTCAGTTTTTTTGCTAAGATTGATGAAACGATGGATGGTACAAACTTATTTCAGCCTTGCGTTTACGTACAATATGTATATGACAAGAACCTAATAAACAATTTTTTATTTTGCGAAACTCAGTAATAGAAAACTGCAAGAGAAACATTTGACAAATTAATAAGTTTTTTTACAGCACATAGTGGTCGGAAGCTAGATAAGCAAAAATCTCCAGATATATTGTACCTAGTGGGCCGAGACATAAAACCTACCCGATATGTTGGAAAATGTTTTCAATGAGGTCATTAAAAACTCTTATTTGTTTTGAGATTTATGCAAAGAAAATGATTTAGAAAAACTCTTGCTGCACTCAAACGTGAGGAGGCCTTCCATAGGAAAATTTTCCAAGCGATACTATGGAAAAAAATGCAGCAATTTCTGCAAAGCAAACTAGACAGACATGCATGTAGAATTTTCTGATGCCTGTTTTCGTATATTTTTTATCATTTTTAGTGAACTTATTGGAAATAATATATGTATTCTGCAGATATTCACAAAGTGACTCACATTGATCAGGAAAATATAGTATACCAATAAAATTGCAATGCTTAAGAGCGAGAAAAGGTGAGTAAATGTCAAAGCAAGAATCGCCCGAACCATGTTGTAGAAGAATGGTCTGAGCTCATTTATGCAACAAAATTGGTTTCCGAATTAGCGCGTATCATCAGTTCACCACCTTATATATAGAGTTTAAAGTTTCATAAAAAATTAGTAATTTATGCAAATTTTTTTAGTTATCAAATACAGTAAATGTGAGATGGTATCAAAATACAAAATAATACATTGTAAATTATTCATATTCAGAGATTTACCGATTAATCAGTAACGGCATAGCTATAATCGGCTAAATTTTGAAGAATCGATATCTGAAAAAAAAAAAGTAAAAAAATCGATTTTAAATGGATTCTTTAATTTAATCAAAATTGAAATCTATGAACTCATTTATAATATAAATTTTTTTTTATAAAAATATTAAATATATATCTCCAGCCTGTATACTACGATGATTCACCTCCGACCTGTATTCTACGATGATTCATCTCCAACCTGTATACTACGATGATTCATCTCCAACCTCTATACTACGATGTTTCATCTCCAACCTGTATACTACGATGATTCATCTCCAACCTGTATACTACGATGGTTTCTATTCCATGTACAAATGACTAGGGAGACAATGTTCAACTTTCTGTTCACATTTTGCTAGATGTAAGATTTGATATACCTCATTCGGGGAGACGATGCTACATAAGTTATTACCCATATACCTGTATAATACGATGGTTCATCTCCAACCTGTATACCGCGATGATTCATCTCCAACCTATCAGTTCATATTTTGCTAGATGTAAGATTTGATATATCTCATACAAGGAGAGGATGTTAGATAAGTTATTACCTATATTTTTGCAATTTTTTCACAATATTAAATAATATATTTTATCAAATAATCAAAATAAAATTCTGTAATCAAAGAATCGAAAAATATTCTTTAAAAAATCTTAAAATATCTAACTTTCTGTTCATATTTTGCTACCTCATACGATGTTACAAAAGTTATTACCTATACTTTGCAATTTGCACGATTTTAAATGTTATATTCATCAAATAATCAAAATAAAATTCTGTAATCAAAGAATCGAAAAATATTCTTTAAAAAATCAAAAAATATGAAACTTTCTGTTCATATTTTGCTACCTCATACAATGTTACAAAAGTTATTACCTATACTTTGCAATTTGCACGATTTTAAATAATATATTTGTCAAATAATAATCAAAGAATCGAAAAATGTTCAAATCAAAAAATATTTATTCTTTTTAAATATATCGTTGGCTCCCCTTACTTTTAAAATAGAAAGATAAACCAAGTCTTTAATAATTAATTTTTATCAAATTATGCACATACGAAACTAAAAGTAAGGAGAGACAACGATATATTTAAAAAGAAATATTTTTTGATTTGAACATTTTTCGAAGCATTTATTTTCAAAACGCAATGTTTCTAGGCATTATATATTTTTGAGCATTTATATTAAATTTAATAAAATTTTGTGAATTAAACTTATTTTTAGCTCGCTCATCCTCACGTGTTTTATAGAACCGATGAAAAAAACTGAAATAAAGGTATAGATCTGTCTTACTTATAATACAATATTTCGCCTATTACTGTATACTAGCCATGACTGGTATTCAATTTCGGTTAAAAAAAATAAACATAGCAGGAGAGGATGGCTTGTATTTCTGTGGAAAAATAAATTATTGAGTTTTATCAATATATTAAAATGGAATAAATTGTAAAAGTTTATTATTACGACTAGAACCCAAACACAACTAAACAAATTTATTTAAAAACAGATGTTTCACACTCTGCATAGCCCTTTTCAATTGAAATGTTTGTTGCTTAATTTCCAAAAAAAAATGCCCATAACTTATATTAGAAGGATGGCTTGTAATATGAGAAACAAAGTATTTTTAGTTAACTTTTATGGCTTTTTAGGTGTGATTATACTGACAAGACACGCGTGGAACACCAAATATTAGACCGGCTCAGCCAAGAAGTGTATTTTTAAAGATTTACAAGTTATCGTTTTTAGAGTCATGGTATGAAAAAATTTGTTTGGTTGGAGTAAAGCATATCTAGCGATAAGGCTTTTTGTTATCCATGCAGTTGTTTTTGTTTGATTACTAGAACTAAGAACATATAAATCTAAAAGGGCATTTGTAATTATAAGTTTCAATAACTGGAAAAAGGAATAAAGAAGGCAAAAAGTTTTATGACATGATGTGAGTGGTGATCACTGCCATTTCATGAGACAGTGGGAAGTCTTAAACAAATAAAATCAGGTGTTACGTGTTCTATTCATTGAATGAATTTTTATCATTAAGCTCATTGCAGTTACAAATAGTACTATCAGAGAAATGATAGATGCGTTAGTGAAAAGCTATAAATATTCACTAGTATTCACGATCGTGTGAAGAATTTATAGGAGG
The DNA here is from genome assembly GCA_030549495.1 of Nectonema munidae. Classification (NCBI taxonomy): domain Eukaryota; kingdom Metazoa; phylum Nematomorpha; class Nectonematoida; family Nectonematidae; genus Nectonema; species Nectonema munidae. The sequence goes on along the minus strand of JAUIRK010000220.1, from coordinate 173,872 downwards.
TCTAGTTCATGCGATTATTCAGAAGAAATAGGACTGTACTCAATCCTAATAGATGAGTGGACAATAGCAGACATAAATAAATTTAGTACAATACATAAATATTTTGTTCATGGCAGCTGGTTCTCCCTGCACTGCCTTCTTGTGTCCGGCTGGTAGTTGACCCCTATTATTTGTGTTATCCATTTTTATAAAAAGGCTATCACACATTTTTAACTTTTCTCATGTTACAAAGTTGTACTCTATTAATCCGCGACTGCTTATTCGTTATATTCGCAGTTGTCCTACATATCTATAGGATGATCCTCTATCCGAAACCTTAGGAAGCGCTCTGTAGCTCAGAGTATAAGATAACTTTTGCTAGTTTACAGACAACAGCATGTTGCTCTGTCCCATTTACCAACTAAGTCACCATTGCTAGTTTACAGACACATGGAAGGTATCCGACTTTCATGTCTTTTAGCAAACATTATCTCAGAAGATTTGGTCCCATCCCTATTGATGACATCGATAAATATCAAAAGAGATTATTTTATAGATTTAAATAAAATATATAAAAGTTAATGTAACGTTGAAGAAATAAACATTGAAATACAATATTCATTACCTGTGTATATATTAAAAAAATGTCAATAGAGAACATTCGAAAATCTTCAAAAATTATTCTAACCACAAATTAAGTAGAAGTAATAGGTAACCACAATTTAAATGTAGAATGACAAAAATATTTTCAGAATCAAATTGAGCAAGATCGATATGGAGGAAAAATATTTGGCGTTAGGTCACTTTTCAAAGCTAATTTAGTGATATGTAAAATATTTCGAGTGAATTAATCAACAAAAATTCATTTATTAAATAAATTAAGAAAATATTTAGCAAAAAAATCGTAAAATCAAAATGAATTTTCAAGTTTGATTTGCATTAACTGTCAGATTTCTTTGAATTTATAATAAAAAAAAAATAACCCCATAAGATTCTGAATAAATTATTTATTGGGTTCACGGAAGAATTTGGAAAAAATATTTTATATTTTAAGATTAACAATCGATTCTAATCAAATTGATTGTACAAGAAAATTGTTTTAATCATAGATAATAAAAAAATTATAATTTAAAAAATGGGAAATAAAAATATTCTCTAAATCAGGGGTGGAGGCCAAATTACGGCCGCAATTTGATATACGTGTATGTAAAAAATCAAGTAAATCATCTGCTAAACGCAAGAATAAGATTATATAGCGTCTCATAAAAGAATATATTTTTAATTTGTAACGGCAATGAACCATCTAGATTGGTTAACTTTAGATATGATATATAAGATTTACACAGGTTCAAGAGTTATGATCCACCGTTGACCTTGATTTTAGAAATTTTCCGCCCACTACACTAAAGAGTTTCCCCAATTCTGAAGTCAAAAATTAAAATTTTAAATGACAATGATTCATAAATTTATACAGTCATCTATTTTAGGTTATTAGTTGCTTGTGTGAATATCAAATTAGAGATTTGGTGCCTTTAGCGACCGAAACTATTACATTCAACTGTTAAGATAAGTGTATCTGTAGACCCTAACAAACTGTTATCCTTTGTTTCAATTTGTATGAAAATATAATTAAATGAAAAGCAGATGATTAAATTTTTAAGAACAATGCTTAAGAAAATAAAAAAATTCTTAAATTTAGAAAAAAATACCCATTTTTAGACTATTACAAATAAGATTGTTAGTCAATAAATAAACAAACTTTATTTTTTCTTACGTTAAAATATTTTAGATATCAACAAAAAAAATCTTTTAATATTCTTAGTGCCAATTTGAATTTTAGTGCCAATTTGAATTTTAAGGCCAATTTGTATTTTGTTAGTGCCAATTTGAACTTGTTGTCCAAATATTTTTTAAATGAAAAAATTAATTATTTTTCTTTCAAACTTAAACTGATTTTAAATATTTTCTTATATTATCTTAAAGATACCTTGCTCAAAAAATCAAATAGGCATTCGCGAAAAAAATATTTGATAGATTTTACGATTTCAACTTCTTCGTTTTTCATATATATAACTGTTGTTTTACTATATGAATTATAATTTGATTAAGATTAAAGATAAATTGAAAAACACTGAAAGAGTAGAAAATAGGGGAGAAATTTTAAAACAAGGGATTTTTAAAATAGAAGTTTTTATGGTTCGTCAAATAATGGCAATTTTTTATAAGAATAAGTTGTGAATCTGTATACCATGTCACTGTTGGCCTTTTTTAAGTATTTTGATTCATATCATTTTTGAAGACATCTACTGAATTTTTTGAATTTAATAATATTTCTATATCACCATCTATATTATTTGTATTAACATATTATTCATTTTATATTCCAAATTCTTTTAAATTATTATGAAGAAACTATAAACTACTTTACTTAGGATATAAAGTACTTATCCACGTTATAAGTTATCGTCATTATAGGGCTAGGTTATCTACTACATATATAGTCAAATTTTTGCTCTAACGCATAAATAAACTCCTTTACAAGTCTATTAGAATATCATTTCAGAGAAGGAAGATGAATGCTCGAACTGAGTCTCCAAATATAAAGAGAAATTTTTATTGCTGATAGATAATAGCAACATGACTTAAATTATGGCAATTTCATTTATAAATCTAAAAAAGAATCTATAGTATTATTTTAACAAATTGGGTAAAATGCATTCCAGTTTACTACCCAATTTAAAACCGATGTTCCTAAAGCGGACGAAAATGAACTCTTACTTTGAATAGAATTAAATCGGAATTAGTAAAGTAGTGTAATTTGCTGGGTCTTAAATGGGTTATAATAATAACTAAATATAGTTCAATTAGGGGCGTTCGATGAGATATAAGATCCACAAAGAAGGAAGTTTCGTTGTAAAAGGAAAAGATAAGGACAAATAAGAAGAAAATGGGAGGGGGATTTACAATTCAATAAAGAAAATCTACATAAGGTGAATACTATGAAGTTATAGTTTACAAAGACAATGACCAGATAACATGAGAAGTCGGGAGGTGACAAAGTTCTACTGTTTCAAGAGAGTGTGTATTTTGCAAAATTTGGGGATAGAGGAAAAAATGATAGGTGAGTTTTGAACTTTCAGGAATATATATGATAGAAAAGAGACCTGGAAAGCTTTAAATTTCTCGGAAATATAAAGAATGAGAGAAAACGAAGCAGCTTATTTTGCCAAGATGTCGATATAATAATTTTCATAAATGTTAGAGTAGAGAGGCACCCATAAAACAATTTTTAACATGCTTAGAGGGAGGTAATAGTTTAGTGACTAAAGTATAAATAAGAATGGGAGTATTTTATGGGTGAAGTTTTTGAATAATATTTTGACTGTCAGTGTAAAAATGTAAAAATAATAAAGAGGAAAAAATTAAGATATGGTCTAAGATGTAGCGACAAGAATTAATAAGAGCAAGAATTTCAGATTCTAAAAATGAAGGCATGGGATCAATGGGTGAATATGATTTAACAAATTGTTTAATTTGGGAGGGAAAGACAGCATAAGAAATATCAGATTTTGAAGTTGTCTTAACAGCATCTGTTAAAATTCATAGAGATGAAGGGTAATTACATGAAGATAAAACTAAATTGTAAGCCATTTTATGGTCAAATTGAAGGACATTTTCTGTCAAATTAGAAGCCATTTTCTGTCAAATTGGAAGCCAATTTCTTGTTATGATGAAGTGATAATAAAACGAAGAAGAATAGATAGATGAATAAGGCAAATGATATTTAGATGAGTATTAAGCAAAAGAAATGAAAGGGATAAAGGAAATTTATGAAATAACGAATCGTAAAACTTTAAAAAGCGAAATTAAAAAGAGAACGGATGGAGTAAAGGGAGAATAAATGGATTTGATTATTAATAAGTACCGTTTGAGTAAAATTTTTTGAGTTGAAGATGAAAGGTGGAAGTGTGGAAGGCGCGTGGTATTTGTAAAAGGCAAGATCTGTGTAATGAGTCCAAAAGAGAAACACTCTAAGAAACTGTAATGAGGAACGCCAAGGGAGAGTTCAGTTTTGGATGATATGGATATTGATGCTCTTATAAATAAATATTAATGTGACATTGACAAAACCCATGGTCTAATAAGATCAAAGTTATGTGTGAATTGTGGTTGATATTGTCGATGTTTATTTATTTGGTGTAATAGTAAGAAAGGATGAGTCAGAATTTTCGGAGATGATTGAACATAAGGCAGAGAGAATTCCATAATTAATGGGGAGATCATCAAGGGTGGAGTCTGAAAGAAAAATCGATGATAGGAAAATAGGTTAATAGTAACTTTATGAAAGGGACAATTAATAGGGAAAAAGGGGTATCTCTAAACAGTGGACACAAGCAAAATAAACTAAAAATTTATATAATTTTTATTTTATATACTTCCTTAAAATTTTGGTAGATCAAAAATTTTTTTGCTTAGCTACACTTTTCATCTTCCAAAAAGGATTTGAAATTTGAAATTTAAATTTAAAGGTCACCCATAATCTTAAAAATGCTGTATGGATTTAAAAATTTTTTCTTTAGTGTTTTTTATTTGTTTTGATTTCAAAGATGTACTCTATATGAGACAAAGAAAAATGTTGGATTACTTTTTAAATAACAAAACTAAATTTTAATTTGAGACATTTTAGCCAACTTTTTCTCTAATTACTCTACTTTACCTTTACGGTTTAGATTTATTGAATCCAAAACTGAAACAAATTTTATTCATAAATTTAATCGGCTTTATTTAAAAAAGAAATTATATATTTGTGTATTTTGATATTACTTTTTAACCCTTGCTAGGGGGCGTAAAATACCCTCCCCCTTCACTAAAAATTTAATTGTACAAAATTGGTTGAATCATATCCCTTTAAATTATTTGACTTTTCCTAAAATCGCTAGCTGCATCTTTTGATTATATTTTCATGGAAGTTGAATGATTCTTTCATGTCCAAACGGTCAGTCAATCTCAAAAATTAAAAATTTTCATCAAAATTTTTACATTATCTAAAATTAACCTTACAACTTAGGGTCTATATTATATACTACCTTGAAAAAAGGCATATTGTGTGTACTTGTCCCCATACTAGTCAAATATTTTTTAATGATATGAACATCTACCTGTTTTGCAATATCGCTCATCTAAAAAAGGATAAATTATTTAAAGTAAATTCTGTTAAGTTTTAGAAAAAAACTAAATGTTAAAAAAATTAAAAAAAAACATAAAGAGAGTGTTGCCAGATCTACGGATTTATCCGTATTTTACGGATTTTTGAGGCTAAAATAGTCCTATGAATTTTTTTCCGGACGGATTTTTGACTCTTTCAGATTTTTCTACGAATTATTTTTTTCCACGGATTTTCTGCGGATTGTTCGGTTCATCGAAATTTTTTTTGGCTTTTAATAAAATCATAAAAAAAAATTTTCCTCCATTTTATTTTACTTGGTTTTAAATACTGAAATATGAGCGCCAATTTTTAAATAATATATATTTTTTTATATTAAATTACACAAATAAATTTCAATTTAAATAAGATTTATTTCAATTTCAAGACTATGTCTGATTCCGATAATTATGCTTCTGACGTTTTTTCTCCTAAAAAACTTAAAACGAGAAAATATGATCAATCTTACAAAAAAGAGTGGGATAAGAAATTAGATTGGCTCAAAAAAGGTGATTTGGAAGGCTCAGCATTTTGTATTTTATGTTCTAAGAAATTGTTGGTTGTAAGTGGTGGATTTAAAGATCTCGAAAAGCATGCCAAAAAAGCTCTTCACATGAAAAATGCAAAACATATGGAAAATACAGAAAAAAAGCTTTCAATCTTTTTATGAAAAAAAAGAAAATGATGATTCTGTAAAATCAGAAGTTATATTTTGCAACTGGCTAGTTGAGCATAATTTACCTTTTCTCTTTTTTGACCATTTTACCGAGTTATTGCCAATACTCTATCCAGACTCATCCATCGTTAAAAGTTTAAGTAAATGCTTTAGTTGGAAGATTTTCTCATATCGTAAAAACTGATTAAATAGATAAACTGACTGATGAGTTTTTAGATTATCATTTTTTCAAATTTCCTGATGGCTTTGAGAATTTTGAGGTTGATCTTTTTTGGGGAAAGCTTGCGAAAGTGCAAACTTCAGATGAAAAATTTATGTTTCCACTTTTATGCAGACTTATGATGGCATTATTAGAGTTCACTTTAATTTCATCGCCGTAATTTCATCGTGGTAATTTCATCGCATAATAAATTCATCATGATTCAATACATCGTCGGTATTTTCATCGTCAAGTATTTTCATCGTGCAGTAATTACATCGTCATACTAATTTTATGCTTGACGCACGCTCAATTTTTTTTGTAAATATACCTTTATATTTTTTTTAAGTTTATTACGAACAATTAAATTATTTTTTAGTTTTATTATAAAAATAGATCCTATGAAAAGATATTTATATATACCAAGAATTTGAGAAGAAGTAAAGGAAGTTAAAGACAATGACGATAAGTCTATATAAAAGCTGCTTTTCCTGCACTTAAAGACATTTTGAGGTATGAAGATACAAATAAATGTGTAGTATACAGTTAGTAATTTTATAAAAATGTATGCATAATTGTATACGCAAATTGTGGGATTATCTTGTGACACCGCAAGGAAGTAATGGTCAATCCATAAATCTCGTGATGTAATCACTATACGATGAAAATACTTAACGATGAAAATACCAACGATGTATTGCATCACGATGAACTTACTATACGATGAAATTTTCACGATAAAGTTACCACGATGAAATTACCGCGATGAAATTACTGGATACCCATTATTAGTATTACCTCATTCAAATGACGTTTGTGAACGCCTCTTCAGGTATAGAATTACTTCAAATCCCTTTTTTATTTGCTATATCTTATGTTTTTTCCCTTACAGCATGATTAACAATATAAAAACTGATAAAAGGAACCAGCTTGTTTTAGATACCATCTCAGGCCTATTACCTATTAGTTTGATTGATTTAATTACCTGTTTACATGATCAAGCAATTTTTGAAGAAAAAATGATCTAAGAATCGATGATACATGTTATGAGTAACTATCAATTAATAGATGAAGAAAATTTTTTTTTTTTTCAATTTTTTTTGGTATCAATATGATGAAGAAATAAAAGAAGAAGTTTTCAAAAAAGTAATGGAATCAAACAAAAAATTTTTTTTATAAACTGTTATTTCAAAAGATGGTGAATTAACAGTGAAAACCAAAAACTTGCATCTAAACCTTGTCAAACCAGTTATAAAAAATAATATTTCCAACTAATTTTTTATTATCATTTACATATAATTTTTTCTATCTTATGATCGAAGAGAGCAACACATTAAAAAACTTTTTTCTCACTTCAATTCGAAAGCATACAACTGATCATTGAAAAAAGCAAAATTAAAGCCTAAATTAAATAAATGAATTTATAGCGTTATTGATCAAAAAAATCCTACATACTAGATAAATAAAAAGTGTAGAGTTTCAAACTAATTTATTAAAATAAAACCAATTTCCGACTCCACGAGTCTTTATCAACTTGAAGTACTAAATGTAGAAGATATAAGTGATTTGAATGAAAAGAATTAAACGGAGTTAGTAGTAGATGAGTAGGAGAGAGGATCTTTAGTACTGATTTGAGGCTGAGTTGTAATGAGATATACTTGGTTGAAAGGATAACTCTTTAATGTTGAATGACAGATAAAATCTGAGATTGGGCTCATAGACAAGGGTTGTAGGAGGAAGCAAATTGTTGGTGTCAGGAGTTGTGTTACAAGTATGATTTACATAAAGAAAAAGTACATATAATAAAGTATGAGGATGCATAGAATATTAAAGGAGAAGAAGATTAAGTAGAGGAATGAATATATGAATAACAAATATATATCTAGGTTTATATGTATATTGATACAAAATAATAAAATAAAAGTTATATATTTTTGAATTTGACTAACTGGTACATGATTCAGATTTATGGCTTTCAGCGAAAAATTTGCCGACGTGTTTTTGTTCCTACAATATGAAGATGTATGACCAAAACTGCAACAATTTGTGCATTGCTTGCATGAATAAAAATCAAAAATCTTGTAACAACAATGCGATAAATACAAATTACTTCCATACTTTTTATATCATTATCTACGGAAAAAACTACACGTTTGTTATTCATCATTTTATTTCTTTTGGAAAAAGCAATTATAAAAACTTTTTTCAAGTAATGGCTTTATATATTCATTTTTATTTATAATTAAGTCAAGTATCAATTGATCACTCAAATCTTAATCTAAATTCCAAAGGATAATTTTAGAGTAAAATCTAGGATCTTTAGTAGGTTTATTTTTGGTTTGAGTTTCCAAAAGAGATTTAGCATTCTCCAAGATTGGGAGTCTGGTAAAATGATTTGTAAAAAATTGGCTAAATAAAATGGCTTGAATCTTTGAATGTTTTCCTAATATCGCTAGGTGTATTTTAAGTAAAGAAACTTAACAGATAAAATGAGAGAATTGAGCAAATAATTTGGAAATATAAAGAGAACTTAGCAATTTAAGGCACAAATCTAACTTAACAAAGTAGCGCCATCATAAACATGAGTTGAATGTATAAGATTAGAATTGATATACGAATTGATTAATATAGTGGAAAAAACATCTACTAGGGAGGAAAATTTTTATAATAAAGAAAATTCAATTTTTACAGTTTTTATTTACAAAAATTCTACTCTATTGCATTGCAAAAAATTTTTTAATTATCATTATTTACAATAAAAAAAATTGTTAAATATAAAGAATTTATAACTAGTAGGGCAATAAAAATTGGAACAAGTCCTACCAAACACACTCTTCAAATTTATAGTTTAACTAAACGTTGTTTATACTTCTTTAATAATCCAGCAGTTACTTACACGTTTTAGTGCTTTAATTCCTATATATACTTTAATAAAAACAAATAAACTTTTTTTATTCCTAATCCATAAATTTCAATCATAACAAAGAAAAATAATACAAAGAATATTCTAACCAAACATAAAACACAAGAGAAAAATTTTTAAATCCATAATTTACTTTTAAATTTATTGGTGTCCTTTAAATTTAAATTTCAAATTTAAGCCGCTTTTTGGATTAAGATGAATTTTTGATTTACCAAAATTTCTAATTCTATGAAAAATTTAAACTAAGACAACTGTAATATGTATTTTATTGAATAAGGAAGAATATAAAATAAAAATTATATAAATTTTAGTTTATTTTACTTGTGCCCACTGTTTAGAGATACCTGGGAAAGGTAAGGTAAGGTAAAGGTAGAGTGAGTGTGTTTTCATTGAGAAGGCAGTGATGTACCACTTATGTGAAACTATGAACAAAATGGTATGGATTAGGAATCGAATCCAGAGGCTTCCGTGTTCAGTCCATCATCTCAACCAACCTACCATGTCACCCATAGAGTATGCTGTTACTGAAAAAGATAGGAGGAAATGGTTTTTTTTTATAGCTTTGAGATGTTTTTTCATTGTATTCCAAAGGTCTTAATATTTTGGGAATGTAAATTTATTCTGCAGGCATTTTTTGGATTGTTATTAGCAGACTTTTTATTTCTTCAGAATAGATTAATATAAAGAGATATGATAAGTTGTAGGATTTCTTAACGCTTTAAGGATCCGTTCAACAGCTGTTTAAGGTGAGTTAATTTATGATTTGAAAAATGTGCGTTTTTTCAAGGATAGAGAGATAGGAAGGAATGAACTGTTGAATACAACTTGAGAGGGTTTGATTAAGAGAAAAACCTGCATTATTGATATCTTAAATGGAAATAAATTGAGTTGATTAATAAAACTAACCAACAACTTTTTTAAAATTTTTCTCAAAAGTTTTCTTGGGGCTTAGATTTTTATACGGAATTTTATTTTCTTAGAACTAATTTCTGGTCATCCAATTTATCTACAGAACTTAAAGTTTCTAATTATTTAAAAAGATTTAGCTTTGTGGATATATGGAACAATTTAAATAACCTAAAAAATTTTTTATAGATTTTTTAACCAAAAACTTGGAAAATTTTTTTTGAATGAAAGACAAAATTAAAGTTTCTTTATCAGATTAATATTTTTTATTGTTTAAATATTTTTTGGTTGAAATGTCCTATTTTTGATTTTATTCTTGGTTGAAATGTCCTTTGGTTGCTATCTTTTTTTGTTAAAATATCTACGATGAAGTGTCCCTGGTTGAATCGTGCGGTTATTGATGAAAATAGGTGTGGTTTGCAAACTAGCCAAAGAAGGCTTTACGTTTATGTTTACCACTCTGATTGTAGAACAATAAAAAAGTGCAACCGTCTTTATAATTTTATTACAAGTAGAACGTTTTTGTTACTCTTGAGAAAATAAGTCAAATAAAAGAAGACAGTTTCGAATTTCTTATACCCCTCGGTGGGACACATTCTTGCTGTTAATGTAAGTTTAATTCTTTTAGCAATATCGATAGTTGGGATGTGGTCTGCAGATTTAGACTAGCAAAGAAAATTTTTATGTAGGATAGGGCCATGTTAGTGCAAACGTTGAAAGCAATCTTTTTTGACAGATCAGAAGATTCCCAATCACAGTTAGAATAATTTATGAAGATTTAAGTTTTTGTGCGATAAGGCATGTTGGACCTTGAAATAGTGTGTCATCACTTGTTTCATTTACAGTTTTGTAACCATCATTATATTCAAAATATTTTGTTATTTTAGATATTTTTTTAATTTTTTTTTCTTTCCTAATTTTTAATGGCGAATATGCCCTCTTTGAAAAATAGTATAATAAATGATGCAGAACAATTACAGTTTTCTTCAGAAGTTTTTCTTATATTTTATTTCTTTAAATGAAAGTTTATTATAATAAATCAATTATTTTAAAATTGTTCATTAAATATTAGTTCTCTTCTTAAACGTGTCTAAATTTTTTAAGATCTCACAATTGCTCAATCATGAGAGTCTTGCCAATTTCATTATATCCGTTGTTCAAAATATTAGAACTGATGCATCAAATAAAAGTCTTCTAAATATCCACAAATCTACTTTTGATTGGCTTTTTCAAGTAATATTTTGTTAATATTCATGTTGAATTATTTTATTTCTCTATCATTTAATACATAGTAGGATATTTTAACGATTAAGAGTTGATAGGCTATCTTATTGTAGTTTAATTCCATATGATTATATTTCCTTGTATTGATAATAATAATAATTTCGCCTTTGACCTAATTTTATATAATATTAAACGTGTTCTAAATAATTAATTTTTTTGGTATTTAATATTTAAATTGATTTTAATTTTTTTTATTCAAAATTGTTACACTAATACAAATCTATACCAGAAATCACTTCTTCATATTTTTTTAGGCAGAGTGGTTAAGGGACTTTTTATAATTTTCAAAATTAAAAAAAAAATTTGTTCTTTAAATTGTTAGCTTCCAATTCTATTATTATTGCAGAGATTTTAAAGCCTAATTAGCTTGTCTGTCATTGTGATAACCCTATATCTCTGGGATCCCCTAAATGGTAGATATCCACAGCCTTGGTTGATGAGAGTTTTCTAGGGGTCGATTATTGCATAGAGGTTGAAAGTTATGTTATGGAGAATCAACTAAATTCTAGGCAAGAAAAAGTTATGTGTTAGTATATAAACAAAGAATAAAATATTATTTTAAAGGTAAATTTTTATATTCTTAATAAATTGTCGGGGATAGGGAGAAAGCAAATAATCTATGAAGGGGTTTAGGGGTTAAAAATTTTAGGGATCCCTCTTCTAGCTCATATATAATAGAGTCATTAACATAACGAAAACAAATTGATGATTTTTCATGTATACTATTTTTTTTAACTAATTTCATTTCCAATCACCTTAATAATACTTTTTGCTAGAAATGGTTTAAATTCTTTCACGATCGTGAATACAAATAATTTGGAGATTTATAGCTTTTTACAAACTCATCATGCATTTCCTTGAAAGTAAGATTTATAGCTATCATAAGCTTTTTAAATTCATCAAATTTACCATGGTTTGAAGAATCAGCAGCTTCATAATGCGGACGATAAAGCATTTTACATTTTGAATAAAATATAAATACTGTAAAAAAATTTCAGATAAGTACGATTTTTACGGAAATTGTCAGGAAAACATGATCAAAAATTGAATGAATGGAACAAGTTATGCCTGATTTTATTTGTTTGCCGTTTTCGGATCGAGAAATGGAGAGAATTATGACTACTCATCACTTGTAACAAGGCCTTTATCTTTCCTTAGTGTTTTTAGCGATGGTCACGAGTGCACTACTACGACTAAAAACGATCTCTTATAAATCTTTGGAGAACAGAATTCTTGGTTGACCCGTCTAATATTTGCTGTTCGAAGGTCAAAAATCTCTTTTCTGAACACTGTATAGAAAGGCTTGCATTAGAAGACTCATTTTAATGCACTCAAACCTTGTTTTTCAGACACTACCCGCTCCCCGATAAAATATTGGCTGTAACTGTTTTTCTCAAAGTTTTTCTCCCTTCTTATCCTGACATTCACACTTCGAAACCATTAAATGTCTTCAGCAAACCATAGCCTCTGCCTGCCCGTTTAATTTGTTAATTGGATATATCAATCATGCGATCGTATTTTTTTTATGACATACCCACTTAATACTAGAAAAGCTAACTTTTTTCAACCTAAAAAAGACATTTCCTTATATACGGTTATAACATAAAAGTTAACAAAGACAAGACAAGACAAATTTATTGTGAAATCAAAAAGAATATAGAATGAAAAAATAAGAATCTACAAACACGGGTCAAAATAATTTTCAGAAGAAAGAGAAAAAAGACCGAAAAACTCACTACAACTAAAGTGTGAATTTTGAGAGTCATTTTTGGTAGGTTTCATGAATTTTATTCAAATTGTTCCAAATACCATTTTTTTACATGTTGAAAATTATTTAAAGTAATACATCCCTTTACCTTTTTTAACTTTATTTTTGTATTGCTTCGTTATATTTTGTACCTACTGTTGTACAAAGGATTGGGCTTACTATGTTTTATTCTGTAAAATGTTTATTTTATTTTCCTAAGGGAGTGTAGAAAAGGAGAAAACCATGGTTTGCTATTAAGTTTAACTTTGAGCTTGATCAAAAGAAAGGTATGAGCAAAAGATTTCTTAATAAGATCTATGAATATATTGTAAGCATTATTTGGATCATCAGATTGATAAACTGGAAAAAAATAATTTGAGCAAACTTTTGAAACAAAAATAGAGCGCTGCTTTTGACTAAAGTCTTTTTCCACAAATAACAAGACATGGTTGGATCATCAAAAAAATACTTATGAAGTTACAATTTGGAAAATTATCCGTAATATCAGCAATTTTTTATAAAATTTAGAAAAATATTGTCTATCAAAGTTGACGAACTAGAGGTTAGACTAGTGGTCTTTGTTATTGTAGGAAAGAAGCCAAATGATTGAAGGGTATTAATAAAATTTAAATAATTAACATTTTTATCAAAATCAAAAAGATTTATATTGAAATAATTAAAGTTGTTGTAAATTTAATCTGATAATTAATTTTTAATTTTTTTATTTTCTCGATTAAAAAAGTCTGACAAAGGCATATTAAATTTGGAATTGTGCAATTGTTCATGATCTAAATATAACAGTATACCCCAAATTTACTTGTAGTAAGAAAGATCTACCTGATTAGATTCGCTGAACCGTACAACCTCATGAAAATGCCAATATAAAAATACTTGCTTCATTCTAATCCCATATAGTTTATGTAAAATATGGTTCTAGAACAACTGCCCTGGACAACTACCCCCAGACAACTGCCCTCTTTTCTCGAAATTTTCCATCTTGACATTTTGTAAGTATTTCATAAAGCACCACTTTCTGTGTACTTGATCCTTGAAAACATCGTTATCACTTTCACATTTTTTTAGTATTTCCTAAAACACCATTTAATCTCACATACTTTTATCTTTGTAACGTAATTGTTACCTTTTTGTCTTTTTCTGTCATTCTAAATAAAGTCTTACCTTCACTGTCCTTATTTCAACTTTAAGTATATATGATGTTATTTTTTTGAAATCACGTATTTTTATTAACAATAATAAAACATTGATTTTAATACTTCTTATTTGTTACCATTTCTTCAAAGGTGGGAGTAGTTGTTCTACGGGGCGATTGTCCAGGGGGTAATTGTCCTGTGGGCAGTTGTCCCGAGGGCAGTTGTCATGAATCGTAAAATATAGAGACCTCTAGTGAGAAAAATATTAATCATGTTATCATCAGTATAACGTTTTTGGTTTAGCTCTTCTAATATCAAATACATATTCGCAAAGCGTATTTATTACAAGATCGTGTGCTAAAACAAGAATTATACTAAATTTATTTGTCGTTTTCTTGATATTCTTTATTTTTCAAAGAATCTATTCTTGCGTATTAAGGTATTTAACTCTCTGTATACTGAAGGGTATACAGAGGATATAAAGAATGTAGCAATGGATCTTAAAGGTAAATGTACCCTGGGGTGTTTTCATCGAGAAAGCACAATTGCGCCACTTGCATCGAACGATGAGGAAAGTAGGCTTGATGGTGGATTGAAGCCAGGACCTTGAGTTATCGACCAGTAGTATCTAACCAAACTTACTCACGCCCCACTTATACCTTAGTTGTCATAATTTTATTGTCATTTATTTTTACCAAGATTTTAAAGGCAATGACACGTATTTTAATTGCTCTGATGTCCACTATAAACCCTTCCGTATTATTAATTTGGAAATCTGTTTTTTGAAAAAATGTTATTTCGGAATTTTATATGTTTGTTTTTACATGTTCACATACATTGTTTAGGGAGCCTAACTTTATTTTTTGAGGTAAAATTTAGATAAATTTTAAAAATTTCAACTTTCTTCCATTTATAAAATAATTTTATAAAAAATATAATAATTATAAATAATTTTAATCCTATTCACAAACAGATTATACTTAAAACAAATTACTTTTCTATTCAGAAATAAAAAAATATTAGTTCACCATGGCTTGGAAATGTATGTATGCTGATTGAGTAGCTGTTCTTATTATGGCAGATTCTGATGAATCCGATAATGGAAATACATTGAATAATATAGTGGACAGTTATGCAACCTCTTTGTTCTAGGAACCGACACCTAACTAGCCTCACTTTGATTCCTTCAGATAGTGATGCAGAAATTTTCTTCAACTGATGTCGAAGATGAAGAAGACGAAGAATTACAAAATATTAAGCCTAAGTTAAGCATCAAAAATACCCTAAATGTCATCAAAGCAGCATGCATAACACAGCTTTCATCGTTGTTGCCCTTCCTATTTAATTATTAAAGTCCGCTTACCATATGTATCTCACCAATATTACCTAAATGTGCAGGTAAGGTTGTCTAAACTTTCTTTGATTCTACTGGTCTCTAGGGTTTGAATCTTAATATTAACCACACAACTCATAGTTCGATACAAGAAATCCAATTATGACTTCTCGTTGATCACTCTCTACGACATTCACGTCTTGCCAAAATTGCCACCAATTAGTCATGTTCGTTCTTGAAAAAATGGTTCTAATATATATATGAGATCCTAGTGATGTTACGATCTCATCGATTATATTTTAAATTGTGGATATCGATGCTTAATCGATATGGATACGAACACTAAATGATTTTTTTTATTATATTTGATTTTTTTTTGTATTTTTAATAGTTTTTAAACATCAAATTAAAAAGCTCAAAAATGAAGGAAAATTGATTCACATCATTTATGAACGATCCCTTACTTCATTTATGAATTTTGTATATTTTTCAAATAAGCTACGTTTCGTTAAAGCGTTAAAAAAGTTGAATTGAGCTTAATTATTCCAATTGGAAGGAATTTGAGCATTGGTCACAATAATACCAACTAGAGGGCTGTAAAGTTTCCTGGTTCATTTACGTTACTTATTGTATTATATGCAGTAATGATTGATTGATGCAGCCACGTAGTTTTGGATAAAACAACGTCTGATTTTAATATATCGGATAATTTAATTTTTAACTATCTCTCATAGAAAGTTTTAATAGTGACCAAAAACATTTTCTTTTGAAATAAAAAAGCCAAGAAAAAATATCTCAAAGAAAGCAATATATATTTATAAAAAATAAACAAAAGTTATGGCGTATCAAAGAAATCTGTAATGCTTGACAGTTTTGACTCGTATCTTTTCCCATCTTTTTAGATAAGGAATTATAATTTTGATCGCAATTGGGATTCTTGATTCTTTGGAACTGATCCTCTCTATTCTTTTCTAACTAAAAAAGGAATTTTTTTTTCTGAGCAACTTTTCTTCTTTTATTTTAAATTTTATTTTTAGTTTATTTTATCGAAAGAATATTATACATATTTTTTTTTTATAGATTTTGGGTTTTGGTTTAAATCTTCCTTTTTATTTTCACGATACCATCAATGAAATTGTCACAATCTTTGTATCCTGGCTTCCATATAACATTCCTGATGTGGAGAAAAAGTACCACACTCCTAAAGGCATTTCTTTTGCATTTGAAGAAGCTACGACTAAACGAATTTTGTCGAACCTTGTTAACATATTTTACTTTCGTAAAAATCAGAGTACTAACTTTTTTTCATTTTTTTATTCATGCTGTACAAATGCCAAAATATTTGAATTTAGATCAGGAAGCTTTTGAGTTACAAACTAGCATGTGCTATCGATGCATAAACATCTATCACTTCATCGTTTCATCTCGCGATCAAATTATTTGCTCAGAGATGTGGACCTTTTTATTTAGGATTCTTCTGAAGATAAATCATATTTTACTTTATATAAATTCTCAAGATTTGGGTACTTTTTTATTTTTTTAATTCATTTTTTACATGTATTGTTTTAATCTCAATTTCATCATCAACATTATGATTACTACTATCATCATCATCACAGGGCTGGAACAGAAACACTTTTTTTTTTTACGTTTTTCACTTTTCACTAAATCTTATCACTTTTTCTGTTTATGAAATTTTTTTTTACATAAAAGCCAATCCTAAAATTATTACTTATAATATAACATATTAATCTTCATAAGTATATGTTTCATCCGAATATTTTATTTCTTGATGAACATTCAAATCATTAATCAAAACTCGTGTTTGTAAATTTATAGAAGTCTATTGTCTAGCAATAGCAATAACTATATATTTTAACGAATGAGTGCGATTTTTACTCTGTAGTGAATTGCGTACTTTCTATATCGTGTATTTTTACTTTTTGTAAGAAAAAGTATTAGTTACAGTGTGAGTGAAGTGTATTGAAAAAGTCATCGATTTGTAAACTTTTGCCGTGAGTTATTTGTAAAATACTAATCATGCACTTTTTTGAGATTATGTGTTATGTTTTAATTCTAAAACTAGGATGAAATTGCTCTCATTTTGTCCCTAATGATTTCAGTTTTAGACTCTAATAAATTTTTAGTGATAAACTACATATGCTTTTATAGTATGCAGTCTACCATTATTATATTAAATTGGAAAAATCGAATAAGGAAAAGACTCGATCTGAGGATGAATTTATTTTTATAACAATTGAATTAAGTAACGAAAATTGTAATTTTTCAGAAAATTTTTATGACGATTACTCAAATGACCAGAAATTATTTGGTAGACCGCATGATATTATATTAGCATCACTATTTTTTTCTTTAAAAATAGCTGCTGAATCATTTCACTCGAAATTAATCTTTTTATCTGATCAGTTTCAAATACAGAGAGTTTTTTGAAAGCAATAAAGTCAGTCTAACAACTTATTGTATTGCTACTGTTTGATAAAAAATTATTTAATTTTTAAAAATTGATTTGAAGTTTGACTTTCTATTAAAAAAATTTTTTTTAGACTTGAATATTTTAATCGTCTTTTCGAAAAAAAATCTTATTCATCTTCACAATTCCAAGTTATTTTTATAAATCACAAAAGTTTTGCCATCAATTTTATATATTTCCCTTAAATGTCTTATAAACGCGATATTTCGTTTTGCAAAGAATGGTTAAACAGCGTGAATAAATTTGGTCAGGAGGTTTCAGAATGGTGCCAATTTTCACAGGGGGATTCTGCTGTCTATTGTAAATTTTGCAATCAAAAAATATCTTTCAAAGTGCGCGGAAAACAAGCATTAAACGACCACTCGAACAGCGAAAATATAGGAAAGCAAGCAAAATTTTTGAAAAGGGCACACAGCAAACTATCACAATTTCTCCCAATGATGGCTCAGCTACCTCAACATCAAGCATTAAAAAGTTTAACCCATTTACGGCCAATGTTCCTATTTTGAAACATAAGTAATTTCATCTTCGTCTGCTTTTTTCAATGACTTTGAATATAAATCGTCTGCGTTTTTTTAGATATCATCTGCTTTGCTTGGTCTTAACCCATTTAAGACCCAAGCAAAGCAGACGACTTTAGTAATTCCTATTTAATTCCATTTAACCCATTTACGACCAATGTTCCTATTTTGGAACATAAGTAATTTCATCTTCGTCTGCTTTTTTCAATGACTTTGAATATAAATCGTCTGCGTTTTTTTAGATATCGTCTGCCTTGCTTGGTCTTAAATGGGTTAAAGTAGGAATTCGTCTGCGTTCCCTTTGGGAACATTGGTCGTAAATGGGTTCCTGGCTTTAAAAAATTCCCCAATAAATGATTGTGTTTATGCAGAGCTAAAGTGGTGCATCAGGGAGGTCATACGGGATAACCGTAGTACTAATTGTGATCATATCAAAGAAGATTTTCAGGACATGTTCCCTGACGCTTCTGCTTTAAATTTTTTTTTTCTTTCCAGAAAAAAGTTTTCGTACTTGGTAACAAAAGCTCTAGGTCTTTATTTTAGAGAAAAAATTCTCAATGATATGAATGATTCCTTTTTTTGTATAATTTATGACGAGACTACAAACTCTGGTGGAAGCAAAGAGCTTCAAATCATGGCCAGGTATTGGTCCGAATCTATGCAAGAAGTCAACTGCACACATTTACAAACATATTTGCTCGGGAATGCGAAAGCAGAAGATCTGAAAAACCATTTAAGCAAAGTACTTGATGAAACGAATTTATCTCATAGAAATGTCATTGCTTTGGGATCAGATGGCCCAAATGTAAACAAAAAAGTGTACAGACTATTCAATGAAGATATTAAAGAGGTCAGACAAAAAAGTTTGATAGAAATCAGTACTTGCAGTTTACACATTGTTAACAATTCTTTCAGGAAAGCTGTTGAATTATCAGGATTTGAAAATTGTATAACACTTTTTATTAATATTTATCATTTTTCAATGATTGGCCTAGCAGATCTGAAGATTTCGAAAAATGTCAGGAAAAAGCATCTTTACCCTTTCACACTTTCATTAAACATAGTCTTACTAGATAGTTAACACTAGAACCGTCACTTAAACGTTTATTGGAGCAATGGCCAGCTCTTGTTGAATATTTTTTGAATTATATACCAAAATAGCAAAGATCCCAAGCTTCAAACCAAAAACATAAAATGATAGTGGACGAGTTGAGGAAAACTATAGTTATATCGCAGATTTATTTTATTATCTCTGTGGTAAAATACTTTACATCCTTCAGTTCTAAATTTCAATCCAAAAACCAATGATCCACCTTTTATACTCTGAATTGAAGTCTCTTGCCTTAAACATCGCTAACAGACTGTTTAAGCAATCAGTCATGGAAAGTATCAAAAATATGAATGAAATAAATGAGCTATTCAAGGATACCCATAACTTTTTACCTCCAAGTAAAATGCTTCCTGGAATAAATAATGAAGCATTAAAAGATTTGAATACTGATGATCTCAAGTAACTTCAAAAATTTTCCAAGCAATTTTTTTCAAATTCATTAAAATATTTGTTGGAAAAATCATGTTTGTCCAAAAACAGTTTTTAAAGCATTTCTCCTGCCTCTGCCTGAAAAAAATAAAATCAAGTCTAAGTATCGAACATTTAATGAAAATTGCATAAGTTCTTCCATTTGAAACGCAAGAAGATCAACTTTTTTCTGAATTTCGAATTTTGCAAACGGAAAACTTCTCCGAACAAATTATAAATTGTGAAAGAATTTATCATTTTTGGAAACATGTGTTCAATTTGAAGAATAACTTTGAAGTTACAAAATTTCCCATTCTTTCCAAAGTTTTTAAAGCTTTATTAGTAGTTCCTCATAGAAATGCTGACGTTGAAAGGGGATTCTCATCTTCCAAAAGAATTCTCACTGAAGATAGAGCCTCTATGGGTTCAAAAATGCTCAATTCAAGAATATTTATCAAAAACGGAATTACCCTTCATGGAAATTCAGTATGTAATTTCAAAGTTGACGAAAAGCTAGGAAAACTCGCAAAATGTGCCAGGTCCAATTATCATTGGACCTTTGAGAGAGAAAATTTTGAAAAAATCGAAAGTCTGAAAAAGCAAAACTTGGAAGAAAAGTAAAAAAATGAACAGTATGAAAAAGCATGCGTAAAAAAAACGAAAACTTGAAAAAACGGTGAAAGTGAAATAATAGCAACGACTGACGCCTAACTTGATCATGCCATAAAAGTTTTGGAATAAGGGATTGAAAACAAAGATTTGGTGGGGATATCCGTTGCAAAAAAGTATTTTGAAAGATGCCTCGGCCAGAAAAGAAAAAGAAAAAATCAGAAAAGTTGAGGATTTGAGAGAAAGAGTAAAACAAAAACAAACCAGCCTTATTACACATTTGATTTAAAAAAAAAGTCAATAAATCATGTTTTTAAAATTTATCATTTTTTTTAATCAGTTATATTTATAATAAATTGGTGATAAAAAGTTTGTTTGTGAATTCAAGAAAGTTTGTTAATTTTGTTAGAAAAATTTCACGTTTTTCACTTTTTGAAAAAGTTTTTCTTGTTCCAACCCTGTCATCATTATCATTAACATCATCACATTCTTCATGTAGCATATCATTTATCATTATTCTTTTTTTTCTTGTTTCCTTCAAGTTTCTTTAATTTTAGCACTATATGATAGCTTGGCGTCCAATCTAAAAAAACATGCCTTGTTTGTCCTTTTTGAAGCGTGGGTCTACTCTGGCTCTACCTTCTTCCCCTCCTCTGTGTATTGGCTTACATTGAGCGATTTTTGTTGTGATTGGCTTAACCAAGTGGCATTGATTGAACAGATCAATGTCATTACATCTACCTTTACCCAGGCATTAGTTTTATCATATACAGAATCTCGTTCTTCGCATTCAAAAGATTTCAATTCTAAAAGTAAATTCTTTTATTTGATCATATATTCACTTTATTTTGACTATTAATGCTGTGGCGCTTAAACGGGGTCTAATTCCGGTCGTAAGAATTGTGCCTTATTTCTAGTATCGGCATAGGAATCATATCAGAAAAAATTCTACCCTTCCTGATATTTCTTTTTTCCCATTTATCCAAATGTATGAGGGATCTGAATGGATGAATGGCTGATGAGCATTCCAAATCTAAAACGCTTCAACCGTTTCCTTAAATCTTGCCTAAAGTTGCCTATTATATTACATATACATAGATTTTAATTCGAATTTTTATGCATAAAATTTTCAATTCTACATTTTTTAGGAATTGTTTTTAATAAATTGATGATAATTTAAAAACACTTATGCAAGTACAGTCACTTCTCTTACAACCCGTGCTATATTATATAATGTCGAGGCCTATACGTTTCCTTATTTTTTTGGCTCCTTAAATTTTACTCAGTTTAGAAATAAAATTTATGAATACATTACACTTTTATATAAAAGAATATTTAGTGCTGTCTATGCACCTTTAAAAATAACTCATGAGCTATATTTATCAACGACGACAGCTTAAGATATATAAGCAGGATTAAAAGGATTTTAAAAGTCAGGTAGGAAAATCATTGCAAATAGAGGGGGTTTTCTTCAAAGGTAAACCCTTCTCTCTGATAAACATAATATTTTTAAATCAAGTAGAATTCAAATTAATTAATAACACCACGCTCGTTATTGATTCCCATATGAGAACAGAATTCTGTTCAATAAGTTATTGCATACTTCACTATTTTTTCACTACTGGAAATTAGAAAAGTTTTGAAAAAGAATTTTTTTTCAAAAATAAAAGGACTCTTTTATTGCACACTGTTGGAATTCTACGTCTTTCCTTCGGAGATATCTTTGCGTGTCATTGATTTCAGGGAGCATAACTCGCCAAAAGCGAAGAAATGACAAAAAAGAAAATGATGACATTTGATAAAGTATTAAAACCTGTATCAGATTTTGTAGTTAAGTTTTCTGCATCTTGCCTTAAGCTTGAATAATTTTCTCGAGTTTTGTGTATAAACCTTTACGGCATCGTCTCGACTACTTCACCTTATTTCCACAGCCCTTTTTACAGTGACACTAGTTAACTTTGTCTCAACATCCTACCGATGAGTTGAAACAGAGGAAAATAATATAAAAGATCTCTTTGTGTCAAAAATGTTACTGAATCGACAGCAACGGAATCAGCATGAACATAGGCTAACTTTGATCAGTGATTAGTGGATGGAACAAACATAATTCTTGGATTAACATGCTTAAAGCGGCGTTTGAACACTATAACGATGCCCTTCCATCACTGCTGCCTTATCAAATGTTTGTCCACGAGAGTTTTGAACGTTCATTTCTAGTTGCTATTAAGAGCATTCCTGTAATTTGCTCTGAATAAAACGAAGGAAGGATTCTTTTAATCCGCTTTAATTTAATGCATCGCTTGTGAAAATTGATCCATTTGAGAACTGTCTCGAGTTCTCAATCTTACCTTGTTTTACGTCGTCAATACCGTTTGTTATATAATTTCCCAAAGTATTAACAAACTCAATGTGAACTTTGAGTGAAAGGTAAGAAGTTCTTATTTTTTCATTTTTCACTCCTACCAAATGTTCTCTCGGTACTGGATCAAAATTTGAAATTAGTTCAACAAACTTTCCACATTTTTACTTCCCTCTTTTAACGAAATTGAGGATGATTTTTCTATAACCGCGTAAATGAAGATTTTGCTGAAGAATAATTATATTCAAAAATTGAATTAATATCTTGTTTCACTTTCGGCGACACTTTGTAGTTCTTTATTTATTCCTTTGCATTTGGAAAGACGAACGTCAAGCTCTTCCTCCTTCCATTAAAATCAGTATATGAAAAAAATAATAAAAAAAATTATTGACATTCTAAATAATTCCAAATTGTGAAACAAAAATCGCATTGTTTTTATTTTATTTTAAAAAATCAAAACTCTGGCAAATTTTAAATATTTCGGCTTATTTCGGAAAGAGTGACAACCCCGATTAGCTCATTTATCATTTTTAATGTTTATTTTTATGAGTTAATCAATTAACAAGCGAATTGTGTTAGTCTTTCAGATAGATATAGTTAAAAGTAGCTGTGAATATATCCAGTTACTTTCACTGTTGTGTATTTGTATATTTCATTTTTGCAATCACTTACAAATAATGAGAGTAAATAATAATCTGTATACTTTTTTTCGACAAATTAATATGTATATTGGATATTTTGC
Organism: Nectonema munidae; assembly: GCA_030549495.1. NCBI lineage: Eukaryota > Metazoa > Nematomorpha > Nectonematoida > Nectonematidae > Nectonema > Nectonema munidae. The sequence continues at coordinate 150,230 of JAUIRK010000220.1, read as the reverse complement.
ATAGAATCTTTATTTTTTAATATTCAATTCACCTCCCACTTTTTTCTTCTTTCTCCTTTACCGTGTCACATCCTTTTTAGAAGTAGAAGATAGCAACGGCAAATTTGTCTTGCACATTCCCTCCTCGTTTTCCAAGAATCTCTTGGCGCAGTATTGGCATCACTTCGTGTGCTTGATCTCCAACCCCAACGTTTTTTTCATCCCAACCTCATACCAAACATCCTCAAGCGCCTCTAATCACCCAGCAACACGGGTCTCCATATCCTCTCTCCAGCAGTTATCCTCACCTGCTCTGCCTGCTGCCAACATTTTTGCGTATCCCTCCGGATCTGCTCTGTCCTCATCTCCCGCCAACTTGACGCACCAAGCCAGCATCTCGCCCTCTTCCAATCATCACATCATGGGTCCCAATGTCTTTTCATCACTTCTCATAACATCTTTCGCTTCTTCCCCCTTGCCCCAAGTGTCATCCGCATCATCACCATTCTCTTCATCATTGCTGTCTCCCTCCCCCCTATTTTCACATGCAAAATCTCGGGATGATAACGATTTCAATCAGCAATCCCCCATCTTGCAAATAAAATCTTCCTACTCTTACTTCAAGTATATCAATGGCCTTTCTTCAATGATTGACAATTTTCTTGGTAGTTATTATTTGTCTTTTCATTCATTTTATGCCACCATACCAAAAACTAGGCACGACGTCGATACTATTGTCCAGGAATGGTCAGTCCTCATGCCTGCGACAAGCGCATCTCACTTTCACACTTTTAATCTTTACCTTTTTCAATACAATGGCTTTGAAGTTATATGAAAATTCATTGAAAATAAAAGCAGATGCTTCCTTTTCAAAAATCAATGCTTAAAGTCCATGCTTTTTGGAATTTAAACTCCTGCTTATCCTTTTCAATGAGTTTTCATATAACGTATGGTAGGTAGACTATTTTTCTTTTACGCGACACTGCTGTATATGCATACAAAATAAGATGAAAAAAGTGTATCAAACATTATTTAATTAGTCAAAATTCAATGATTTTTTGTGTTAACCCTTTCGTGCATTAGTCTTTGAATTTGGGGGATTTTTATCTCTCAAATTAAAAAAAAATTTGATCGAAGCTCTCAGCATGTCTAACTAAACGGTGCTACTTGAAATTTTTATATGAAAAACTCGTGTGTTTATCTTGTGATAGCTGTATTTATATTTTGATTTCTTCTAACCAATACTAAAGCATATGTTTAGGTCTTTTGCACTGATGGTTGCTGAGGCGGAGTCGTTGATTTATTATTCTAATAAAATTTAGATGTCTGAATCGGAATCTGATTTTTTTAGTGAATTAGTTGGGATGTTTTTGATTTGTATAACTTGAATAATCTAAATTTTAAAAATGGACTTATTTAACCCATTTGATTACATCCTCATTTTCAAATAACACAGACTATTTTTTATTTTAAAGTACTTTCATATAAAATTATTTAATCTCAGCTACTTTTTTGCGATGAAATGTATTTTTGAAGGACATTTTTTGTTTTCCCAAAACAATGCTGAGAATATCATCATGATTTCTTTGAAATATAAAAGGTATACAATTTGATTTTTTAGGCTTTGAAAAAATTTCTAAATCCATGTTAACAGCCACAAATGTAGAAGAATCTCCCCGTTCCACATCCAATTCATCCATCGCCACAACAAACATTAATGTTAAGAAAAAGATTGTCAACACTTTTAAGAGTAAGTCATTTATCTAACTCTCGGTATTATGTCCTTCATCTTTTCTTCCAATATACAAAAATGGCTGACGTTAAACCGATGAACACACGTGTATCATTAAGATTTGTTAGATTGCGAAAAAAGTATTTAACTAAGTGTTAGGATAAGACAAATCCATGCTTTAAATGACAAAAACATAACTGGTCTCATTGTTTGGAGAACTAAACGGTTGGAAACTTTTTAGGTAATCGTCCTAGATGCTGTAATTTGATGTTGGAAAATAGATATACTATTTATTATTAGATAAATAGTAATGAAACCAATGAAACTTCATATTTTATCATTTGATTCCTTGATTGATAAGTATTGGTTAATAATCTTCTTGAGGTTTTATGATGACTTTGTTTTAACCCGAAACTTTTATTATTAAACTCTATCCAGTCGGATTTAGTCTTAACTTTCGAGTTTTAAACAGTCAATGAAAAGACTAAACTATAGCTAAAGATGGACAAATGTTCTCCTTTTTTTTGCGATTTTTTGAATTTTTTTTAGTTGAAAAAGAATTTTTTTAATGTACCTAATAAAATAGTTTATTGAGAACAAAAAAATTAATCCCATGATTTACAAAACAAACTAATACACATTTATTTCATATAAACCTCATGGAAGTCGTTTCATCAGATTAAATATTATACCTGACTTTGGGCTCAATAAATAGCATGCTGAGGTTTTCGATATATGAAGATAAAATGAAACAGCACTTCACACTAACTTTAATTTTCAATTTTAAAAATAATTCGATTTAAGCTTTTTTAAATTCATAATATTCTTTGTCAAGGTATATTTTATTATAATTAGAAACATAGATTTCATTATATGATATATTTTATTGTTTTAATATATTAGGTTACAGTAAAATTCGGATATATCGGATTTGCCGGACTGCAAAAATTGTCCGATATATCCGATTATCTTATATAAAAATTATTACAATTAAATTAATTTGATTCATTTTTTTAAGATTAATTCTTTAAAGATCAGTCAAATAGAACATGATCTTGAGAATTAATTCAAAAAATTTATCTTGAAAGATTAATTCAAGATCAAAAGATTAATTTATTCAATTTAAAAAATAATTAAAAACAATATTTCAAAAATAAAAAACAATAAAAACGTTATCTATCTAAGAAGGGAGAGGAAGATGGAGTAAGAAAAAAAAAGTGAAAAAATTAAAAATATATATTTTGGCATTATAATATTGTATAATGTATATTGTATACTGTATCAGAGGTCTGGCAAGACCTCCGGGGAGACAACTCGCAAAACTTGCCAGCCTTATTATATATTTAAATGTGTAAATCGTAAAATGCTTAAAAAATATACTTAAAATAAAAATTTTCAAAAAATATTTTACATACATATTGAAAGCCACATTTCAAAAATTCTACCTAAAAGTTCAAAAAATTTAACTTTGAAATTGCAGTTTTATTTCATAAAAACTATATGATTGGTTGAAATGTTTATGTAATATATAATAATAATAATAATACTACTACTACTACTACCAATACTACTTTTTGGAAATTTTTACTTGTTTGATTTGAAGAAAGAATTCAACTGTTTTTCAATATTTCTTTTTCATGATATATATATCATTAGAAAGCTTATCGTTTGCTACATACTCTAGAATAATTTATTTTTGCAAAAGTTTTAAAAAATTTTAATAAATGGACATTACTTCGAAAAATTTTGTCTAAATTTTTGAAAAAATTACGGACCACCTTTTTGTTTAAGCATAGTGTGTCTTTTTTAAAAAAAAAATTAAATGAAAATGGTGTCATTGGAAAGGTATACTCTTTGTGGTTAACATAGGCTAGGTTATACAAATAAATATATTTTTATTTTTCCAAAATCTGCTTTTATGTGAGGTCAGTCAAGTTTTATCTAGTTTCAAAAAATACCAATAATAATTAACGTTCTTAATTTATAAAATATTTTTTGAATATTTTATATTCACAAAGGTAAAATATGATTTTTCACATTTTAAAATTTCATAGTTAAAGAAAACTGTAGAAAATTAATATATATTTTTTACTTTTTATGGGTCAGTAGTATAGGTCAGTATAATGTTTTTCTAATAAATTTAAAATTATTTTTGAAGTGAAAAATGTTGATCGAATGTTCAAGATTTGAAGCTATACTCTTTGTGGGTAAAATACGCTAGGTTTTACAAATAAATATATTTTTATTTTTTCAAAATCCGCTTTTATGTGAGATCAGTCAACTTTTATCTAGTTTCAAAAAATACCAATAATTAACGTGATGAGTTTATATATTATTTCTTCAAAATTTTATATTCACAAAGGTAGAATATGGGTTTTAACATTTTAAAATGTCATAGTTAAATAAAACTGTCGAAAATTAATATATATTTTTTACTTTTTATGGGTCAGTAGAGGTCAGTATAATATTTTTCTAATAAATTTTAAATTTTTTTTCAAGTGAAAAATGTCGATTAAATGTAAGAGTTTTGTTTGATAATCGTAGTCTACTTTTATTTAGTTTAGATACAACCTTTCTAATTTTTAACGAAGGGCATTCGTTAAAAATTATACCGACAGTGTGCGAAGAATAAATCACATTATTGATTGATTTTAGAGCATAATTATGCGAAGAAAGATGAACACATTTTGCATTACGCGTTTGTGAGCGCAGTGAATTCTTATCTAACATACGCTTCACCACATCTTTAGCACGCGTGTGTGGTTTTGTCGATTGAATGTACGAATTTTGTTTGATAATCGTAGTCTACTTTTATTTAGTTTAGATACAACCTTTCTAATTTTTAACGAAGGGCATTCGTTATATTTATACCGACAGTGTGCGAAGAATAAATCACATTATTGATTGATTTTAGAGCATAACTATGCGAAGAAAGATTAACACATGTTGCATTACGCGTTTGTGAGCGCAGTGAATTCTTATCTCGCATGCGCTTCACCACATCTTTAGCACGCGTGTGTGGTTTATTTTATCGGGCTAGTGTACGCTTAGTTTATTTGTAGTGTTCCTAGCTTAAATCTTAGTCAAATATTAAAACGCTTATAACTTTCACATTTCTCAACAAAATGCATCATGCGATATACCAAATTAAAGTATTTTTTATGGCCTTTCAGAATACATTACTTATATCATAAGTACTTAAGAAATGCCATTTTACTGTTTTTATTTTCCATGGGTTTCATACCATTAATTAGCAGATAAGGGATGCATTTTAAACTAAAGCTCCTTTCATTATGACAAATTTTTACCTATTATGTGACAATTTCCAGCACAATTATAAAGCGACTCTACTCTCAGAATCTAAATTTATTTGTAGATTTTTTATAAAATAGTATTAGTTTTTCCATTTTTTTAATAAATTAACCTTCGTTTTTTTATTGGTTAGTATAATCTTTTTCTAATAAATTTAAAATTATTTTTGAAGTGAAAAATGTAGATCGAATGTACAAGTTTTGTTGGATAATCGTAGTCCACTATTAATTTTTAGATTTTTATAAAATCATTTTATTTTTCAGTTTTTTATATATTAACATTAGTTTTTTACTTCTTTTGAAGTGCGAGTTTGATTTACACTTTGATTCGAAAAAAATATGTTTTGGATAAATATTATTTTATTATTGTTCATTGCATATAAATTTTTAAAGAGAAGATAAATAGATCAAAATATGTGTTTTAATCAATTTTTATCAATAAGTAATCTCATGAATTTATTTTTTTTTCACTTTAATCCTAAATTTATTTCTATATTTTTATAAAATAATTATAATTTTCGACATCCACATTGAAGAAATAATGAGTTTTGTTGGATAATCATAGTCTACTTTTATTTAGATTAGATACAACCTTTATAAGGGATGCATTTTAAACTAAAGCTCCTTTCATTTGGACAAATTTTTACCTATATTATGTGATAATTTCTAACACAATTATAAAGCGACTCTACTCTCAGAATCTAAATTTATTTTTAGATTTTGAATTAATCAACCAAAATTTAAATGCGGGTTTGATTTACACTTTGATTCGAAAAAATATGTTTTGGATAAATATTATTTTTATTATTGTTTACTGCATTAAATTTAAGGAGATAAGGGATGCATTTTAAACTAAAGCTTTTTTCATTTGGACAAATTTTTACCTATATTCTGTGACAATTTCCAGCCCAATTATAAAGCGACTCTAATTTCAGAATCTAAATTTATTTGTATATTGAAGAAATATTTTTTCAGTATAAAGAGTTTAGAAAACTCTTCTCTAATATGTAATGATATATTCTCATAACCTGTACGGTTGAACGCGGGTAGACAACTTGCGTGTTATCTCCAACCCGTATATTACGATGATTCTTCTCCAACCTGTATTCTACGATGATTCATCTCCAAACTATATACTACAATGATTCATCTCCAACCTGTATACTACGATAATTCATCTCCAACCTGTATACTACGATGATTCATCTTCAACCTGTATACTACGATGGTTTCTATTCCATGTACAAATAACTAGGGAGACAATGTTCAACTTTCTGTTCACATTCTGCTAGATGTAAGATTTGATATACCTCATTCGGGGAGACGATGCTACATAAGTTATTACCTATATACATTATACCTGTATACAACGTTGGTTCATTTCCAACCTGTATACCGCGATAATTCATCTCCAACCTATATAATATATTTTATCAAATAATCAAAATAAAATTCTGTAATCAAAGAATCGAAAAATATTCTTTAAAAAATCAAAAAATATCAAACTTTCTGTTCATATTTTGCTACCTCATACGATGTTACAAAAGTTATTACCTATACTTTGCAATTTGCACGATTTTAAATATTATATTTGTCGAATAATCAAAGAATCGAAAAATGTTCAAATAAAAAAATATTTATTCTTTTTAAATATATCGTTGGCTCCCCTTACTTTTAAAATTGAAAGATAAACCTAGTCTTCAATAATTAATTCTTATCAAATTATGCACATACGAAACTAAAAGTAAGGGGAGCCAACGATATATTTAAAAAGAATAAATATTTTTTGATTTGAACATTTTTCGATTCTTTGATTATTCGACAAATATAATATTTAAAATCGTGCAAATTGCAAAGTATAGGTAATAACTTTTGTAACATCGTATGAGGTAGCAAAATATGAACAGAAAGTTTGATATTTTTTGATTTTTTAAAGAATATTTTTCGATTCTTTGATTACAGAATTTTATTTTGATTATTTGATAAAATATATTATATAGGTTGGAGATGAATTATCGCGGTATACAGGTTGGAAATGAACCAACGTTGTATACAGGTATAATGTATATAGGTAATAACTTATGTAGCATCGTCTCCCCGAATGAGGTATATCAAATCTTACATCTAGCAGAATGTGAACAGAAAGTTGAACATTGTCTCCCTAGTTATTTGTACATGGAATAGAAACCATCGTAGTATACAGGTTGAAGATGAATCATCGTAGTATACAGGTTGGAGATGAATTATCGTAGTATACAGGTTGGAGATGAATCATTGTAGTATATAGTTTGGAGATGAATCATCGTAGAATACAGGTTGGAGAAGATATTTATATATTAAAAAATAATAATTTGCAACATGGGTGAAAAAAGTCAGTGATCATAGACTCCTTCGATTTCGAAACAGATTCTGAAAGCACAAGCTTCTCAAAGTGGTCGACCATTCGTAAGATGCCCTCTTGATTATTATCGAAAGACAAAGACATAGAAAATGGTCGAATACAATCAATAGCATGAAACGCATCTAACGTCATTAGCAGAGGCAAAGGTTTAGCCACAGTGCTACAAAGATGATTATATTGTATACATGCTCTTTATAATATTTTCTTCTATACAATATGTTGACAATCTGTAGGAAATGATTTTTTTCCTTTCATCTTTAAATGGATTTTAAGTACACTATTTAATGTGGATGTATCTTCATTTACCTACAAATGCACGCGGGTTAGTTTGTGCTTCTTTACGAGTATCACTTCTAAAAAGAGCTGCTTCACCACATGCTTCAGCACAACTCTACCTAAATTCATAATGTAGTTTTAGCTCTTCATTATCATCTTATTTTGTAGGTAAAATTGGTGGAAGTAAGGCACAAATTCCTACATCCAGCTTCGTGTTCAGTGATAATAAGTATGCTAATTCCCAATTCCACCCTGAAAATTCTTTCAATTTATCATCCACTCCTCAACAACAACAACAGTGCAACAACTCTTTGAAAGTTTGTCAAGAAGTCCTCACTATTACATCATACTCCTACTCGAGTTGGTTGAGCAGGACTTTTGCGCAAAAGCCGAATACAAACACCATTTTGAATTTGTGTGCCTTTTGGATATTTCCAGCTTCAACCATTGGTATTTTTCTTTTCATCAAATTCTATATCAACTTCTTATCATAACGTCTCATTAATCTTATCTATATATCTTAAGGTGGAGATTCGGACTAAAATTTTTGTATGGCTGCCAATTCAAGATTAGGCATATGCAACCCGTATATCTTGTCTAATCTTATGAGATACCGTGTGAAATCAGACATGGCCCTAAAACTTACTTTTCTAGTTTATATATATTTTACCAAACAATGGCGCACATTTAAGTAGTCAATCGGGAAGATGCTTTCTTAAACTCATTCTAGGACGTGAGAAAGCTTTCTAACTCCATAACTTCAATGAAAAGACACATCGCCATTTATTTCTCAATAAATGCATCTTTTAAAATTTTTATATATTCCAAAAGAATTTCAAAATATATTTACCGCTACACATTGACTTTTTTTCAAAGTTTACTTTTTGTCTATTATTATAAAAGTTTTTCCTTTTCAAAAATTTCAACGATGTGTGTCAATGCAGGTAATTTTCAGAATTTTGTAATGAAACTAAAAAAATCACAAATGTGTTCTTGGTTGAGTTATTATTTCTTGCATTTTTTGTGTTTTTTTCTATTAAAAGTATATACGAAGGAACAAATTTAATTTATCTACACTATTTTTTTGCATTTCATTTAATTTTTGACCTAAACTTTGATCCATTGTCAACACACTTCATAAAAAATACACCCATTTTTCAAAAAAAAAAAGATACCCACCGCTATATGTAGACATATAATATAAATATATAAAAGTGATAGTCTTAAATTAATCGTTCATTCATTATGCTTATACCCAGCCAGCTACCAGATCTACTTTATGCAACCATTCCTATTTTTAAAAATATTTTTTAAGCCCCGCCTATTTTATTTTAATGTTTTTGAACCCTCGTGCACTACCCGTTTTTGTTTTTTGTACGAGCTTATAAATTCTCACCATTTTTTGATACTTATATGATTTCTTGTCATATGAGCTTGATCGTTTCATTATTTCCTTAATCTTCAAATGTATTCTTAATATTTAGGAAAAATATGAAGAATTTAAAGTTATTTGACTAGGATGATGGGGTTCAAGCCACAGACTCGCTTTCGTGTTATAACAGTTCTAATGAACCCGCGAAATAATTTAGACTGTTCGGGTTTTACTATGGTGTGTTTTATGTTTTGACACTAATGTACAATGAAATAAGAAAAGTGGCATGAAGCAAGGTTACATAGAGGACGGTTAAATTTAGAGTTACATAGAGGAGGTTAAATTTAATATTAGTTATATTGTATCAGCGCTATAATGGATCTACAGTGCATTCATCATTCATTAAAATGAAATTATGAGATTTTATATTCATTAAAAAATTTAATAAAACTTCATTTGCAATAAAATTCACAAATTATTTTGCAAAAACGAAGAATATCAACATTGTTTGGATCAAGACATGTTCTTCTCTTGTTGAGAGTTATATCTCCACTACTGGAATTTATTTCGTTTGATGCGCAAGAACAGAGGTCGGTAACCTTTCGTTAAGGAGTTCCAAAACTAGCTGGCAAACGCATTGCGCGTGTCAATCTCATAATTCTAAAATGTACCAAAAATATAAAATGAGTAAATATTTTTTAAACTCGAAATAACGGAAATTTACATTTTAAACTAATGTAATTAAAATTTTTTCAAATAATTCAAGTACATTAAATTTTCACTTTTGTTTTTGGAAGCCTTTTTGCACTACCACCCTTTTTTTTGATTTTAAATAATATGCCTCAAAATGAAATAAATTTAAAAATCAATCCCTTTGTTTAGATTAGGCGTGGAAGGAAATTGACTAATTTTAACATATCATGATCAAATATTTCAAGTAGAGATCTAAAGACTAACTCTACTGTCGTTAAACCCTTACAAAAATGTTTTGAAATTTAAATATTCATATTTGACACAAAAATCATAAAAAAAACATTGAAAAATAGTTTTATTAAATTTTTTTTGACTTTATTTCAATGAGAGCCTTGCTTTGTTTTGGGGAGTTAAACAACTTCGTGAGGGTTTAAAACTGCTTTTAAATGAGAAAATATTTTCTAATAAAAATAGGTCGAGCCTAAAGCCGAAAGAAGAGCAAAAACTACTTTTTTTTTAGACAAGCGAACGATTTTGTAAGTGCTTCCCAACATTTTAAAAATAAAAATTTATGCTTGTAAGAAAAGGGAAGGATAAAAATGTAGATTTTTTTATCTGTCTCCTTATGCATAAAAAACACCAGAAACAAAAAATTTTCAACCTCAATTGCGTGCCATTTGAATTTGCTTCCTTAACATTGCGTGCCATGGTTTTCACGCGTGCCGGGGGTTGCCGACCCCTGCACTAGAACCTGGGATTTGATACTCAAGAATCTTCGCGAAAGATTGGGAAGTTTTGGAAATGTACTCCATTTTTTACTTCAATCAAGTTAATAGATCTTCATCTAAATCAATATTAGCAACTTGTTCTTCTGGCATCTGATCTTGAATGATTTTATGGTCTATCTATTGATCTAACTCACAGTTATTTTTCATTTTTTTAAATTAGTTGATTTCTTGATTTTATTTCATTTGGACACTTAATTAAGTGTCACTTTTTTTTATTAATTTCATTACGAATATAATTATGCATTTCTTGTTTTTTTTCACATTAAGCATCTTCCTACAAGTTAAGAAAATGTGTTTTGAGTGTTCTTTCAAAATGTGCACCTAGTGTGGTACTGTGATGTTTAGTTGAATAATAATCTGTTCAGTAGAATTTCTTATCATAAATGTACAACAAATTTTGAAAAACCCGCCCATCCCTGTCTTGTGTCATTTTTTTTAAATTTTTTTCTTACGCGTTCAATGCTTGCAACGTGCATCGGTAAACGAGCCTTAATCATGCTGTGCTTTGTAACACACAAGAGAGTAACGCTCGGTTCAGACTTTTGTTGGGGACCTGGGCTGATAAAAAAACGTATATATATTCCACGTGATTTGTGAATTTATACGCTGGTTATGATTAAATGTTAGGCCCTAAAAAAGTTCCGGTATAAAGGTTTGTTTGGCAAAAAATTAAGATAACACCATGAGATTCAAGCACTTTAAAGCATTAGCAAGCATAGTCATAACAATTTAAGGCAGCTTCCTTAGTAGCATCAAGGTTAGAATAACCTTTAAGTTGCTGCAAGTTTTTTGAGCACTGCAAAATGCTCAATGGACACATGTGGCGATTGATTCCTCCTTTGCAGTAATAAAGACTCACACTATGCTTTGGTGTGACAATTGAAAGACATCATTCTGAGGGTTTATGTTTCAATTCAAAAAATAAAATAATGCCTCTTTTTTAAAAATTGTCATTATTCAAATGAAAATCCTCTTAAATATGGAAACGTTTACGATAAAAGATTGTTTTTCCACTTTTTCTTTCCCTATTACTTGATGTCAAGATTTATATATGTTTTTTTTAATTTTTATTCATTTTAAGTTCTATCTTTTGTTTATACCGCTATTTTTATTTTCTAAATATATTTGTCTTTAATTTAGAACTCAAATTCCTTGGGTACTGGAAAATATTCTTATGAACATGAAACTGACCAAACATGAAGGACATGTCTTCACTTGCCATGTCACTATCATTAAAATAGCAATCGTCATTGTAATTTTGTGGTTTTTGTCAAATCATCTAATACTAAAATGCATACGTATAAAAAAATGACATGTATATTCATTAAACCCATTTTTTTTAACTAAGTTGAGGTTTCCATTTAAAAGCTATGATTTATATATATATATATAATTGTCAAACTCCTTGAAACATTATTCATATATAAATCATCACTATATCTCCAGTAATATTTCCCTTTTTTCAGATGTCTCATCTTTAATGAAATCTGATGCTTCTCACAAGTTCTCCGATAAATTGTCTTTTTACTCTCTGGGCAAAGCAGAAGCTCTTGGAACTCTGTGCAGAATTTTTTCTACAAACTCTCACCTTGAACTAATTTCTCCTATTTACGTCAGCAAGTTCTGTCAATTGGTACTTATCCCTCCTTTTCCGCATACACACTTACTTTACTTACCTTTTTTATTATTGCTCCACGCATTTTTGATGGATGAATATCTTTTTGAAATTCTAAAAAATTGAAAGTTGTTCTTTGTTCATTTATTTAGAAATGATCAAATAATGTTTATTTTAAAAAAGATTTAAACGCACGCGTATATATCATATGTATGTTCTTGATTGCTCCCTTATGTTATTAATGGCACATGTAAATGGAATAAATTATAAGTTTGTTCCTTGGGCATATACAAAGTAGTCATTATAGTTGATACTTTTCCTTTAAATACATTTTTTTATCTTTCTGAACAATTTTGAAGATATTGAAAAGACAAAAAATTGTCAAGAAATTTCTTTTATGAAGTGTAATCAATTTTTTTCCCACACGCATGCTCAAAGAAATATCTGAGAATGTTTTTTTAAAAAAAGTAGGCAATTTTATGTCATGTGACGCTGATGTCCGATTTATCTGTAAAGAGTTGTTAACACGTGTTGCCTTATTTTTCTAGTTTTATAAGGATATTTTGGAGATATAAAGAGAAACGGTTGAGTTAATCTTGCTGTTTAAATATATTTTCATGGTAAATTTTTTAAGTACTAAGATTAAATGTTTTCCATTTTCAACATTTAACCCATTTACGACCAATGTTCCTATTTTGGAACATAAGTAATTTCATCTTCGTCTGCTTTTTTCAATGATTTTGAATATAAATCGTCTACGTTTTTTAGATATCGTGTGCTTTGCTTGGTCTTAAATGGGTTAATAGCTCAATAATGATAAGGATTAACAATCAGGCTGATTTTTAAAATGATTGGTACCTCGGTTTTCGACCACAATTCGTTCCTACAAAGTGTTCGAAAACCGATTTGGTGGAATACCGAATCACTTATTCCCATATGAATTGACGTAAAAGCAAATAATCCGTTCTCAAACACCAAATCGACTGTACTGATCATGTATCTAGGACTTTGTACAAACAAATCATCTTCAAAAACCAAAGTACCACTACTGTATTACTAAAAGGAAAAACTAAAGAAAAATGTTTATTCATAACGTACAAGTGAATAACAGAGCAAGTTACTACTCAGAAGTAAAGCCTTCTCTTCTATAGTAACTTTTTCGGAATCTCAGTTTTCATTTTGTTCTACAACTAATCTTTGTTTTTTCGGCTCAGGTAGGATTTGCTTTGGAGTATCTGCCCTTTTCACTAAAAAATTTTCCAGCGTTTGTTGTTTTTGTCGCCTCTAATATTTTTTTTAAATGAATCATCACATTGTCATTGAACAAGTTTACTGGTCTGTTTGTAGTCACCGTGTTTGGGTGATACTTTTCTACAAAGTCTGGCAGCTCATTCCATTTTGAAATCATTTCTTTAATTTGAGCACTTGAAAGATTTCTATCCTCATCTTTTTCTTCATCTTCATCATCATTACTATTATTTTCATAATCTTTACTTCTACGGTTACGCTCTTAGTTTTTCGCTTTGCTTTCTCACTGTCACTTATATTTGCTTTAGAAGACATAATTAGCACTCTATCTAAATAATATGTCGTGTAAATTATAAAAGATGGTTTTTTTGGTCGATAACCGAATTGTACGAGTACTGAGACGCTTGAAAACCCAGGTTCCACTGTATCAATATTGCTTTTATAATTCCGTTGTAGAGCAAAGTGAAGTGTGAAAGGAAGAATATTGAATAATATGATTTCATCGATTAGAATAGGATAATATTAATTTATAGAAAGATTGCTTTTTTATTGTTAATGCTAGTAAATAATAAATAAATTAATTAGATGTTTCTTTTAAATCAGTTAGTTTTTATTTTTGCTAGAGCTTTACTTATTTTTCAAGTAATGAAGATTAAAGTAAATTCTTTTTACGGTGTCTCACCCAAAATTCGGGGGCCTAGTGCTCTTTTTTAGAGAATGCACTCTTTTCAAAAGATATTTTAAATTTATATCCACTTGTATGCTATTTTACCCAAAACAAAATGAAAGTTTTTTTTACGATTGTTCACCTCTGAAACCCTTAACAATTACGTTTTTACTCAAAAAATATTTTGCACAAAACCTTTAGATGTAAATAATTTAATTATATCATATAATCAGCACTTAAACTTTATTTTTTGAAATGATGTATAAATCGAAAATTACGGCCGAATAAATCTCTGTTAGATAAATTTATTCGCATAAAATTCACCTTATCACCCACGCGTTATGAAAAGTTTTATTATAACTAAAATATGTAATTCACCTTGATTCCTTCCTCATCCTAGTCCATTTCAGAATGGACTGTTGACCAGGTGATTGAGAAACTCTGTATCCTTTAATTTACTTACTTTTTCCGTTTTTATAACCCAGAATGAAGGAAGTATTTGGGGGAACTGTGGTATGAACAATTATTTCTTTTTTAATAGATCATCAAGACTTTGGATCCTTTTAAAGAAGCTGCAGAAAGCTTTGATGCAACTCCACTTTCATCTCCCAATGCCTCCCAGCAACAAGAAATGAGTATTCACTGCAGTATCTCTGTCATCTCAATCATTGTAAATTCGTGTGACTTGTTTAAATCATACATCCCTGGCCTCTCTCTCCTCATTCCCTACTACTCCGCCGTTGTAATAGTCATTCTTCTGCATCCCAAATGTATTAAACTTCGGTAAGTCTTTTTTTCAAAATTTTCCATTTTCCGTATTTATGCTTCTAAAAATATGTGTGTAAATTATTGCCATTACAAAGTATCTAAATTCTAAATGGATGAATATCGATCTGAATCATCTTAAAATTAATCTTCATACTTTTTACGACTAAAAGTTAACGTAGAAGTTAATGCTGACAACTTTTATGAGGAAACAGGCATTTTTGATTGTGGCGAAAGAATAATTTTGAAGATAATTTTCTTAAGTATATATACTTTTTGATGGAAAGAATATTATTTAAGATACTAAGAAGATTTCTTCAATGATGCTTATTTCTAATAGATGATCTAAGTCAGTGGTTCCCAACCTTTTTTATCCCGTTCCCCCTTTTTCAGTCACTTTTTTACCTGTGGACCCCTACAACTGAATAGTTTGAGCCAACAAATTTAATCAAAGATTTTTATGCAAAAAATGATTGCATTCATCTTATTAAATCGTATGCTTATTCATATGAAATCAGAGAAATCGTAAAGCCTGACATAAATGTGAATACAATTTTTTTCCAATTAAAATATAAATTTTTCAAAAATATTGTAACTAATAAAAGGTATACATAAAGATTCAAAATATGAAACTTTAAAAAAGGGAAGAAAATATTTATTTAAAAAAGCTCTGAATATATATATGTTTATATTGATTTGGAAAATAGAAGTATATTAAAGAAGATTAAGCATAAGTAGTTGAAGTAGAATTCACATGGCCCCTTGAAATTCTTCCATGGACCCCTAGGGGTCCATGCACCCCCGGTTGGGAACCACTGATCTAAGTATATAGAAAGAAAGTATTAAAAATGCAAGAGACCAATCCTAGATTAGTGTAGCTTTAAGGATAAAAATCAAAAATATCAAATGCTAAAATATTCAATTTATTATAAATATATTTAGCTCTAATCTGATTCGTCAAAATGAATCTTGGGAAATTTTGTCTAAATTTAAGTTTCAATAAGATTTCATACTAAAATATTTGAACATACTATTTAAATACTTATCTAGCCAACTAGAAAATTAAGCATTTGGTGTGTCTACCACCGGCTAATTAATTTACAAATTATGCTTTTTTGAATGAATTTCAATACAACATAATTTTCGAGTCATTTTGCAAGAATCATAACTATTTATTTGCATCTTGAATGCATTCAGCTTAAGAATTAGAGATGTATCGAATGTAAAAAATTTTTGTCTCCGCGGATTCTGACATCAAATTTGACATTCTAGCCGAAGCGGATGTCAGGATTAATTTTTTCTCTGATCACGATGACGATATCATAATTGCTATTCTAAGCAAACACAAGTTTTGTACTTCTTAAAAATTTAGGGAGATCTCAATGTATATGTGTTATCATAAAAATTTTGGATAAAGTAAAAATTGAAAAATTCCGAAAAGAAAAAAGAAAAATATTTGGAAATTGTGGACGTTTAAACTTAAATGATATGCGGATGAGGATGTTAAGAGGATGTAAAAAATTTTTATACGGTGATCCTAGTTTAATCCCCTTTGCTTTAATATTTTTTTGTGTTAAATATGTATTATTAGTACAAACTTGAATGACTACCATATATTCCCTTATGCATGAACGTAGATCGATCGAAATTGTTCTTTATTTATATTAGCGTTCCTAATATTCGATCTATTAAAACTCAATATTCTAGTTTATTACTCCATAAATTGGTGTGTATTAGTTTTTAAAAGATCTTTTACCTCTGTTTTTATCATTTGCACACGGCTTCTCAACCCTGTGTGCAAATATTTTTGACGACGGTCTTAAAGCATAGCTGTTGAGAAAACATTTTAAGATGTGTCTATTTGTATTTGAGATATTAGTACTTTGAGAGAAAATGTTGTAAACATTATTGAAGAAGAAATATTAGATTTACAAAATATGAAGGCTAATAATATGCAACATGATTTTTGGAACATGGTTAAAGAATAAATTTTCCAATTTGAAACCTGTTTCAAATAGATGTAAATCTTACCTTCCTTTATCTTTGTCAATTTTTCTCTGATTTGAACACGATTAAATCTAAACTAAGATCAGCCATTATAAATTCAAGGCTTGAAGAATGTTTAAGAAGAGCTTGACCGCAATACACACCTAGCTTTAGCAATTTGATTAAAGAAACACAAAGCCAAGTTTCTCTTTAATTGAAGTGAATAGGGTACCCGGACATTTGGCTGAAAGACAATTAGTCCACAGACATCTGACCGAATGGACATTTAGCCGACGTACATTTGGCCGAACAGACATTTCACCGAACGGACATTTGGCTGAGCGAGATTTTACTAAATGTATATTTGACTAAATGACTTTAGATCAAAAAATAGTAATTATATGCAAACATATATTTAATTACATCTAATAAATACATAATAATAATAATAATACATAATTGATACTTTATGTATATTCAAAAAACTCACAATTATGAATAAGTCATTTATTGCTGAAAATATTTTTTTTTTTAAAAACAAAGATTAAGCAAATAAAGTTTATTATAACAAAACCATAAATAAATAGATACAGAATATTAAAGAATGCGAGCAATTGCTTTTAAAAATTCTAATTTTTTATTCATATCATATTTTTCTATGATGGACTTGAGCCTTGTATTCAAAACGTGATACTTTTTCTTTTGAGGTCTTAATTCAACTCCTGAATTGACCATCTCAATCATTAACCCCCAGTCTGACTGCTCTTTTCTTAGCTTTGACACTAACCGACAAACAGAAGGATGAGTTACTGCAATTCTTTGTTCAAATGCTCTGTGCCATCCTTCTAGAGAATTTGTTGTCCGTGGAAGTCCATGTACGGTTCTTTCAAAAGTGTTCCACATTTTTATTTCAAATAATGTCTTTCTTCGTTTTCTACGCTGAACAACACCAAACCATGTTATTTCAAAGTAGCTGAGAAATCCTGACAGAATTTCATCAGTTTTATCTTCCAACGTTTTGAGAAATTCTGTGAAGATGTTAATAACATCATCAACTGACACAAATGCCAAAGCTTGAAGGGATTTGTCAATAAGTGCATTTTCGGAAATATTATACCAAGTTTGTAGTTCCCACTGCTGTATTTCCCTCCAAAAGCACCGTCCAAAATGAAAAAAACATCCATAAATGTTTGTCTTGGGAAAACATGTTGTGATGCTATTAAGAACAGCTCTTTCATAATCAATAGTGATCGAAAAAAGACCTAGTCTCACTTGTTTGAGTGTTTTGAAAATTTTATCATAAGTATCTTGATTTTTTGATTTTCTTTGCGACACAATATACCACATGAACTGTATGAAACTCGTCAAGTAAAACATGCAAGGTATATAATTGATAACCTAATGGTGCAGAACTAAAAGTTCCATCACATGCCCATTGAGATTTTAGAACTAAAAGTTAGTTTTGATGAGTTGCTAGAATTAGTAGATTGTCACTTTCATGAACGACAAAAATTTTCCCCTCTAATTGTTTTACGTAGATAATAATCATTCAAAACATTTCCATCTGCTACCATACGTTGTCTGCGCACCATTTTTGCCAAAGTTTCTTTTTTAGGAAGAGCACCTGCAGCACTAAGTGGATAATCGCTAGTACAGTTTGGTATGAAATGGTGTAGATTTCAAAGTTTACAGTTACTATGAACAACATAGTAGATAAATATAATATAATTTCAAATATCCGTCGGCCAAATGTTTATTCGATCAAATGTCTGTTCGGTCAAATGTACGTCGGCTAAATATCCATTGGGTCAGATGTCTGTCGGCCAAATGACCGGACACGAGTGAATAGGTTGATAAAGTTTTCTATTTATGTATTGTATTTATTGTTTCACATCTGTGTGCAAGTCTGAATGAGGTTGTGTGTGTTCTGCGGTGTATCTGTATGTGCATACGTGCATTTTTATGTATCTGTAAGTTGATTTATTGGTACTTATGTCCATAAAAAAATTATGATATATAATGTCCCTTCGAGATCTTAAAGTTTTTTTTGCGCTCTTTCTATAGAAAAGCTTGAGAACCCCTGGATTTTCCATTTTGGCAAGCTATATATTTCGAGCTATAATTCCTCTTAATTATGTTTGAAAAATTATTATAATAGTTATTCACTTAAAGAGTTTTGAAATTATTTGTTCATCAGCTTGTACTTATAAATCAGAATTTGATGAATTTTTTTGTGGCTTATGGGTTATATTTGATTTAGATCATAAATTTAGTTTCCCTATATCAATGTTAAGTTCAGCCTTCAATACCTTGTGCTAACCCATCAGTCGTTTATCATTCATACGTTTTTTCAGATATTTTAGTTTTGTATAAATGAATGCTCACTCTGCTTATTAATTTGTGATAGATACCGAGTAGAGAATTGTTAAAACATATAACTACATCATTGATTGAATATTTTTTTTTACAAAATATCACATAAACAGACTTACTTCGATCTCTGTCTTTTCCCATTTCTATACTTACTCTTTCTTTTGCATTTTTCTGCTTAGCATGCATTATTCTTCCTTCCATGACGACCACCTTATAAATATAAAGTCATCTTGTTACTATTTCTTTAACGCTCTAATACCTTTTTATAGAAAGAATTATGCTGTATCTCTTGTTGACTTACGACGCTCAGCTTATCTGCTTTGTAACTCAATCTTGACATATCTGCAAACCGTTAAACAATTTTCTCCGATTCAAATAAAATCTTCGATCAACCAAGATTTCATTCCTCATTCCATGAAGACAACATCTTCCATGATAAATCCACTGCAAATTCCTTCCCCGCTGTCTGAATCCCTGCGCAGAGAAAGTGTTCAATCTGTTCGCGAGATAAAGCTTTCCTTAGTTGAGTCGTTGCTGGCGTCTTACGACACAGAATTTTCCTCCTATAACCTATACTTGCTATTAAGTAATTTTTCACTCGCTCTTCATATTATTTGTAAGTTTTGGTTTATGATTTTTAATCGTATCCTTTCTTCCTCCAACTGAATGCTTTTCAATTTGCCTTGTGCAAAGTTTACTCATTCTAAAAAAGATGCTCAATTTTCAGTTGCCTGTTAGGTAAGATAGGAAATCAAATTCCCGTAAAATACCAAAGGAAACATTTCACTTAGTCAAACCCCTTATTAACGTTTGTTAGTTGTGTGAAAACGGCAGCGTAAAGCTTTTATTTAGCATTTTTATTACTTTATTTTAGATAACGGTTGGCACCAAATATCACTTTTCGGAAACAGGATACTGTTTTTTTTACCGAAATCGGAATATATTCTTTTATTCAAATTAATTGGATAATTGCTTCTTCTCCGATAAATTTTATAAACAATACTTTGAAAACAGTAAAATTGACGATTAAAATATTTTTTCTTAATTTTTATTTTGTATAGTTATTGTGTAAAAATTTGTATTCTCTTTTGAATTTTAGTATAAATTTCTTGTACAGTAAATTCCCGATAATTCAAATTTCTCGTGACACATCCAGTTATTTAGAGTTATCTGAAGTTCGAGTACCCAATTTTGTTAAATTGATTATGTATGACTTTTCATCTAATACGGCGCATGCGCTAGGATCAAAACTTAAAAAAAGAATATTTTGTATATATTTAATTTTATAAAAAAATAACAAGAGCGAATATATACAAAAACACGATAAATTACAAGGAAAAGACGTGTCCACTTCCGCTTTGCCCATAGTAATGTCTTAATAAATCAAAGCAATTTTTTTCTCACCCCGAGGAAAAAAAATATTTTTTTTATCAAGAAGAACACTAAAATTTTGAAATGATTTATTCAAAATTGTTCAAATAATAAAATTTTAAAAACAATAATCCTGAGAGAGTCTGTTTTGTTTACAATTTGAATCATGATGAATTATAAATAATACATATAGCTTTGAAATACACATACATAATACATAAATACCACCACCACATATGAATTGTTTACAAGTTGAATCATGAATTATAAATAATACATATAGCTTTGAAATGTACATAATACATAAATACCACCATATTATCTATCATATAATGTCAAAATAAAATTTAACGCCAACTTTAAATACAAAAAAAGAATAATAGAAAATGAAAATTTGTTTGATACAAATTGTGTAAACAGTAAAAAAAGCAAAATTACAAATTAGAATGACAATAAGAGCAGACAGATAAGGTATGTTTTTTGCACATAAATTTCCTACATTTAGAACACTTCCTAGTGCCTCTTGTTCTACGTCTACATTCCAAAAATTGAGCTGTATCCTCTTGAAGAACTGCTCTCGGATGCCGGCAATTCTGCAGCAAACCAAAAAAGAAGACTTTTGATAGGCCATGATATCTGACTAATGTTAGCGCGAAAGCTCATAGAATTAAAACAAAGCTTTTGTGATAAAATTAAAAAAAAAAAACTTTTCTACCTCCTTTTTGTATAAGTACAGCATCGCAAGGACAGTTGTGCCTATAAATAACCCATGAATTATAGGCACCTATATCCAGATAATTTGAAAATACCGCGACTGTCCATCTCCTACTAGGTTTATAACTAGTGAAGCCCCTTGACATTCAATTAAAACAATCAACCCCGCTTTTGTGTTTATTATATAAAATCAAGCTTTCGGGTTTTTTTTATGTGCTGTGATAAAAACATTTCTATTATCCTGCGATGACAGAACATAAACCGCTTTGAAGTTTTTCCTGGCGTGCCTTTCTGGTATATAAACTGAAAGTTAACAGCTGCTTGAGTAAACAGTTTTACTTTCAGTTTCATTCAAATTTAGTGTGCGTAAATAGTTTCGCTTTAAAATTTGGGGAACAGAGCGGCGTATTGGGTTTATTGTTCCACAAATTGTTAAATTTTGGCAAAGCGCCCACTCAGCTAAAGCATGGAACGTAAAAAACCTATCTAAAATGATGCTACAACCAACTGGCAGATCACTGCTTTCTATTTACAAATTCCTAAGCTTGAAAAAAAATTTGTCTAACAATCCTGAACATAAATTTGTGGTTTCATGACGTAATACTTGTGTGAATCATTTAGATGATAAAATTTGATCCCATAATGCCCAGGATTTTAGGGATCATAAATTTTCAATGGACAGCCACCCCGAAATTTGACTAGTTGCTCATCAATGGTGACTGCATCAAGTGGGGTCCAATATTTGTGACATTTGTTAAAAAAAAAGTTGTCATGAATATACCTTACCGCTGATATTCTGTCCAGAGGATTTCTACAATTCGCATCATCAAATCGTATGAATACTTTTATGTATTGAAACATTCTCCTTCCGAGTGCAGCGCGCAAAAAAGGATCCCCATTTTTTGAAAAAAGAACTTTAGTGGAAATTCTTTGATCTTTTGCTTGTCCAAGAAAAAGTAGACATCCAAAGTAAGCAAGTATATCGCTTACCGCAAATTTTTAGTGACAAACTTTTAAATCTTGCCACTTTGGTGATTCTAACGGTTAGAATCTAATTAGAGAATCTAACCTAAATAAAACAGAAAGTCATTGAGCAGTTCTTTTCTATAGTTTTTCCTTTGTTGGGTAATCTTCACCTTGAAAAATATCAGAAGCATTTGATTCAGAAGTTGATGTATATACTTCACTTTCTTCGGAGGAGCTAGACGTGAGAGTAGACGATGAATCCATTATAATAGAAGGAAAACAAAATGTTTGAACAGTAAAGACAGAGCAAATGAAGAGAATTAGTTATGCTGAACACTGAATTTTCCCGTTAGAAAAATGCATCAGCACGTTTATGGTGACAAAATGACTAATAAACCGAGAAGAATGAACTCGAAGGGATTAAGAGTGTCAAAATCTTAACCCTACATCCCAACTCCTAAATTATCAACCGAAAGTTAAAAATGCTATATTTTGGTTTTTTTCACTTTGAAAAAGTCAGGATAAATTATTTACAAGTTTATTTAAGGTTTATCTAGCTATTTTTGCAAGAAATAACATAATTGAGCTATATGCTTTTTTCTCCATCAGTGTGTCCTCCGTGTAAGTACAAAATGATTAGCTACATTGTTGGAGATCTATTTTTGAGAAAAAAGCTTGAGAAGAGTTAAAAGAAGCATGTTACGGAAAATGGATGGAAGGAAGTTGGATGAAAAAACTCGTGAAAAGACAGGCTGAAAAATACAATTTTTAAAAATATGAAACATGGAAGTTTACGGTCAGTCGTTTGTATATATTTAGAGGAAGGACGATGATGTAAGTATTAAACCAACTTGGAAATTTGAAGTTTATGGTCATCATCAATTCGATCTAATGAGCAGGTCTTTGTCCTGGCGAGCCAAGGTCGACCTTGAATTTGCAGCGACGTCTCCATCTTCCAAGTTGATGAAGTATATGTCCTAAATCAACTGGAAATCGATTAATGAAAGCTTATATCAAATTTGGTTTGAAGTGCGAAGATGTGAAAGTTAGTTCATCATGAAAGAAAAGTTAGTAACCTTTCGTTAAAGGGAGAAATTATTGACTAAAAATGATGATGATGAACTAAATGAATGAATACATACGGATTCACACTTCTATTAATTTGTGATTAAAACTTGGTATTCAAAGCATCTAAAATATTTATAAACACGATGCACACAAAGCATAGAAAATTGTTATTGAGAATAATTGAAGTTTGAGATATAAAATAACAAAGCTTTTCTGATCCTTTACCACGACATGAGAGTTAAAAATGCCAATTATTTTTTAAGACGGTACAATTTCAAATTCAAGCGTTAGCTATCAGAATATATACATACAATACAATGAGTGTACATAATTATCTTTGTTCAATTAAATCGAGTTTAAATTTTTCGAATTGTCGCGGACGCTAATTCCTACACTATTAGCTTCTATTCTTATATTTTTTAATTTATTTAAGATTTTTCTTTAAAAATTTTTTAAATTTGTTCCATTAACCCTAAATCTAAAAATTAAAAAAAAATTTATGGCAAAATATGAAAGATGTTTTTTCCTTTCACATTCTCCTAGAATGTTTGATTCCAAACGACCAAATACACTTTTTTTTTTATCATTTTTCAAATTAATTTATTCCAAATAATAGATTTTAATGGGAAATATAATTTCTAGGTTATCAAAATGGGAGTATTCACCATAAAAATCATGTCTCTAAACCTCTTTTTTCAAAATCTAATTAAATATTTACCCAGTCAAGTGAAAACATTCTAATGTATGAGGATGTAACAAAACATTATATAATTTTTTAATAACATTATTTAAGTTCTCATTTGTTATACTCTTCAAGTGCAAAATTTTTTGTTTGATGAATCTGACAATTCTACTAATAGTCAAAGTTCCAGATCAGAAGATCAAAGTCCATTAAATAAAGGTTTCTTTTCCTTTTTATTTTTTACTCATTTTTAAACTTCTAGGCAAAAAAATTTTAAAACCATTTTTATGCTTTATCCAGTACATTTTACGCTAAAATCCTTCACATTAACGTCAACTTAGTAAAACAGTGCAATAAGACATCCACTAAAGTTTTTCGGAAAAATTAAAAATTATACCCATAGTTGCAAAAAAGCACAAAATTTTATTAATTGTTTTTTTTATCTAAAATTTCAAGTTTATAATTTTACAATTTGTCATGGACATATTATTTTATGTTTAGTTTTAAAAATTAATAAGTTATTTAATCTACTTTAATTAATCCGCAATGTTTTGACAATTTATTTGCTGCCAGGTGTAGTGCGGGATTAAAAGAATATATTTCTTGCTAGAATATGAAAAGTGCTGAGTAAGAAGGTTAACTTTTAGTGTTTTCTTAATTATAATCACTGTAAAATTCGTTTGTCTTTTAATATTCATTATTTCTTATATATTTTCAAAAATAATAAATATACAATACTATTTTGATTATTTTATTTTCACTGTCCAGGGGGGTAAGCCTTATATCCTTAGTTGTGCACAATAAATAGATGTTGACGGATACAATTTGTGGAACCTCGCTAAACCGGACGATTTGGCTTTGAGTCTAAAATTTCCTGGTAGCGCGGTTTCCGGATAAACGAGGTTTGGCTAAGACATGAAAAATTTTATTTTTGAAACCACTAAAAAAAACAAAAAATGAAAAAAATAAGCCATAAGAGATACAATCATTTTTTAATAAAATAGTTGTCAATTGTTTTTTGTTGCCAATTCTTTCGTGTATTTTGATCTATTTTCTCTTCCATGTGCCAAAGATATTTCAAAAATTCCAAGTTTTTTTGATTTTCTTCCACGGTAGATCTCTTTTGTTCACAATATTTAATGAGCTTTTTTATTGATGACCTGGCTTCTTTTTCATGTACAATTTCAGTGACTTCTTCATCTTCTGCTTCATCTTCGCTATATCTCCTTCATTCAGGCTGGATGTGGTAGGCCCTTCTTTATCTATGTCAACATACTCTAACTAAAGCTTTTGAATCACCTTCAAGGGCGACAATTTCCTCCTGAAATCATTTAAACATTCAATATCAAGGTTGCCTTTTTCTAGTTCAGAACAATCAAGCTGAGGTACAATGTTTGTGTTTCTGGAAAAATATTTTATTGTTTCGGTTTTGACTTTTTCCCATGCAAAACTAATCATTCTAATACACTCTCTAAAATTCACTTGTTGCGTTTCTTCATTTTCAATGCAATTTAAATAATGTCTGGCAAGCATTGTCTAGTACAATGATGTTTTTTTTCTTTTTTTGTTCCATCATTTTATTTATGTCCATCATCCAAGATGAAAACAGTGAAGATGTAATCCAAGCTTTGGTGTTATCGATACCGGACATAAAATTCAGGATCAAATAATTTCGAAAAGCATCTTGTTTTTTGTCTTTACCGATCACAAAAGGCTTTAACTTTTCTTTTCTAGAAGCGTTTGTGGCCAAAGCTACTGTTATTCTTTTTTTTTTGATTTTTTGAGACCCGAAGGTGGCTAGAGTATAGTTCGGGCCTAATCTGAAAAAGAGACCTGTTTCATCGATATTATAAATATCATCGAGGTCGTAAACCTTTAAGATTTCTCGAATATTGGCTCTACCATTTTTCAAAATTCCAAAATCAACTTCATTCGCCTCGTCCTGTATCACACGTTTCTGCAAATTATGTCTTTTTTTGAAACGGTGTAGCCAACCATTTGAATATAAAAAATCTTTGACTGTTAATTTTTCACCAAATTTTCGGGCTTGCTCTATTATAATAGCATCATTTATTGCTGCATTTTTGCTGTTATGTCATTAATCCACAAAATGAATGCCTCTTCAAGTTTTTTTTGAAAATGTTGAGTCAATCTGGATGTTTGTAGTCTTTTCGAAATTTTCATTATTTTGTAACCACTTTACACTATCCTTAAGGATATCGCCAACAGTGGCCTTTTCTATAGAAACGTCAAACTTTTTCAAAACAAACTCTCTCAGCTCTTGAATTGTCATTTTAGGAAAAAAAAATTTCTGATACAAATTTCTTTTTTGATTTGGATTTTGAAATGAAACTTCAACACGTGTCCGTTTGCTGCTCATTATTTTGAAAAAGCAATGCTTTGAGTTTAAAAAATAAAGGAAAACTTTTAATAATAATTTAATGAGAAAAAATTTGAATAATTGAAATGTAAAATTAAATTGAATAAAAAAGAAGAAAGAAATCGGTTCTAGGAAAGTCTCTGAAGTCGGAAAATCACTGAAGTTCCATGGAAAATCTATGAAGTAATAATTTTTCACGCTTTGTGCATAAGGCGCTCCTCCCTCTCTCTAGCTGGCCTATCTTCCTCTGTGTTACATTTTCTCTTTCACTTTTCTTACTCACCAAAGTGTGACATCTACGCCAATATTATCACTTACGCTGGGAAACAATTTATAAAGAGATGAGGAAATTCAATGTTTTATTTCAATTAACTGAGCTACACATAGTATCATCCATCATTACTATTTGGTAATATTAACTCGGGCATTTTATTAGCACAAAAGTTGTACTATTATTTTCACATGTGTGGATTTTCCCACAATCATTCTCGCCCTCCTTACTTATTGCATTAGTGCTGCAATAAGAATATTCTCCATTTTTACTATAAGTTTATACATTTAAGTTTTATACAGCTTCAAATTTCAAAAAAGAAATTTTTCTCTAAAATTTTAAAATCACATGAAAATATTAATATTTACAGACAGCCAACCAAAATCTATAAATTCATGTTCTAAAATTTAGTTTTTATTACTTTAAGTCTTAGGTTTTTGAAAGAGGTTTTTAAAAATTAATAAACTACATTTTAGAATTATATCTCGAAGAATATTTTGAAAGATATTGCTAATAAAAAAACAAAAAGAATCTTTTTCTAAAGGAGTATATGTAATTGCCTAGTTTGCCCCTCCCCGTTGACGACCAGAATAATCAGACGATATCTAATGTAAAGCAGAAGATTTGTATTAAAGAGCTTTGATAAACGCAGACGATTTTATTTTTGTAAAGTCGACTATAGTCGGCATCGGGCGTTAACGGGTTAATGTTAAAAGTAAAGGAATAAAAGTATCCATAGTGGCTTAAAAATTTTTTGATGTCTTTTTTCCTGTTTTTTTATATTAAATATAAACACCGATAAATTTTACTATGTAGAGTTCGGGCCCCTCTATAATAATTATAATTGCGCCCCGCAATTCCTAGCACCGGCTCTGAGATTGATGACCATTTTTTTAATTGCTCCTGAGTAAGCGGACATTTCTGTTTTTTGTGGACTGATTACCTTAATGTTTTAACTGTTTTGAGATCATATGAAGAACCACCAACCCAACAATTCTGGGGTGGCTATTCTTCAGAAGAGAGATTTTAGGGTGGCTATTCTTCAGTTGAGTTTTATATTTATTTAAACTTTGAAATGTGTATTGTATAATTAAATCGAGCGTATACTAAACAAATTGTTTTTAATCGGATTACACTGATACTGATTTCCTGAAAACATAATATATATAATCACTAATATATATTTAATCTTATAACACTGTATAATCTTGAAACAATTTCCTGTTTTGCAAGTCAGCTATATAATATTATAGATGTATACTTATTGTTTATTTTTTTAATTCTTCTCACATGAATTTTCAAGATTTTATTTCGCCTTTACTAAATCAAAATTATAATATTTTAGTTTTTACTAAATAAATTTTTTTAATTTTGCTTCAGTGGTATATTCTGTATAATATTATTGGAAAACTATTTGGGGTGGTGGTCCTTCAATAGGGTCATGCGGGGTAGTTGTCCCCCAATCGCAACTTGCTACTAAAATTGTGGTCGTTATTCTTCATCTGTTTTATATTAATCTTTCGATTGTGTATCTTTTCTTAATAATAATAATGACTTTTTAATGTTTTTCAAATAATTAATTTATGTTACTTAAACCAGGAGAATCAAGATGTACTTACTTTGAGTAAATGGCCCAGATACTCATATATTTTTTAAAATTGTACTCGCCGTTGAAAAAGTTTGCACACCCCTGGTTAAAGTCTATTTTTTCTTCATAAGAACGGTTACACTTTAGTGAGTGAAGATTCACTTTGAGCTATGAAGCTTTAAACTTCCTCATCTCTTTTATAAATTGTTTCCTGGCGTTGTGATATTGGCGTAGATTACACTTTGGGGAGTGAGAAAAGTGACAGAGAAATTGTAACACAAGGGAAGATAGGCCAGCTAGAGAGAGAGAAGGCGGCTTATGCACAAAGAACTTACTTCAGAGATTTTCCGACTTCAGAGAATCTCCGTCTACGAAGAAATCAACCATTTTGAAACTTCAAATAAAATTTATTATAAAAAAATTATTACAGTTTAATCTTACTAGTTTCAATAAATTTTATTTTTAATTGCAAAATTTTTGTTTTTATGATTTTAATTAACTATGAAAGATCAATTTTTTAATTATTTTTTCTGCAGGTGTTTACATATTCTTGGCGTATTGATTTTTGTGTCAAGAATTATTTTCCTCTTTCAATATTTTTGATAATTTTTGGTTTTACAATTGGAACAATTACCTTTATTCTCTTGTTTTTTTTATATAATTTATTATAATATAAAATTCTTTATCTATATAATATTTAAAGACAATAACATGTTTTGAAATACAAATTTAAAATATAATAACATTTATATAAAAAAAATTCTATACCTCAATTTTCAAAAAACTAGCCCAGAAAAAATTTACTTGTTTGAGAATTTCCGGATGTATAGGAAATTACTATTCAAAAAGTTGGTTTCATCCAAATTTTGTCGGAATTGTGGGATTTTCCGATTCGCCAGGTTCCACTGTATATGGATATTCGGTCAACAGATAAAATGCTGACAACTTACGAGATGTGATAAATAATATCTAAGTTTGTAGTTTGTTAGATCGGGGTTTCTCAACTATGGCTGAATCAAATCGTCCACTGCTACAAGGAAATGGAATTCAGAGACAATTTGAGATTGAATAAACAAACATTCAAATATTTTTTTCAAAAGCCAACTTTTTATATAAGAATTTTATTTGATTAATCGCAGTTTAAATTTTCTCATCCTAAATTTAACCTGGAACTTCACTTATTTTTCATAATTAAGTATTTTTATGGACTCATAAAGAAGAAGAATGGGTAGGGAATCCGATTTCTTCAAATATGAAATCTCTTAAGAGAATTTTTAGTAAGATTTTATTGAACTTAAATCGGATGAAAAATTCAAATTAAAGTTTAAAAAACGTTAAAGGATTCTCGGTATTTTTTGCATTATCCTAAAAACTCATATTGTAAATCTTTTGCCTTTTTTAAACTAGGCTACTCTACTGACTGATGAACACACAATAGTAAATATAGTTTTCAACATTTTCAAAAATGTTTAATTACTTCTAAAAATATACCCACTTTCGAACTATACGCAATAATCACGGGATTCCTCTATATTCTCTTTCGACTGTCTAAAAAGATTATTATGCATGTGTCGGGGCATATTTATTGCGTGATGAACGGATTTTTTAGTTTATGCTTTGCTCTGCTCTCTAAATTTTTGCAAACCAAGTCAAAGCTCGCATCCACCCTTTTATATAAAGCTCACTTGCTTCCTGTTACAATTTGTTACTCTTCTTTTCAGTAGCATGTTTTGATATTTTTGAATTTACAATTCCACCTTTTTTTCAGATCTCACGCGGCAAAATTCTTTGTTTGATGAGCTCGACAATTCTACTAACAACAAAAGTTCTAAATTTGAAGATGAAAAAAAAAGTTTTTTTAGTTCTTTTTCTCTCATCATTATGTACACATTTGTGTGTGTGTATGCCAGCATGTTAATGAAAGATGACCACTGTACAAAAATATATCCCTTGAAAAATTCACTCATAGTCCAAATAGAACATATAATTCTTCTTTAGTTTGAAACTTTGATCAGATTGTCAACGTAACTAACGTTATTAATAGGTATTTTAAAACGAATTGAAATAAAAACATAAGTTTGAAGTTTTGATATTTTTTTACAAATTGAATTCACTACCCTTAAATGGCAATTTTAGCAAAAAGAAATATTTTTTTTTACATTTGAAAACTTTATATTTTTTTACTTAATTTATTATATATATTGCTTTTATAAAGCTAGATGAACAATTAAAAAGCGATTATTTAATTTTAAATGTATTTTTTCTTATAATGTACTTCAAGAATAAAAAGTAACAACCATTTCTCTGAACTAAATCTCTATAAAACAATTTTCGATGAGTGTGTTTTTCCTATTTTGTTAACATTTAAAAAATGCCTTATAATTGTCTACTGTTAAATCAAGCTTGGCTTTAATTAGTGTAATATTTTTAAAATCGATTTACGCATCATAAATTATTATTAATTATTTTTGCATATTGAATCTAAAATTGGTTGGATTAAGAGTCTTGAACTTAGACATAAAATTTAACAGGATAGATGATAAGAAATAATTTTGACTTTTACGAAATAGACCTAAGCTAAGTTTACATGTCATAAAAATATAAATCTACTTTCTTCAGTTGAACTTATTGTATGCTCTTATCAAACAAGCGTTTTAGACTTCAATAGTATTCTCCTTGTGAATTGTCCATAATGTGGTTTGTCAACTTGTCTCCCAACACTTCTGTTATATCCGAAAATGTGTGTTTATATTAACCGGTTAACTACTAGAGTCGACTGTTGTCATTTTATAAATATATGATCGTCTTTTTTATAAATTCAATACAAATCGTCTGCTTTGCATTAGATATCGTCTGATTATTCTGGTCGTAAAGGGGGTTAAATGTGGTGAATGCTTAAAATGCTTTTATTCATTCTTTTTTCCAAAGTCCCGCCAACGTCAAAGCGTACACACCCTTCTCAACGAATGATTGACAAGTGCATCAACACGATTTTGGGAATTTTTCACAAATCTACGGCAGAAAGTTTTACCCTTTGCACTTTGGCACTTCAAACGCTTGCCTTTGCTTCAAAGCGAATCAAGTCTCTTTCGACAAGTAAATAACATTCTTTTTCAGTGAAATTAAAGCGTTTTATCTTTTCAGAATATGAAAATTGTAACTTTTAAATTACTGTACGGATGAATATTGATAAGATAATAATTTAAAGATAATACCAAAATATTCATTTTTTTTTCATAGTGTTATTTTTTGAAAACGTTTGGGGGAGGGGTGAGGCAGAACCAATGAAATTATACATTGCAATCACATCAGTCTTGTTTATCCCATTTGCCGTTTGATTTCATATTTAAAGTATTCACATTGATACATGATTTGATTCCGTCCTTAGAAAGTGTAAAGTGTAAAATATCATGCGAATAAAAAGGCGTTGTTAGTTGTCCTAGCAATTTTTTCGCCATTTCTGTTAATTAGTCATTGACCTAATATCATCTAACTAACTGAGTAAAGAGATTGATTGATTAAATTAACTAACTAAATAACTTTTTAATTAATTAAATATACTAAATAATTTATTGAGGATCATTTTTAAAAAATCTTATAAGCAAAAGAAAATTGACTAAATATTTGCATAAACAAAAAAATTTTCAATCTTATTATTCGCTAAGAAAAAAAAACAAAAAGTATTCTTAATTGATTTGAGCTTTTATGAAAATTATCTATGTAAGCTTAATTGGTATTTAAATATATATATGTATAAATTTAAATTTTATTTAATTTAGGTCAATTCGTCAGACAGCGTTTTTCGTTCCTTTAGTATTCTCTATACGACGTCTTTGCTGTTTTCTAGATATCCTGTCCAAAATCGTGAATGTTCTCTGTGATTTCATCCTCTCAGTTTTCACACACGTCTCCAAGCCACCCACTACCTCATCCCCATCTTCCTCGAGTAGGGCAGAGCAATTCAATATGCATACCCTAGTCGTCTATGCATATCACTGCCTCACCCTCTGGCTCATTCGTCACCACTACATCCTTTGCGAAAATCCACACACTCTACTCTTCAAGATTGTTCACACTGTTAAAAAGGGTTTACTTATTTCACTTCCTTCATCTCCTCTTTCTGTAAGTTTTTTTATCTCTCTAAATTTCTTTATTTCTTTCCTACTCTTGAAAATTTCACTTTTTTTTTTTATAAAGAACACTTACGTATCTACAATACCGTGTTGTTTCAAGCTTTACGACATGGAGAGGAGGATATATTCTCTAAGTTCTCCATTGTCCTCCTTTCCTATTCCTTCAAATGACTTTTATTGCATACATAGGACCTGGATATGTTTTTGCCAGGTGAAACCCAAAAACAGCTAGTCCCAAAATAGCTAGTTCTAAAATAGCTTGTCCAAAACAGATAGTTCCAAAAAACCAGTTCCATAATAGCTAGTATACCAAAAAGCAAGTTCAAAAATAGCTAGTTTTAAAATAGTGTACCAAAACATCAATTCCCCATTATTCTTGTAATATTCAAATAACAAAACCTTGCTTTATGAATTTTAAATAGATTTTATTAATTTTTTAACTTTCTCTATAAAAGTTTTGAGGTTGATGTTAGTACATACGACCTCCTTTTTAATGTTATATAAAGTAAAACAGCTTTACTACTTTTTAAACCTAGAAATAGAAATCCTCTCAAGAGATCAATTTTTTTTCTTCAAAAAAAAGTTTCCAATTGTTTTTATAATGAATAGGAATATTTCTGTTGTAAAAACAAATTAATAAAAATAAAATGTTTTTTATTGAAAAAAAAATTTTTCCTAGTCGAAACAGATGATTATATGACTAAACAGCTAGTCCCAAATGAACTATTTTGGTATACTAGCTGTTTTGGCCAAGCTATTTTGGGACTCGCTATTTAGTCGTATAATCGTTTTTGTCGTACGTAATTTGAGCCTACGGACTGAATGTCAACAAAATGGCTAATACATATATTTATAATAAAAAATAATAATTGCTTTACAGATAGAACACTTACCGTATTGAAATACTTCCTCTTTAAAATTAAATTTTCCATTATATTTAGTTGGCCATAGCGTCAAATCGATGAAATTTTATGAAAAACATTTTAGTTTTAGCGCTGAGTATGTTTAAATTTTTATGATCGTTACAGTATCATATGTGGTAGCGTGCATACAGCAGGAGGATGTAAGAGAAGATGCGTACTCCCTCAAATATCCTTTGGTAGTATCATATAATACATTTTGTAAAAGCCTCCTTGTATAAATACCCCAATACTATTTTTGTCGGCAGATTGCCTAGTGGTAGAGCTTGGGGTCTTGATCCAGATTGTTTGGGTTCGATTCCCAATCCTGGCTATCCTTACCATCTGTCCAGCTATGGAAGATTATTCTTTCCTTGGTTGCAATACCGACAACTAAAAAAATATTACACTACGATAAAATTCATACTAAATTTTTGGTAAAAAATTATAATCCCAAAATTATCTATATCCTTTTTAAATGATGCATGTTGGCTAAATGATCCATACACCCTTTACTTAGTTCATGTTCGCTTTCGTTGCGTTAGTCGAAATCATCTTGAGTGGCATATACGGCCCGCGAACCCTATTTCTAACACCTATGAACGAGTATAACAAATTTGCAAATGTACTATCTTCTATTTTAGAATAATGCAACTAAGCTTAGGAAAGGCGTCTCGGTTGACAAAGTCATTTCTCTGCGTGAATACCGCATGTCAAAGTTAATTAGGTCATCCGCTCAGCACTTGATGACCACAATCTTCTGTCCAGTGGTAAGTTGGAATTCTTTTCCTTTCATGCCTTTTCCAAAGTTAAGAATTAAGTGTGCTAATTTTTGTATGCATAATAATGAAGTTGTAAGAATGATTAAATCAATGTTTCTACCAATTTGTTTGCAACTTTTAATTTAATTTTTTCTCTGAATTAAAATTTGTATTTGCGTTTAACTAAATTTGACAAACACCTAAAGACAGCGGCTCTCGCAGTAGTAAATTATACAAGTATGTAATGGCGTATTCAGAAAATGATCAAAACTAGTGGTTATTATTAATGAAGTGGGACTTTTAAATAGTAATTCTTACTACATTGAATTTAAATAAAGTGGAAGGCAAACAACTATAAAGAAAATTCCCTCTCCCCCTTGAATACGCCACTGTAAGCATGTTAATGATTATTACTATTATTATTGAAAATGACTGACTATAATTATTATGACCGACCTGTTGCTACTTCAGTTGAAGTAAAAAGATCATTTTCTATGTGAACTCTCTTTAAACCGAACGCTCTGAAAATCGAACGTTTTAGCATGTCACTAAGGTGTTCGGTTTTGGGAGAGTCAACTTAAACATTGCCGGAAAAAGGAAAAGTACTGATAGCATCTTCACCGGTAATCGAAAGCTTAGAATATAAAAAGTCAGTAAATATTGCATTACCACGTCAAAATTATCTATGTTTGTTTTGTAATTTTTAATTGAAAATAGGTGTCTTTTTTTGCCTTTTATTTTAAAGTTTTTGGTGCTTAAAGATTCAAACACAGACTACTCATTAATATTTATTAACTCATAATAAATTACAGATGGGATGGAACATAAAAAAAGTTATGAAAATCGTAATTTGCCAAGGTAGATTTTTTAACTTTTATATAAAGATGCCTTGTTTAGCATAATACAAGCGAGCCTATCCAGAGTGTGAAAGTAAAGGTTTTAGTGTAAAATGAAATTCTTCAATTTTTTCCTAGACTCACTTTCCTATTTTCTTATGCAAACACAAGACATGCCCCTGTTTTGTTTAATTTTTTGATAGAAAATTTAATACACGTTATGGCTTGTGCTATGTTTGCGAAAGACGGTATGTGTTTCCTATAGATCAAATCAAGAATATGTTTTGCTGAATCTAACAAAAATGTATATTCAATTTATTACTCATTATATTTCTTTAATATAAAAAGGAAAAAAAATAACAAAATAACTTTGTTCATTCGAGAAGAAGATATGTATTTTATATTATATATTTAATAGGGTTATTACTTTTGATTTCTTTAATATAAAAATCAATATATAAACAGTGAGGCCAATTTAGATAAATAAGAAAAATTGGTAAACTTTAGTGCGGGCTATTTTTTTCATTTTATTATTTATCATATACTTATTTCCATTTGTTCTCATTCTTATACTTTAACAATCTAAATGAATACCATCAATATTTTGTTTCAATTTTCAGATAAAAGTTATTTCGCTTAGAAAAAGAATTTAAGATAACTGTATATTATGTTATGGTTATCTTGTATTCTCCATTATAACCATGGTAATTTTCTGTTTATATTATTTAATATGGTTATTATTAATTCTATTTTTATTATTGATACTTTGTTATCAAATTACATCAATAAAAATAAATGAAGCATGCAAAATAATTGTTTTTTTACTTAACATATGGTGTATGATGAAATTTTCTGTTTTGGAGATCGCCTTTTTCAAAAACTAATAACTTTTGAACAAAAGTTCATTGATTTATGTTGCAGATTTATGTAAATACTAAAATACCATAACCTAACATTGATAAGAAAACTAACATTGATAGACTATATGTATACTGTATAGTATGATTTTACTCAATTGGGACAAGTCTTGCCCTAGGGCTGAGAAACCCTGATCTAAAAACCACATGGTTTCAAACTTGTCCAATGTATTACCGTATTTTAATCAAAATACCTTTCCTCAAAATATTTTTTGCTATCTTTATTTTTATATGAA
Organism: Nectonema munidae; assembly: GCA_030549495.1. NCBI lineage: Eukaryota > Metazoa > Nematomorpha > Nectonematoida > Nectonematidae > Nectonema > Nectonema munidae. The sequence continues at coordinate 114,202 of JAUIRK010000220.1, read as the reverse complement.
AGTTTTTAATTTGAACTAAGTGCATATATTTTTGAAATTTGTTGTCCACAAGAGCTGCTTTGGGAATAACTAATGTTTCTACCTATAAAGTATGTGCTAACATATCTCTGTCCTTTTTCAGGCCTTTTCATCTTCATTTCAAGTTCAAAAGCTTCACTCATTTTCAAATACACTGAAATTCATTGACCCAGTTGCGACTCACGTTGCAATAAATTCAGATATCATTCTTGCATTCTTACCTGAGACATATAACGCAAGCAAGGATAACAAATCCAATTCAACTGGTAAAAAATTTCCATCAATTGTTTTAATAGTGCATTACATCTTTAGAAAGGCGTCTTATCTTATGCGATGTTAGAATTCAAGTTAGCAGTGCCAATTCTCTGATTCATTCGCTCATTTCGTTGCATCCTCATTGAATGCTTCGATGCGTAGAATCAAATCTATATTTATATCACAATTTGGCGAATATTTGCGAACCTATGGTTCGTTTAAAAGTTGTCATTTCGGTGAATATATCTCATACCATATTTTCTTAGACCTATTATATCAATAAATATCTTTAATATTCGTTCGCATTTTTTAAATCCAAAATATAATGAGTATATTTAGAGCTTTCTTTTTTCCACTGTCATGGTTATTGTGAACTAAAATCTTGAAAGACCCTTTCAAAGTAAAAATGCTTGCGCAGATGTGAGTGCATAGCGTCAGAGATTTAAGGGGATAAATAGGAGTCAAAGTGGTATATAATAAAATTTAAGAGTTAAGTTTTTTGTGTATTTTAAATACTAGAAAATAAGCTTAATTTGCGTAAGGATGTCGAGTGGCCATTCTTTAGAGTCGGTTATTTTCGATCTGAATCCACACCCTGATAGAGAATATAGTAAGTTTTACAAGTCGATATTTTGCTTTCAAACTTACACTAATAAAATAAGAGTGATTGCCAATGAGAAGAAGACGTGTAAGGTAATATTGGATAAATACTAGTTTATGAGTTAATCAACAGGTCGATATGCTTGCATAGAACGAATAAAAAACACTTTTTGCTTTACTGTAAAACTTGAAATATTATTAAAAAAAATTTTTCCAGCACTCCAATTTTTTTCCAAACACTAAAGTAAATCATGCATTCGTGAATGCCCCTAAAAAGAGTGAACATGTATTCATTTTGTTCTTGCTAACTAATGGACCCTCTTATAGAGATGCGTTTAGTATGAAAAGACTTTACAATTTTATATCCATTATTAAAAATATATAGAAAGTCTTCGCTTTCGTTTAATTTTTCTGAATTCCTTGAATTTGATTTGGTGGGATGATAGCTAACCCGAAATATATTTTTTTGGTATTTAGTTATAACTTCATTAGAATTTTTTATATATAGAAAATCCGCAGATGCAAATTATGATGTACACATGTTTTGGGAATTTCTTGTGGAAATGTGAGCAAAAGTTCTGTCTTAAAGAAAAAGTATGTTTTTAATATCCTTGTTTTTATTCACTTTATTCAAACAATTAAAGATTTAATATAACTGTAACATTTTTATTCATTTATTTTTATTATAATCTGCATGCTCATTGATTAGACCAAATATGGAACTTATTATTATAGATGAATAGAGAAGTATAATTGATATACATCATTGTTCCCGTCTATAAGGCGGGGGGGGGGGGGGGGGGGCTTTCTCCACCCCTTGGAACTCCCTTGAAATTTATGAATGTATACACTTTCTTATAGTCCTTAAAATCCAGTTTTGCCCCTCCCCTCCCCAACTTAGAGTTTGAAGACGGGGCTGCGTGTAACAAAAATTTTTTTTATTCCTGACTTCCAATTAATTTTTTTGGGTAAAAAATGCTCTTTTTCCTTTAAATTTTCTTTTAAGCCAATTATTTATGTATCTATGTGTGCAAATAGGTATATATTTAGGTATTTTTTCGATATTTTATGCATCTAGACTCTAGAGCATTATTTTACGTGTTTTTAGTACTTTATTCATGAATTACTACTAAAAACACTTATTTTTAACATATTTTTATTCAATATGTTTTCTTTCTAATTTCAGATTGATATTTATATTTGTATTTTACAAAATTAAAATGGCTTCAAAAGGCTGCCTTCATAAGTCGGACTCTTTCTGCTTTATATGTGAAGAGAACATATTGAAAAGAAGGAAAATATTTTCCATGCACACCTCAGTGAAAGTTTGCGAAGCTTACCATAAGTATTTTGGAATACCAATTGGCGATCAAGACAAGCATTGGGCTTTTCATTACTGTTGTCAACACTGTAAGAAGACTCTGGAAGTGTGGCTTCGATGTGAAAAAAGATCCATGAAATTTTCTTTCCCGCGACTCTGGTTTGAACCGACAGACCATTCGACAAACTGTTTTTTCTGCTTGGTTGATGTAAGCCTGTCGAGAAAAGGAAATAATGCTACTGCCGTTGCGTATCCAGATTTTCCATCCTAATATTGTCGCCTACCCCAACTTCAGAGGAAGAAAATAATAAGTCTATTAAGGAGGAAATGGATTTTGAGGATATGGATTACATACCTGATGAACCAGAAAGAGTGCCTCACTTCCCAAATCAGAAAGAAATGAATGATTTAATTAGAGATATATGGATCTGACTAAATCCAATGCAGAGTTTTTCATCTACAGAATGAAGAAATGAAACTTGGTGAAGGAAGAAGTCCAACTTACAAGTCATCGAACTAGACATGAACCTTTCTCAGACTTTTACAGCCTTAAGAATGGTCTCTGTTTCTGCCATGACGCACCTGGTCTCTTTTCTAGATTTGGGCTGCCTTTAGAACATAATGAATGGAGACTATTTATACACAGCTCCACCATCAGTTTAAAAGCTGCCCTCTTTCATAATAGAAACAAGTTATCAACACTCCCTTTGGCACATTCAGTCTACTTGAAAGAAGATTCCTATAGCGTGAAAATCCTATTAGAAGCTTTAAATTCAAATAACACAATTAGGAAGTCATTAGTGATTTTAAAATCGTGGCTTTTCTTCTTCGACTACACGAAGGATTTATAAAATACCAATGCTTTCTTTGTCTTTGAGACAGCAGGGCTACCACTACAAACAAAAGAACTGGGAGCAGAGAACAGAATTTGTTGTTGGAAAGCGAAACGTCATTTGGGAGTTGCATAAGTCGAGGCCTTCACGTGGTTGGAAGGACATCTACGTTCCGAAGATGCAAATCTTGACAATAATTCCTCCGTTCACAAGTTCGACAACTGCAGCCGTTTTTTTGGTTGGGCCAGACTTTCATCACACTCCCTTTATAGTCTGGCTATTTTTTTAGAGGGAGACATAGAAATAAGCCCAGGGCCAGGTCATCTGCTCAATTTGGAACAAATATTTATCTAAAATGCTCGAACATACTCCTCAAATCTTACATCACTAATTTGTCTTGCGCAAATCAGTCCTACATATGCTCACCTCCCTAGAACTATTTTAGGAATAACCTACAACACAACATGTTTTCTAAACCCCTCATCGAAAAATCAACAAACCTTCTCACCACTACAAAACCCCATCCTACTTCAATCACCACACAATCTCATCCTACTACTCACCACAAACAAACAAAACATTCAAGTATACAAAATATTGCAAATTAACATCAACGGCATCTCAAACAAAATCACGGAACTATCACCTCTCATCAAAAAACTTAACCAAAACCTCATCACTATCCAAGAAACCAAACTCAACCCAAACAGCAAAACCCCTCTCATTCTACATTACACACACATCAGAACCGACAGAAACAACAATTCAACCGGCGGCGGGTTAATAACATACATCCAAGAAGACCAGAAGTATACAGAACTCAAATCTGAACATAAAAACACATTCATAGAACATCAAATCTTCCAAGTTATACTAAATAACAAGTCCTATCACATAGGTAACCTTTAAATACAGCCCAATAAACATCCAAATTCAATAGATAATGCCTATATAACTAACTTTTTCACACCTCTTTAACTCAAAAATGTTATTCTAACGACGACATCAATGCACATTCAACAGAATGTTTTTCTCCTTACACAGACAACAGAGGCGAAATACACAACGCAGATTCTATAATAATTAACACAGACACACACATCACAATTTCAACAAATAAGTAAAAACACAATTTCAACAAACGACATCACCAGACATTACTTCTATCCAAACACATCTACTAAACGACACCATTTTGGAAACTCACAATTCACTATCGCAGACAACATTCTCATACTCACTTCCATACACCTTAAATACTCGAAACACCACATTCAAATCAAAGCCTACATAAATTCATCGAAACCAATATCACTAACCTTGAACCTGCTCTATTGCATACAAACAACGTACACACATTAAACTAAACTCTCACAGACCTCATTACAGACAGACAAACTCCACAACCCTAAAGGAAACATCAATGCACCCAGCCATTACCAACCGTTACATATTATATCCGCACATAGATGAACCTAACAAACAAATATCAATCCAAATCAAAAGATATAAACTCATTTTGGAAAGAACACATTAACAAAAACTGCTCCCACAAACACAACATACACACATACTGTAACACCATCAAAAACCTCCAAAACAAGAAAACCGACACACACAAATAGAACTATTTCATTTAATAACACAATCAAAATGAAAGACATTAATAAACAGTTCACCAATACAACACCGAAAGCTACTAACAAATCACACAAAATCAAACAACTACAAAAACTCCGCAAAACACATACACATCACGACAATAGACACACAACAAGCCATCCACAACAGCAAATCACTATGACAAGATCAAATCGCTAACATAGACATCAAACATCTCACACCCAAGTCCATTCATCTCCTTACACGGATCTTCAACACAGCTCTAAACAACAATACAATTCTACATATATGGAAAACATCTATAATACTACCCATCCCTAAGGCACAAAAACAAAAACCTTAACTCTTCCTATAGGCCAATTTCTCTCCTATCACATATAGACCTTAGAAAAAATCATTCTCTATAACATAGAACCTTACATACCTAACACCACACCTCATCATGGATTTAAGAAAATGCATTCTACTACAACAGTTCTTCAATCTATTCACAACATTATTGCAGAGAAGCTTTTTTACCAATATCGTGTATTTTATTATCAGGTGATATAAACAGATATTCAGTCTTAATATTTATTAGCCAATCCCCGTTCAAAAGTTGTTTTCTTCATGAAGTCATTTTTCATCTTCATTGTTCAATTGCAAAAGGTTGTCCACTTCATCATCTAAGAGACTCTCGCTTTCACGCAAAAGTAAAAAGATGGACAGATTCAATTAAAATTTAACATGATCTTGATAGTGACTCTTCACATATTGGCATCTGTCGCAGTTTTGATAACTCTGAACTATTCAAAATTTTCAGATTTCCTACCCATCTTAGTGAAATGATCATTATAATCTTAACTGATGAACTATAGCTTTAAAGATTTTTTATTTACAAAAGAGGAACTTCTTTTTTTCCGGTCAAAATCTTTTTTGAAGCGCCCCCAATATTAGATCCTTCTCTCATACTTGAATATTTTATAATTTGTTTTTTTTCTTTTTTTAAATAATATTTTATACTCAACATGATTGAAAAAATATTAAAAAAAATTATCTTTACTGTATAACCAATATATGATGATTTTTTGAAAAACTTTTACAAAATTGATTTTCAGGCATACATCACTAATTTAATTTACACTTCCAGATATTTTTACCCGTATTAGCCAAAATGGAGTACAGAAAGAAAGTAAGAATAATCGATAAACCTTAAATCTAAATCTAGATATGAAACCAGCACTATCGATTTGGTATAAAAACATATATTTCATCTAAAATTTAAATGAATGTTTTTAAAGACAGAAAATCAATCTAATTTGTTTAACAGTTATAGGTGTTTTCAAATCCTAAATGCAAAACCTGGTCGAAAAATGAAACCAGCATTGCCGATTTAGTATAAATATATATTAAATCAAAAAAATGAACACATTGATGGAAATTTTTTATAGTAAATGCCCCATATGTATAGAGATTATAGAGCGATGAAAACAAATCCTAGAACAAACAATCTTTTGTTTAGTATGCCTTTTTTTAAGTAACTGCATTTTCTGGATCAGACCTCAGGTTGCCAAGGGTGGAGAAGGTTTTTCTCACGCCTCAAGTTGCTTATGTCGTTTCTTAGCATTATTTATTACAAAAAATGGATTTACCACGCATTCTTATTTTGAGTTTAATCAAATTCTGAATTCTCAACTATGAATTATTTTTCAGCTGAGATTTAGGATTAGAAAAAATTTGAATTTGATTAAAATTCTGACTACATTAAATTCTTATGTAAAAAGTAAGTTTTTGAATATTTGTTCATAAAATGCTGAACTATTTGCTAAAAATGGACAAAATAAGACGAAAAGAATCGAAAAAGAACAAATTATAAATAAAAGTCTATACATCAAATTACTAAATGTCGTCTGCTTTTTTTCGGATTAAATATGTAAGAAAGAACAGATGAAAAATGGCGGATATTATTTTCAATTTCAGGGTTTCTAATCGAGATCACGCAGATTTTCCCACTAATTTCGTTAATCACACACTCAACACTTTATATTTCCCAGAATAAATAAATAATTTTGATTTTCGCGTACACTTTTTTGAATGACGTGTTCCACAAAGAAATTTAATTCGTGAAAAAATGGGCCATCTCGTTGCCTGATCCTTGATTGATTAAATCAAATCCTCACCCTCTCTGTAACATCGTAAATTAAAATGTAACGCATGTTTAATAAAGTTTATAAATTTACATGTTCCGCTCGGGGCAGGGTTGCGATATTGACTTTTTTAAGTGCTTTGGCGTTGAAAAAATTGTTTTGGCTTTTATTTTTTGGCCTTTTAGGCTTTTTTGTAATCTGACACATACTTTTATTGATACATTTTCATTTTTTAACTTGTCTTGTGGTAAAATTGCTGCTTTCTTGCTTCTTTAACTTTCTTTCACAAGCGTGCTCTTTTTCACAACTGTGGTTTTACTCAAATAGTCTTAATTTTATTTTGAATAATAGTAAATTTCTTTCCTGTTCTCTTTGTCAAACAGTTTTTGCGCCTATTTTTATTTTTGTCATATTTGTTTTTTAAGCTTCTTAGGTTTGAATAAGTTATTCAACTAATTTGATTTATTGCTTTCATACTTCAGTTCCAATTTTCATGTCTTCAAAAAATAGAAAGCTTCTTACGATAGCAATTGAAAATATAATTTGAATGGGGGAAAAACATTTCCATGGTGTAAAAAGTTGAAGATGGATCACAGACAGCATTGTGTAAACGTTGTAACTGCACAATTGTTCCAAGAAGCAGCAATCTCTCAAATTATGAATAATCCTAGAAGCACAAAACAAAAAATATGTCCCAAAATCAAACACAACTTAATCCGTTAACGCCCAATGTCGACTATAGTCGACTTTACAAAAATAAAATCGTCTGCGTTTATCAAAGCTCTTTAATACAAATTTTCTGCTTTACATTAAATATCGTCTGATTATTCTGGTCGTTAACGGGTTAATGTGAAAAGAATTTTGCAAAACAACAATAAAGTTAAAGAAGCAGAACTTAAAATGGCTGTAAATACGACTTGTCATTGTGCAATACGTACGATTGATCATTTGAGTTGATTTCTGACGCCTTGAGAAATGTGGTTTGATTGCTCATTGAGAAATGTGGTCATAACTTTTCGAACTGTATACAACTCTATGTGGTCTAGGTTCAAAGAAGCTTCTCCTCACTGCTTACAGGTCAAATGCACATGTCATTCTCTATCGCTTGGTTTCAAAAATCTGTCTAAACTTTCATCAAATATTCGATTTCTGCTCTCAAAATAGCACAATGATTTAACGATAGTGATATGAGAAGAGAAGCCTCAAAGAATTGTTCAAAGTTATGGCGATACGGATATAGTTCCAGCTCTAAGTACTCCATTTCCTTTTGAAAAACTTCGACTACCTGATGGCTTGTGCAAGGAAAAATTATGTTTACTATAATTGGGAAGAGCCAAAAGCCTATTTCTATAATGCTGAGACAGCTAAAACTAATTTTGATACAAAATTAGTTTGAACTAATTACTACTTGTATTTTGTTTTTGCCACATCAATTGTCCAAGAATTTGAAAAACTAAATAGTTTTTTTCCAGCAAACTCATAAGATCCTCATAAGTTATATCAAGATTCAAGAACTATGTTTACATTATGAAAATCTTCAAAATAGACTTAAATGCAATAAAAAATTATTTTATTGAAAAATAAAAATTGGTGATCAAGTTGATTTGGCACGAAATTTTTAAGTGAATGCGTTAAATTTTTAAACCAAAATAAAAAAACAGGTTATTTAGAAATAAAAATTGTTAAAAAAAGATTTTTCTTTCCCTCATCAAAAAACACATTTCTAGATTTGTCGAAATTGAATCTAAAAATTGGTTTAAACCAATTTTCAAGACAGATTTGTCATTTTTACATCTTTTGGATCAAAATAATATTTGCAATATTGAAGAACAGTGCAGAAAAATCATTTTGGTTCATTGGAAAAAGAAGTTTCATTAAAAAAAATGTGGAAAACACTGGAGAATTTTAGATTGATGATATAAAGAGCTGGCTAATTTTGTTCTTACAACCCAATAAGCAATGTTGTAATTGAAAGAATATTTTGTCTACTATTTTCGGTCAAAACAAAAGTGAGAAACAGGCTGTAGTTAAATCTTCTTGATGCTATCATAAGAATTAAAGCAGAACCTTTATTTTCAAACAAATGCTGCCAAGATTTTAGACCAATTTCAAAAATGTCGAATGATTTTACAGCTGATAAAAAATATGTAACTGATGAAATAGATTTAGCCTTTTTTATCATGAATGTTTTCAAAAAAGATGTTTATTAAGTTTTAAAATGGAATTTTTTTTACGTATACTTTGTCTAAGATCATTTCTTTTAAAAGTCTTGCTTTGTATTTTGTATTAAAATTAGTTTGAGCTGTCTCAGCATTAGAGAAATAGGCTTTTGGCTCTTCCCAATTAAAGTCTTCGAAATTAATTGCCTTTTTCTGATTTTTTTGGGGAAAAAATTGACCTTAAATACTTAATTTTATCTGGCAACGCTGCTAGTTTAGAATCAAAGTTTTGAAGAAAAACCTTTTCTCTTTATATTAAGCCATTTAAGGCCAAGCAAAGCAGACGATATCTAAAAAACACAGACAATTTATATTCAAAGTCATTGAAAAAAGCAGACTAAGATGAAATTACTTATGTTCCAAAATACGAACATTGGCCTTAAATGGGTTAGCGCAGAATGTATGTTCTAGTATTCTCGATCGTAAGTTCTTCTGTTTTCGATCATTATCACTAGTCTAACACTCCGTGAAAAAACAAAGTGTTCGGTTAGTGATAATCATCAAATAAAAGAGAATTTAACGCGTTAACGACGAGAATAATAATCAGACGATATCAAGTATAAAGCAGAAGATTTGTATTAAAAAGCATTAATAAAGGCAGGTGATTCAAATTTTTTTAAAGTCGACATATGTCCACTGTGGTCGATAACCGGTTAAGATTCAGAATATTTAAAATGATATTTAATGCGAATTTGCCTACTTTGAAGAGGTTAACCGAAAGCTGAATTCTTTTATTTTGTTCATGTATGGAAATGTGATTGAAATGTTATCGGTATCAGAAAATAAAACTGGTCTGAGATGAAATTTGTGTTTTTAGCTTCATACGGCTTACTGTATGATTGCGCTGAAGATTTAAAGGATTCGTGAAATCACTGTTTGATTTGTGCTTCATGAATTTATCTAGGCATGCCTTTACTGTTCATGAAATTCGTAAGTGAAACGGTAATTTCACTAATTCTACGAAGTGCGGTTTCATCAAAACTTGAATTTCTTACTGTAGCATATTGACTCACAACGCACTTTCTCTTCTGCACCCCTTACACTTCTTTTTATATTTTCAGGATTTGAATACTGATGTTTGCAATGGAGAAGAAGGTAGTGAAAATGTTTCTTCCGATTCACTAAAATGCTCTTCAGAATCGCCTACAAGGCTCAATAGCGCAAAGCTAAGCAGCATTTTGCCTTTAAAGCCGTATTTAGCGCTTGGTGAAGAAGTCACCAAAGTTGCTCCTGATGAGTTTCTTCCTTCCTTCCAAAATTTTTCCATTTCCTCTTCGTCAATGTTTCAAAAACATTCCTTTCAAGAACTGCACTCCATAATGGAAGCACAGAGCAGTATTGAAGCAGATCGTCACAAATCCGTTCTGCAAGATGAAGCTTTGCATCAGCAAGAGCCTCTTTATGCAATACATAATGATAGGGACAATTCATCCATCCCTCCACCACATTGCCCTCAAAAATATAATCTTGTTAGAATCTTCTTACAAAGTCTCGGCTTATTCAACATATCTTCTTGTGTAAGAATTCATGTTTTGATTCCTACTATGCCATTATGGTTATAGCTAGGTTTGCGGAGTTGGTGCTAAATATTTCCACCCAAATATATAACAAATAACTTAATAAGTTTAAATATTTTTTTCATTATTTAAAATACTTAAACAAATTATTTTATAAAATGTAAAAAAATCTGACTTGTTTGTTAATTTTATTAAATACCGACTGCTATCCCTTTAAAATCGCGGGCTCTGCTGACTCTGACTCCAAAATCACGGGTCATTGCAGTCACGAGCGTAAAAGATGTCAATGTATAACGGTGTCTTTTAATCCACAGGTCACAATTAAGATTTGAATCCAAGACCTGATCTAGGACTGGCCACAATGAAAATGGTTTTTGGGGGTTTTGATTTTTTTTCCACAATTAGATTTTTAAAAGTCTGAAAATAATGAACGCAATACGTAATAATATGTAGAACAAGTGACACCGTGTGATGAGTATTCGAATTATTCATTACATATATGCTGTTGAATCGATTCACAAGCACCGTTATGTCTACGTTATGGTTCGAAAAGGAATTTTGTATTTTCAAACGTCATTTTTTTTCCTTACCACAATAGCAGTTAAATAAAAAAATAATATAAATAGAACATACATCGAAGTTTTGAAGAAAAAAATTGAAAGGTAATCAAACATGATCAAGTTTTTTTACCTTGGGAATAAATTCGTAGAATAGACTTTAGTACAATCATTGCATACATATTTTTGATTTTTAACTTTTTTTAGATTTAAGAAAGCAAATTTGAAATGATGTAATTTGTTAAGTGAAATTCAAAAACATAACATTTGATATATGTGATGTTAAATAACAAATGCATGTAAAATTAGGTATGTTGAAAAAGTTTATTCAAAATTCAATTATTACAACGTAAAAAGCGTGCTCGCAACCACGCTTTCTTTTTGCATCAATCTTTTATCACTTAAAAAACTGGATAATTTTTAAAATTTTCTTGTTTTTGCTTGTTAAATTCTTTTACATCAACACAGCAAAAATGACAATTTTCATGGCGGTTCTTTGGTTCACGCTATACCATTGGCACACAAAAGTTTGGTTTTTATTTTTTTCCTTTTGTCCACTGCCTTAACTGCTCAACAAAAGAGTCACACACTTTATGTGGAGCAAAAGACTTATCCCGATGCATAACCCCAAAATATGCGAGGTACGAAGCGAGTAATGTTCATTCTTTGAACAGGCAAAGCATACCCACTCCAAATATAACAAAAGGCATCAGAATTATTTGCACAAGCTTTTCTTGAAGAACTCAACTATATCTACAATCAAAAATATCAAAACCAAAAGAATGATAACGAAATATCAAGAAACTAATTGATTGATTGATTGAATTAGGTAAAACTTGAAAACGTCTCTAAATTAAATGATGCATGCGAATGCATAAAAACTCCAATCACAAAATCGTAAAAAAGTGTCTCTGTATATACTCTATTATTTTTTATAAATCCTTAATGTTAATTTCACATCACTTCCCATTCACACTCTTACAATTCAAGAGCATCAAAGTAACGTGTCCTAATAGTGATATTGATTAGACGCCAAAGCTATGAAAGTTTAGCCAATCCGAGAATACTAACTTGAAGTAGCAGCATACGTGAATTATCATAAATTCATTCAAAAACTTTCTCCAACTCAAAACTTTTCTTCTTAAAACTCCTTAAAATTTTTAATGAAATAAAGTTATAAGCGACAATGAAGTTATACTAGAATAATCTTATACTTCATAGTTCATAGATAGATGACTGATTAATTAACTTCATAAGTTAAGCAAGATATTTTCCCTTACAATTAAATTTGTGTTAGAAAAGAATTGCTATCTACAGAAGGGTGAGCGATTAAACTAAATTTCATGTTTGAGCTGATGTTTTTAAAACTCAATGGAAAATACTTTTAGATAAAAAATTTAAGATGCAACGAGAGAGTTCACCCACCGAAATTGGTCTGTGGTCGCCAGTTTGTCCACTCTTGATCTACGGTTTTAAAAAAAAAACAAAAATCCAAGGAGAGTTAAGTGATCTGTTTACCACATATAGCGAACGCCCATGGAGGAGAGTATGTATTCAGGAATATATATTTTAACCAGGGAAAATAATATTAATTGGTTTTACGGCTACTTTCCCAGCAAGCTAGGGCCTAGCCGGTTTTACTACTATGAATAAATATTTTTTCAATTTTTCCTATTTTGCTCGTTACCTAATTTTAAATTTCTTTTTTCTGATATCCTTTGGATTACCCAAATTTTGTAATTCATAAACCTTTATGATAAGCCCTTTATTTTGGTCTCTTATTTATACGGCCAAACCATATTAGCCTTTACTTTTTTAAAATATTATTTATTTCATTTGCTTGAAAATATAAAAGATAATTTCACACAGTTATGAGTGTTTCTGTTGTATTTAATATACGTTTCCCAGCTTCTTTCAATGCCCAACTTTGACTACTATATATTAAAAAAAGAATTTTATCTTGTAATATGCTGTGAAGTTCTTTCGTAGAAGAATATATAATGTTATTATTTTTTTAAGAACCCTTATTCCTTGCATAATAGTAACAATAATACATTGAACGTCTTAAATCATTCCAAACACAACTATGGCGCTCACTTAAAATCACTGTCAAAGATTTCTGTCAAATCATCCATCATTGTTTACGTGATGTTTGTCAAAGCGAATCAATTCACTCTTGATGAAATTTCAACCAATCACGTATGTCTTTCTAAACGCGAATAAAATATTCGCTCTAATTATAAAATATTTTTCAGGATCAGTCGTGTTTGGACTTACCTTTTGAATTCTTTAAACTTTTTTCCTCTCTTGGAAGTGTTTCTTCTCGTAAAGATAAATCCAATTTGAAGGATGGTGAGTAGTTATACACTGACCTCTTCTTTACTTCTATATAGCTGGAGGGGTAGTGGAGTAAATTTTTGAATAGAATTCTTTCTTTTTTTTCATCACGGACTTTCTATCAGATTATTTTTGATTTAGAAGTATGTTTATAAAATAAGAATAAAGTTAAACTAGGTTAATCGTATGGACTTTTTTAATTGTGCTTTCGTATATTTAGTATTTTATAAAAATTAGAGTTCATTATCTCAATCCAGTAAGAAAAAGTTTTTGGTAAGTGAAACAGTTAATTGAATTTTATATTTGATTACTTTCACACAGATTTGCTAGCTACAAAAATAGTCAAATTTTTTAAATCTTTTTCCAAGATACCTATTTTTTCCGCCCATAGGTCAATGTGTAGTGCAAGGTATTTGTGATCTTAAGAAGACATCGACGAAACAGGATAAGTCAAAGATCATAGGCATGGACATCATCCAGTCATTTAACCCCTACCCCAGACTTGAATTTTGAATATTCGTATTTAGCCTATATGAAACATTTTTTATTATTTAATCTTTTATATTAGTTAATTTATTATAACCTCTTCGTCATCTCTCTATCATAGCACTTATGTAAGTATAACTTTTATCGCTTATAGCTTTATTTTATTGAATATTATGCTAATTTTTATGCTTTTACATAGACAACGCATTTTATTTTATACTAAATAAAGGATGGCCGCATTACACTTTATACAAATAGTTGGAGTAATTGAAATAGATTTCTGACATTTTAACTTTTTTTATTTTCAAAACAAAAATGCCTAAATTTGTCGAATTTGATATCTGATATCTTTTTCTGTTATTTTTTAATTAATTCCTACTGCACAAACCATTTTTATATCTTTGATAAAATTGATCTATCTTCTCGTCGATCTTTTTTCCTTGTAATGCCATCTCCACCCCGTTTTACAAATGTTCCCCTTCTCTCTTCTCTTCACAAGTTTGTGCCATAGTATTAAAATGAGATTATGTCATTCTTTATTTTTGATTGGTGGTTACTAATACTTTGTTTTATCCAATCGAAATGATTAATTATTGTTCCTACTATTTGGATAGAAGAACGCGGCAAAGGAATACGCTATTCTTGCAAAGAAGTTATGTGGGAGGACGCATTCTGTCGAATATTCTTCACACTTCCAATCACAAGATCTCAGCAATCAAGATTTTATGCCACACAATCCCAACACGCTCCAACCATGAATGATTCTTCCCTAAGTTCTGTTCCATCATCCATGTCTTCTCCCATCACAAATGCTTCTGACAGTTGCTATTCAGGTACTCTTTCCTTTCTCCATTTTTTATGATAAAAATCGTACACACGTTTTCTTTGTGTCTGTTATAGTAAACATTTGTTAATTTTTCTTTAAATTTAAAACCAAACAAACATGTAATACAGTTCTACCTTGCGTATCTGAACAAGCCCAGGAACAAGCTATTTTTTGCATGCACATAACAACTTAATGAAGTTATGGCTGTGACCATACAAGGAGTCTAATTCAAAAACAGTATCCGAACAGTTCCTCTATAGATGTGAATTGTCTCTTGATTGTGTAAACAATGATGTTTGCTTCCAATCAATAACATATTTTTCTAAAACGAAGTATTACACAAATAATAAATACTTTAAATTTTCAATATTGCTTGAGTGAAAATCTTTGGATTTTTAATGTCTGTGTTAATTTATTATCTGATATGATATTCTTTGGCTAAACGTGCAGTAACTGCAGCAGAGTTAAGTCTGGTTATCATCATCATCCATTATGCCTTCTAGGCCTAGTTATTGTTCCCAAAAAGTCGGGGTCAACCAGACAGAGTGTTCTTAGAGAGTTAAGTCTGGTTATAAACCAAAAAAAATCTTTCTTGTCTTATGCAATTTCTTTTTTTAGCTGGACGGTATTTTCCATTAAGGGTTAAGTTAAAATGTCAGGTTTTGCTCGAGATCTAAGAGAAATTACAGTTAAGAGTTGATAACAGAAAGAGAATGTTTGGAAGTTCGGTTACGTGAGATTTTATTTTTGAGGCATTTCAATTAATTGGCTACGTGTAAATTCAGACAGGCTGGGTTCAGTTGCGCAAGGTCCTACTGTATATAAAAAATCTGGCGCATTTTTTTGGGGGAACCAATGAAAACGGAGCTCTTCTCAATTTATGTTTTCGCGCCGCTGTTGAGTTTAGAACTAAGTCGATTCTAAGCCTTTTGCTTTCTGAAGTATAAAAAATTGAAATTGCGTTTGAAAATATGGTTTGATGAAAAGTATACGATATGTTAAAATTACTTATATTATATTAAAATTTCCACATAAAAATATTCTAAGTTTAGACAAAAATGGAGATTAAAATTTTATTAAGTAAAATATTTAATTAGTTGCCAAAATATTGGGCACAGAAAAATATTGTAATTATTATACTCTATTTATTTAGACAAACCGTGAATATTCAAGTGTTTTTATACTCATTTAGTTTGACATACGTCTATGATTATTATTTGTAAAATTAACAAATTGCCCCAAACTAAAAGTTTACTAATTCTTTTATGTATCCAATACTCGTCTCTCACCACTGTATATAGTTAACTTGCCACTAATTGAACTTTTGATGCCATTTCGTATCTTTTATCATGTAAAATTATTCTAGAGTCAAAATACACACGATATATTTAGCTTAGACTTAGCATAATTAAGTATTTTATGTCCAAACATCACATTGACAGATCAACACATTTCATCACCCTTCAACTTTGAAAATTTTCCTTGTGTGATGTGTCTCGAATAAAATTTTTTTTAACTAAATCTCGATATTTTTTACTCCTTGATGAGATACTTGCATATAACGTACATTCTAACTAAAGTAAAAAATGTATTCCAGCACCGATATGTCAGATGATGTGCTGACAAGAGATCAAATGTCACATAATCTTCAACCCCTGTCCTGCCTGTTAATTTGAACAGTAGCGCACAGTTTATTTAGAAAACTTTCAAAAAAAGAATTCAATGTTATAATTAAATATAATTGTTGCAACTAAATATATAAATGATATAAAAATTTTTATTTTCCAAATAAATTTTAACATTTGGCTACTTATTTGCATTTACCTTGTTAGAAGCCGGTACTAGAATATATATAAAAAAGTAAGATTGTAATTTTGTTTATATTTTTTTACGACATCTAGCAATTTATAAACAGGTGTTTTGCACTGTACACTGTGTTTTACCCCTTATCAGAAGTATGCAATGATCTAACTTTTAAAATCATTGCTTTATATGTTGCAAATAATAGCTAAATGTTTCTAAAATCCTAGATGGCGTTAAAACATATGGTATAAGCAAATGGGCTAGCTTATTTTTATGGTATCCATACTATATTTTTTTAGAATAGTTTATCCTAGCAGTAGTCTTCTCCGAACTAAAAGAAATAGTGGTCTTGTTTTGAATTAAGTTCTATTTGCAACCTATAAATCTAGCATTTTAGACAGTTCAAAGCATTTCGTAACATTTAAAAAAAATGGGTAAGAAACGTCCAAAATTCGCCACGAAACATCGTAGATATGAAGTGTGCTACACCGATTTTAGAAGTTAGGTTCATTGCGCATGCTAATGAGAGGCGGAACTCCAAAAGCAGGACATCGAAATCGAGCTTCCTGTTTATAAAATGCTATATGAGGTAAAACAGAATATATATAGTTGAAAATTCTATATTATTGGCAACTTTTGCCAATGACTGCGCAAAATATCTAAAATTATTTTAGTTTCATATCTGATACAAATATACCCTGTGTTAGAGGTGATAATATTTATGTTTGACAGTTAAATCTTCTATATCTTCTATAGAGTATCAACTATCGATACTCTTCTCAACTACCAAGTTATTCTTATACTATGTAAATAGAGAAGTCGGAATTTTTATTTCATACAAATAGAATTTGTTGCTAATGCCAAGAAAACACTTTTCCTGTCGAATTAATACCGTATAAATTATAAAGGATAATAGATAAGCTGTAGTCTTTATGAAAATTTGTCAAGATAAACCTTAGACCACTTTGCTCTACAAAAGATCTAGAAAAGACTCCCGTTGGAAAAACTGAGAAGTAATCGCATTACAAAACTTCAGTTTAAAAGACGGGGTCTGACAGCTGCCATCGCATTTTAGATGTATCTGGTAGTGTCAATCATTCGTCTCTTGACAGCACCACTTCTCTTTCCGTGTTTCCCTCATCTTCTACTCAGTTCTCGCTATCTTCTCCACTGATCTCTCCTTCCGAAAATTTGACTTCTGGTTCCGAGAATGTCTCCTTTTCGGGTCAAGCATCCTCTCCCAATGAATCCAGCCCTGAAAAAAGCTTTTCCAGCAAAACCGCCAGCATGACCACTACTACCAGCTTCACTAGCTCTAAAGAATCTGCCTGGAACACACAACAAGGAGATTCAGAGAAATCTGATGATGATCAAGTCCAGGGAGGAGATGATGATGAAAGCCATGATTATGGTATTAGAGAATATATGGATGATGATGATGATGACGATGATGAAGTTTACGATGATGATGACTGTGAAGAGGTAGATGGTGGTGATGCTGATGAAGATGTGGAAAAGAAGTCTACTCTTACTCCAGGAAATACTCTGTCTCTTAATGAGATTTCGAACATCCCTAATAAATCAGCTAAAGGACTAACTAGCAGTACAAGATCCCAACTCAAATTTTTTGTAATTTTCCTACAAAGTATTCAAGATGGCTCTCAAATAATGCGTATCCTTTATTGTTTTGTTTTCATAGCTTTTACCTCTACTTTAAAATAAGATATTTTTCCAAAGAAAAACTGTTTTAATAGAAGTTTTAAAATCTCGGAACTTTTTATTAATGCGAAAAATTTGAATAAATTTGCCTCCTTTGAATTTTGATTTTTTTCGTCCTCTTGTTGTAACGCGTGCATTTATTAATCGCATCTTATCATAATTTTAATTGTAAGATTGCTTTATGTTATTTATCAATACATGTCAATGCGAGTAAATTCATTTCAATTTAAAAAAAATAGTGAAAATATTTTTAAAATGAATTGACCTTAATAATGAGTAATTTAATCTATAAAGCTTGTGAGAAATAAAAATACGAAATATAGACAATGATAAAATCAGAAATTTCAACATACAAAACGGATAGACCAGAAAATGAGCTCATACCCACAAAGAGTAGATCTGTTATTTATGAGCAATATGTTATCCTTTAATTTCAGACAATATATGTGCCAAAACATATTCAGTAGTTGCCCATTGTCTTTTTGCAAATAAAATTTTCGCCTATATCTCTGTATATATGTTACATTATCCATTTCCTGACTCATTCCTTTTAGAAGAACTTGATAGTCGTATCGGAGATGTTCTCTGTCTTTTTCCAAGAGATTCGTATACCTACAAATATTCCAGTGACAGCAATGGTGTCAAAAATTCTAACAGCATTTCATTCTGCGCTTTTTTTGTACTCCAACTTCAAAATGGCCTCTATCGCATCAAAATTCATCATTCCAAAAAATTAAAGTTAGTCTTCGATTTTTGAATTTTCTTGAATTATATTATTTTTTCTTTAATTTTTATCATTTTTTTCCTCAACTATACAACACTACATTTTTGGATAAATTTCCAGCATGTTTAAAACTATACATTTTCGTATATTTTTTGAAACTGTCGTTTTTATAAGAAACCAAGAACATTTAATCTTAATGGTGAAAACGTGGATTTCAATTTAGATAAAAAAACGCTGCTTCCAAAATGCTCGTTACGGCTTTCAACTAGTCACTTTAAAAGTGAGTAGTGCTCTATGTAATAATTTACATTTTCCTTGGCTTTTAAATTTGAATTTTTATCCTCATCATCATCATCTAAATCACGTTTTTCATCTTCAAAATTAAACGTTTCCGAATAAATTCTGAAGAAAACACGCTCAGCATACTTTTTTATGTTTTGACGTGATGATAGAGGAAACCTTTCATTTATTCGTTCTTTGCATATATTAAAATTTGTCAAGTAGAAAGAAATGATAACATTTTTTTGAAAAATACCCTTCTATAAGTGATTTTAGAATTTTAGTTTAAAATAGATTTACTTTAGTGGATTCAGTAAGATTTTCATTAATATATCGTTGTAGTGGTGTATCACACTCCACTCGATATTCAGAGGACTGCGGTTCGTCTGTCAGTCGAATAATAATTTCTAGAGCCTTAGTGTCAGCTGTCAATCAATTCAACCCCAGTCTTGTGAAATCGCACGTTTTGAGGAGGAGTCAGAGTCGTAATAATTATTGCGACCTCTATTCCCATTTTAAAAATAGTTATTTTCATAATTGTTAGACTAAAAAGGAATTCGTATGCACTCTTTTTAATGCCTAAAGTTGCAAAGACGCAAAGTTATCATTTTGCGCTAACGTTGTGTTTTTGCAACTCTAAAAAAATGTCAAAAAAAGAATGAACTTTTTTTATTACACAAATACCTTGTAAAGGAACGATGCTCAGTTTATGAGTAGAAAGTTTTTGGAAAAAACTTTAAACCAAATTTACTTTTGAAGAGATAATTTTGGATAAATTTAGGTCTTGAATGCTATTGTGTTAGCTTTGATAAAAAGGTTATAGACATTAGTAATTTGAAAATCTTTTTGAAGAGAATGCAAGAAAGACACCAAACTACAAATACAAAGCAATCATTTCATTTTAATAAGCTATGTTGGAGAAAATAGATCAAACAGTTTGCGTTGCAGCATAAAGAAGAAGCGTGTAAGATTCAGGAAATCCTTCAATGAATATGTAACATTGGCATTTTCAAACGACCTAAATCATAAATAAGTAGAGGCCGAGTTGCAAAATCTTTTTCCGTCTCCACAACCCTGCATACTATTGCCTTCTATGCACAGCTTTTAATATACTTGTAACTTGAGGGTAGAGCATCGTTAAAGCCAAATAAATATGTTGTAAGCTTTAATGAAGCTTCTTGTTAAGATCTGATTCATAATAATAAACTGATAGAGCTTTTGGAATGCATGCTTTACATTTCAAAAATACCTTCCGCTTGAGGATCTAGGATTAAAATGTTTGAATATTTTTGATGTCTTCATTTATTCTTGTAACTTATTCTTTTAGCTCGCTTTTCTGCCTGCCTCTTAGTGATGGCGCTCTTCTCTCCCTTTCAGATGTTTCGTCCTTCATTCGTGAAGCTGTGTCCAATCTTTCTCTCATGCACAAAATCCAGAATCAGTCGTAATTACTTTTAATTTATTTGTGTATATGTATACACGTGTGTATAACATGATAGTTATATTGTGTATTTCTAGGAATAGTGGTCATATAAGTTAGTAATAAATGTGGACACTTACTCGCCTCTTTCGAGATCAAATCGTACAATAGAATTATTTTCATCTAATTCAATACCGTAATTTAATTTAGCTACACCTGATTCTGCTTGAGAGAAAAGCTAAGATTCTAAAATTTATGAATTACTTTTTAAATAATACTTTAAAAACTATTTAATTTTTTTTAAGCATATGGGTAGGCCCTTCTTTAGTCAAAGTAGGAAGAGAAGAGTTGGCGTTAAATTTATAAAATTTTCAAGTGTTTGGAATTGGAGTTAGATATTTTCTCTCCGACTACGCGACCCTGTTATTCTTCAAAGAAAAACTAAAGTGTGAAGTTTTACTTTTTGAAGGAGAAAAGAATTTGTCAACTTAATTAAAATCATTTAACAAAATCTCATCTATTTTTATCATCGTGACTAAACTTACGCTTTTTGCAAAACTGAGTTTCGCTACCGAAGAGTCATCGGTTGCACTTGAAGTGTCAAAATCACACTAAGAAGTTTTTATGTTCTCAACCGGATTCAAATTGCTGACTAGTTGCAATACGATTTATTCGAGCATTCAATCAAACGACATCCCACTAGCTAAAGATTATGTCCGTACTAAATTAATTAACAAAAAAGTGACTGAAATTTGGATGACTATTGATCCACAACTTCCGTTTATCATGTTGTTAAAATCGTAAGATCTTTTTGAAAGAAGCTAAAGGAACACAGGAGCATATTTGATAGGAGAATTTTAGTAAACTTTTTACATATCTGTACTCACAAATGACCAATTCGTTCCTGCGATCATAAAGGTGTGAATTTTAAAGCAGAACAATGTATGCACTTGTCTACTAAAAAAGAAAGAACGCATAGAACAAAATTAAATTCCAAAGGCTCATATCATCAGATATTGTGCTGAAAGTTTCTTGTTAAGTGAATGCATCCGCTGTATTTACAGTTTTTAAAGACATGTAGTTTTATCGTGGAGCTGATAGGAGATCAAGTCTCTGCATCATATACTATCAAAATCTTGAATCCTGATAGAGAAACAAATTATCTTGATTTAACTATAAATGCAATAAAAATTTAACCCCCCCGCACATTTTAGTATAGCTTCAGAATTCTAACGGTGTGTGATATCGTTCACTGTTTGTCTATTTCAACTATCTAGCAGGCAATAAAGGAATTCATAAAAGATCGGTTTGGGGGACTTAAAGGATTTTCGATAATTGACGATAATAACTGGCATATAATTCATATTTTTAAAAAATATTTAACTAAATGAGTTAATAATGCTACATATGTGCACAATTCTTGACGCCTTTTCTTTCGACATTTTAAATTCACATGCCTATTTTAATTTTCAGATTTTTATTTCCATCGCGAAAAAGAAGTTTGAAAATTCAAAAGATCATTAAAGACTTCGGAAGTTTTTTATCTCCAGAAAATGTGTCTCAATTTTTCTAAGAAGCACTTCACTTAACACTTCGCATTATTCCGCCATAATTTCCTCTTTTTGTTATGCATTTTATACACTTTTCTTACTTTTTACACCTTGAATCCAACGTTCACATAATCATTCATTAAAGCACTCTCCACCGAATAAATAGTGGAAAACGCACACTTTATTTTTTATCCACAACTTTTAGAGTTATTTATGTGTATTTAAATTTAAAATAAATTTATATTTCAATATTTTGTTGCATGAAAGAAGTTTTCCATAAAAACAATTTTATGCGTATAAATTAAACCTTCCAAGCATACGCGCAGTCTTTATTAAACGATAAAAGTGAGGTTAATGCTTTCTATATTTCAATTTTGACATTGTCAGTGTCTTCTGATTTTGCAAAAAAAAAAGCAATTTATTTATTATCTATTGATAAGTTAATACAGCTAAATTAATAAGTAACCTAGTTAGTTAATTAGTATTTCAACTAGCTCGGCGACGTACCCAAACAAAATTTGAGCATGGTGATTTGGTGGTCTCGGGCCGAATGAAACCCCCTAAGTCTAAGGCGAAACCCACGTAGGCTCCTTAATTTTTATAGTTCAAAACTCTTTCTTTAGCTCAAATGTAATTAATGAGGCTCGTGATAAGGAAATTAAGTAAAACTAAATTAATTATTACAATGCGAAGAAATACGTCAGGAACTTTAAGATTGTTTCAGGTTGCAACATTTCAAGGCGTATTTCATCTTTTTGATTCTTCAAAATCTTCAAGTGTAGTGAATCTATCAATGGTTGAAATCGTTAAATCAAACATTTTGTGGCCTCCTCATGAGGCAGCCGTTTCCGGGCCTACTTTCAAAAGATTCTATTCTTTACCGCTCCGCAATTCGTGTTTTACCACCAAGTGCCGATTTTACAGGAGTACTTCATGGGCTTCCATACCGAAATTATAGAAGTATCGACAGCTCCTGATGCCTCATATTTATCAAGATGGATAAACACGAGGCCCAGTTTATGATACCAGCATTTCTGGTATTTGGTACGTGGTGAATTGACAAAAACGTAGTTTTAGTACAGATATTTCCCCTATCATGTTGTTTGTACCATCCATGCCTTTAAATCTTAAATTTTCCATTGATACCCTTCTCTTGAAAACATTACACATCTTAGCACATAGAGCTTCTGCTCCCTTGTTACCAACAACTTGCGCCAAACCTATGAATTCCTCTTGTATTTCTTGACAGTCACAATCTACGTACCTAACAAATATGACAAGTTCACCACGGGCACCCGTGTCTATAGTCTCGTCTGTCACATCAGAGTAAATACATGTACACAGGGATCAATGAATTTAAATCCCCATCTTCTAAGTTCTTACCTAAACATTTAAAAATTTGTCGACTGAGGCTTCTGACATATAGATAGCACGGTTGCTACATTCTCTTACAATTTTTATTTAAAAAGTACGATACTAATCATATCTCAGCATGCTGCTGCGGTGATCCGGATTACAAAATGTGACCATTAAACAAACTGATTCAAGTAATCTTGATTTTGCATCTCCAGTACAGCCTGTCTTTTTCATCGCCAAGTAATTTGTAGCCAAAACGATGGAGGTCATATCGAGATACCTAATTTACTGACAAATGAAATATTTTGAGAATTAGTTTATTAAATAAATTAAGAAAATAATTAACAGAAAAATACTGCAAGTAGATTATATTTTGAAGTTTATATATTTGACAGGTTTTTGATTTTCATAAAAAATGTGCATCACCACTAACTTGGGCACACATAAAAATTGTATATATGTAAAAAAAATGTATAACTATTTCAATAAAAATTCCAATTTTGACATGAGCTGTCATATTCAAATCATTTTTTGGATACATTTTGATAAAAAATTAGCC
Organism: Nectonema munidae; assembly: GCA_030549495.1. Classification (NCBI taxonomy): domain Eukaryota; kingdom Metazoa; phylum Nematomorpha; class Nectonematoida; family Nectonematidae; genus Nectonema; species Nectonema munidae. The sequence goes on along the minus strand of JAUIRK010000220.1, from coordinate 90,074 downwards.
TCCTAGATTCAGCATATACAAAATATATGTACAAAATCTTTAAAATCTAAGAAAAGCAGGAGGCGTGAGACGTCCCCCCATCATATGAGTGAACAAATTTTGCTCATCACTAATAGGGTTAAAAAATGTGGTTTTGGAAATAAATATGGCATTCTGTCTGAGAATATAGTTGAAGTTCCTACAGAATGTTTTGTTTTATTTAAACTTGTGAACGTTTAACGAAGTTTTATGACTACAACAGATGATAAAGATTTCAGTTCAATAGAAACTACAAATCATAATATAGAAGAGCTTTCTGAAGAGTTTGGTTAATTTGGCAAGCAAATAAAGTTAATCAAGTTTAAAAAGACTATTGTGTAAATGTTGGCCTTACAAAAATGACAAAAAAAATTTTTGACATAGATAGAGAAACTTTCCATAGATTTAGAAAATTATAAATTTTCTCAAATCAAGCAAATAAGTTTAGATGATTTCTTGAGGAAATAAATTTAAATTGAAAAATCATTTAAACTATAATTCAAATTTAAAAAATAAATCTTATTCGTGTTTTTTTATTCTGCTTTCATGGTGGTCAATTTATCATTGCTTTATAAGCCTCCTTTATACAACCACTGTTAGGTGTGAACTAAAGAGTGTGCAAAAAAATAGTGGTATTAGACAGGTTTTACTGTACTTTCATAAAAAACTTACTCTGGAAATTAAGTTCTCGGAATTTAATTTCTGAGAATTTTTGTGCTCGCCAATTTCTTACTTCACTTATGTTTATGTATATCTAAGTGTTGTACAACCCTTTTTGATCCAAATCATAAATGTAATTTTTATCTGAATAATAAATTATATTAAACAAAAAAGGAAATTGCATGAAACTCTGAATAAAAAAATGAACAATACAAATAAAATTTTACTATTAAGGTAAATTATACGCTTTGCACATACCCATGCACTAGACTAGACTAGCTAACTTTCTTGAAAAGCATTTGGCAATTGTTTTTACATGGATGTCGCCATTTTAAAAGAAGAAAGTTTGAAATATATAATAGTACTGGCATTTACTGATAACGATCTGATAAATAACTCGCGATTTAAGCCAGGAAAAATTGTATTAAAAATTAAGTTTTATTTCATTCAAGGTTCGATTCAGTAAGGAAAAATGTGACGCCTCTTAGAAACGTATAAGCATTAGATAGTCAAATATGAAAATATTTGGTAAAAAAAATTGAAAAAACTTTGCGTGTAAACTCTCATTGATTTTTTTTAACCAATTCTTAGAGTAAAAAAAGGCAAGATGAAGAGGAAACTTAGCGCTTTATTGATCTGTGTCATCAGACATGAAAACAAATTTTCTTGTGACGTCCTTTTTTGTGCCATCAGGAGCAAAATATTCAGGAACGCAGGGTGTGAAGGTGGGTGAAGATAGGCTGACTTCTTTAATGACTTTGTCATCATTAGCGTCGATAGAAGCAACCTTCTTTGTCTTGAACTTGGCACGAGAAAGCGACATCAAGTCGTGAAAGAATTCAATATTTTTAACTAAACCGAGAGAAAAGGTGCTCAACTCCTGGATCGCTTTGCTCTGGGATTGGAGAAGGGCTGAGAGTTGTTTTTTGCGCTGCTTCCAACAATAAGTTTTGTAAGTGGACCATTCATTCAAGATGCGGTAGTTCTCGATCAATTGCGTCTCCAAGCTGCTTTCAGGCTTTTCCAGTCTTTGGCGCTTGGGGATGGAGGCGAAATAGGAGGGCATGATGTCACTTTCGCTGATCAGAACTTTGATCTTGGACTGCGATTTGAGGTGACGCAGAATCTTGTCAAATTTGCGCATCCTACGATCTAACTTCTCCCGCTCCAATGCGGGATCCAGTCTTTTCTTCTTCTTCATCATGGAACTGAGGCAGGGGATGGAGGTGTGAAAGGCGAAGGAAGGAACCGGCTTGTTGATGCGAGCACCGCTCAAAGCTTCTCCTCTTCCGCGCAACAAATGCCAAACTCCAATCTTAGAAGTGGTGGAGAGCATTGGAGCCCGAGTTTATTGAACCTTGGGTCAAAAAAATGTGTAGAAATTTGATTTTTTGCATGTAAAGATTAATTAAAAAATACCGTAAAAACTATACCGCTGTATTTGAGATTTAAGTATTTCAATATAGGCGAATAACACTTTGCGATTTTTAAATTTCAAAATGAGAGAATAAAGAAATTACGGCAATGCATCTGGCAAGAGAGTGAGCAGATGTCAGTGTGAAAGGAAAGCTTAGATACCAACACTAATGCTAATTTTATGCAAATCTAGGAATAAACTAGATTAGCCAAAATCAGCGGTAGAATGCTATGAACACCGACTTCGCATAATAATCAACCGTAAAATGTAAAAATATACTGAAAAGGTATAACGGAATTGCAAAAGGGTGGAATGGATATGGAACGAAAAATGGTATATTATTTTAGGTCAAAATACTTATAATAAATGTGTTATTCATTATTTAAAAAGTGTAAATAAACTTATTCAAAACTTGGAAAAATGGCGTTTAAAGAAGAATATTTGCATGTTTGAATGATAAGGTGAACATATAGAGAATTCTTAAAAAATCAATAAAAAAGAAATTGATGCCAAGATTTATTGGATGACGCATATGTTATTTAAAGCAAAAAATTGATTATAATCTTTAAACAAAGTTGTTTGTTTGGAGGAAGGTATAAAATGACATAGCAGATATGGCAAACCATGTTATGGCGTAAGAGACATGTTCATCGCGAAAAACACGGGGAGATAAATTTCCCGGTGTGGGCTGAAGCTGGGGATACGCTTCGGAAACATTTGTCAAAATCCTTCTAGGTGATATGGCATCAGCTTCCACATAAACTTTGTGTGTCTGCAAAAGTGCACTGAACTTATCCACATCTACACAAGCAAATACATCTGGTAGTACTTGTTTCGAAAATGAAGAGAAAGAGGAATCCGGAATAATGACACACCCTGTAACATGCATCACTTCAGATTCAGTACATTCACGAGATTTGAAAGCAGCAGCGTAGTCTTTAGCGAGATGAAGAGGAAGCCAGCCCAAATTGAGTAAAAGATATTGCGATTTTGATTGGCTGTCCTCATCACTCACGTCACGTGATAAACTTTTGCCGTTTTCAAGTTTGAAGGGAACGATAAAGTGAACTCCTTCAGAATCATCTAGCTCTTGAAAATTTTTATGCCGCATGCCATCACTTGCATTTGCTACAAAATACTTTGGGCCAACAAAAATGCCGCCTTTCGATGGAAGAAGCCTTCCAACTAATTCCACTTTCGTGAAGGACTTCTCAAAAATTTCTTTCTGAGCACCCAAATCATGCAATCTGATTGGTTCCGAGTTAAGCAGGTGATCGACGCTTTCAATCAACTTCCGCTTCCACTTTTTTCTCTTGACTTGCCACACACCGAGGGAAAAAGTGAGGGATGAAAAGAGTAAAAAAGTTAGCGAAGAAAACTTGAACTTCTTTTGGTGTTTGCGAGCAGCCAAGGATTTCAAAGACGCATTATTGTTATGCAAGAATGAAATGAGAGACACTCTCTTTAACAAAGTCTTATCCAAAAAAATTAAATCAAGGAATGGAAAATTGAAAAAAAATCAATAATAACAAGTAGGTGAAATCAAGGATGAAAAATAACTGATTCGTAAATCGATTGCCAAAGTTTTGATACAATGGTAGTATGCCTTTGGTAGCTACTAGCTAGCTGGTAGTCGTAAGTAAGGTTGCCTAGATAAGGAGTGGTATTACGGGTCAGCGACCAAAATAATCAGATGAAATCCATTTTAAGGAAGATTTCTATTAAAAACATTTATATAAACGAAGACGATTTTATTTTGGTAAAGTGGACTCTCGTCTTTAACTGATTAAAGAATTATTTAAATTTTTGGCTAATGGCCTAGTGGTAAGAGCGTAGGGTCTTGCAGTTGGTCTAGGTTCGAATCCCGATCGTGATCATCCCTACCATTTGTCCAGCTATAGAAGGTTCCCTTGGATGTGATTGCGACAACTAATAAAAGATTCATTTGTATTTCATTTTCCAAAATAAAAATACTTTTGAACACATTAAAAAACTTTTTTATACCTTATGAAGAATGAAGTTCATTGACAGGACCAATGATTTTAGGAGTAAGCGACTCCTTTATAAATCAAAATGCTCTTATAATGGACAGTTGAATTCATAGTTAGAAGACAGGTTGAGGCTGAGTAAGGATTACTACTGTGTAGAATTACGATGCTTTTAGCGTATACCTTAGGGATTGTAATAGCTAATTTATATAAATTTAAAGTTTGTAGAATATTTCTTCCAAACACTTTAAACCTTCAATTTCCATTTAAAATGGCTAAATTTAAATTCACGACTACATACCTGTCAATTCATAGACCCATATCCTAAATAAATTTCCAAAAAAAATGAAGATTAAAGATGATTCTTTGTTTTTCTGTGTTACTAATCAAGCTTGATAACATTTCGTTGTTAAAAAAATTTTAATTTAATTTTAAGCAACAATTCATTTCAGTACACAGATCATTTTTAGTAATGGTATTAAAACCTTCACTTGGTTAGTGTATAGCATATCTATCAAATAGGTAGATTGTGGCCATCCGTTTCAATAACTGGTAAATGGCTATAAGGAGAGATAAAGACTTAATTACATCTGATGAGTAGTGATATATCATATATGAATGATTTTGTTTCTTTGTTGAGCTTGAAGAGTTGTTCGCAAACTTTCTAAAAATTTTCGGCGAGGGGCCTAACAATACTTTTTTAATAGCTCGGGGTCTCATTTAAAAAAAAACATAAACTACTGTACCAAAAAATGAACACCATTGTTCATTCAAAAATTATCTGAAAATCCAAATCACAATGGGATGTATGGCATCTGCTTTGTCTAAATTTAGCTGTTTCGGCCAATGGAACTTTCATAACATTATTCAATTCCAATCTGTTTCGGGATATGGTTTAAATGGCAAATAGCATGGAAAACGCTTGCTCACACTCATATATAGTGGCAAATCGAATCAGGGCTTTCAGTGCAATCTTTGCAAGTATAGGACTCTCCCATTTCAATCAAAAAATCGCAAAGAGATATTTCAGAAAAACACATTTTGTACCTCCAATCATTAACCAAATCAATAAACTGTTCTTTAATTAAGAAGTCTTCTGAGGCCAGATTACTAATCGAGATTATAAAGGGGTTTTTGATAAATTGATAGTATTTTCCAAATTTTTGTAAATTAAGAAAATAGAAGGAAATTTTTTTGCATGCTACACGGTGTTTTATGGCCTTCAGGACATTTTTTAATGAAAATCTTATTTTCATCAACAAATATGTTCGAAAATCGAGCTTCATTTCAAAAGAGGACATTTTTTTTATTACAATGGAGTACTCTGATCTATTTTCCTTTCAGCGCAAGGTTAAAGGAATTCATATATTCAAATATGTTCACTAGAAATATACGAAAACGGGCACGAGAAAATTATACATGCATGTCTGTCTAGTAGGGATATAACTTTTTGACTTTTTTTTCTAAATCAAAAACCCTGTCACACCATATGATGAAACTTTCCATTTGTTTCACAAAAATGTCATTTTTGATCATTTTGGCGCCAAAAAGGTGGGCGCGCATCGCTGTTTGAATATTCATTCATTATTTCTCTTATTTAATTATATTGATTCATACGTTTTTGTCTTTTTTTCTTTCACGTAATGTTTTTTTTCTCTTCATAATCATATTTTTAATCTTTTTCATAAAATTTGAATGTTTTTTCAGATTAATAAAACAATTTATTTCAATTAAATGAGTAATAAAAATTGTGTCAAGAGAAGGCCAGAAATTCCTCTTGTAACTACATGTTTATCTGGTTTCTGTGAAATGCCAACCAATAAACAAATCATTGGAAGGTATTTAAACTTGTTCAAGAGCCAGAAGAGTAAGAAAGCAAGGATCAAAATTTTAGCAGAAGAATTAAGTCAACTATAGAATGAGTTGAACTTTCCAAAAATTTCGAATCAGCAAGTGGTGTTTAAAGTTGGAAAAGTTATTGATTTGTATGAAGAGAACAGGAAAAGAAAGACTGAAAAATTGGAGGAGGAGATGAAAAGTTTGTTTGATATGACTAAAGCTGAAGGTTTTTGGTTGAGTTCAGAGGATAAAGCCCTTTATCACACCCAGATTGCAACAGCGGGTATAGTAGGTTATTCAACAAGATCTGAGGCAGGCATCACATCAATACATCCTTCGAAGCGCGTTAAAGTTTCGAGATTATCTTATACTGAATCGACATCTTCGTGTGTTCCGGCTGAATCAAACTCTGGTTCTGAAAGTTCTAGTTTCACTGAAATTGAAAATGATGATGAATTTGTCCCGGATGAAAAGAATGAAACAAATAAAAAGTATAACTCAACGAAATCCGCCGCTAGGCTTGTAACACAGCATTGTTTGTTTACCAGAAAGGCTTCAGTTGTATTTAGTTCTCTGAAACTTGATGGAATTGATATTGAAAGTCCGAGTCAGGTTGGGGTGTGGAAAAAGGTTATAAAGAATCTGAAAGTGGTAAAGAAAAGCTTATGGAGGTTTTGAAATCGGAAGTGTTTTGTTTACATTTTGATGGGAAAAGTATTAAAAAGAAAGAGTATCAAGTGGTATGTCTTCACTATAGCCAACGGAGAATCAATTTTGCAATACTAACTTGCTGAAATGGTTCTTCTAGAGCTATTTTTGAAGAGTTGGTGAAACTTATGGATGATTTTGACGCTTGGCAGAGTATTAAAATGATTATATGCGATTCAACAGCAGTGAATACCGGTAGTGAAAATGGGATTGTTGTTAGGTTTCAGAGAATGATGAACGAGAAGGGATACGACAAGCCACAATTTATTCCATGTCAACACCATGTTTTGGACTTGGTTTTGAGACATATCATGGATTCAAGCTTTGGCGGTTTCATCAAAAGTCCTCACTTGAATTATTTCTTCGTTGATATAATAGTTTAAAAATTCTAAATTCTTGAAATCAAATTATATTTCTGATTGTCATCACTATGGAACTTCCAAAAATACTGGCTGGAGGGATGATTTCAAGTTTTTGGTCGAACTCTGCGAGGCATTCAAGTTCCATAAAGAAACTGGCAAATGGCCCAAAATAAGCTGGAAAAAACTGATATCTCTCCACAACGCCAGATGGAATTCACGAGGCGTGTATGCCTTAATGGCTTATTTTTTACTCCCTGAAAAGAGAGAAGAGCTCGAAAAAATTTGTTGTTTTATTTCATTTTCTTGGTGTGACTTTTGGTTTTCTGATCAAAAATTTGAAGTTTCGACTTATGGTAAACTAAAACAAGCTATAGTTGAACAAAATTGTACGAAGGCCATATCCACTTTCCTGAAATTTTTCAGTTCTGAAAATTCATTAATTGACATTCCTAGAACAAACATCTTTGCCGATCGTGAGGTGAAAAACTCACACTCTGATAAATATCTAACATCCAAATTTTTAGCTACTAATGCTTTTTAGCTTTTCATACGTTTTTAATATAGTTTTGAATCAATAAATTCTAATTTTTGTATACCTTTAGTTATTTGTTAGTGACCCTACTATTTAATTAGTTTTTTACGCGTTCGCGCCAGGTTTTTTGAACATTTTACGTTAAAATTGGCATTTTTTAGTTTCTAACAAAATTATTCATCGGAAAACACTACAGGGTTTTCAAGTTAAAAAAGTTATATCCCGAATGTCGAGTTTGTCTTCTAGAAATTGCTGGATTTCTTTCCATAATATCGCTTGGAAAATTTTCCTTTGGAAAGCCACCTCACGTTTGAGTGCAGCAAGGGTTTTTCAAATTGAAAACAAACAAGATTTGAAGCATTTGCTAATACAATGTTTTAATGACTTCATTGAAAACATTTTTCCACTGATCGGGTGTGGTTTTATGGCTCGGCGCACTGGGTACCAATTACATCTCGAAATTTTTGCTTAGCCAGATTCCGAATTAATACCATGTGCTGTAAAAAAATGTATCACTTTGTCAAATGTTTCTCTTGCAGTTTTCTATTGCTGAGTTTCGCAAAATAAAAAATTGTCTATTAGGTTTTTGTCATATACATATTGTACGTAAACACAAGGCTGAGATAAGTTTGCAGCATCCATCGCTTCTTCAATCTGAGCAAAAAAGCTGAAAATCGAATTCCGAATCAATAAAACCACGTTTGACATGTCATCAGACATCTCTCGTATTAGCCTTCTAACGGTATCGTTTGACAGGAAGATTGAATCTTCCTTCCCATCAATTGGAATTCCAAACAATCCATTCAATATATCTTTGCAGCAAGGTAATATCAACTCTTCTGCTATATTGTGTGACTTTTTGAGACCAGATATTTTTTAAAACTTTTCAAACCATACTTAATATTTTGCAAAAACATTCCTATGTTATTTATCAAACATGAATTTTTGCAATTATTCAGCCAATAGTTTTGTTTACCGAAGTAAGCTTCATTTAACGGGGTTTAGAAAAGTGGATGCTAACACTTCAGAACACAAAGGGCATTTATGTTCCTCTTCCCCACCAGACGTTAATGCAGTAAAACGAAATTTCAAATGTGAGTCGTCATATTTCATTTTTTAGCCATTAAGAAAAATGCACATTTACAAATTAACCCTGGAAAGCAATAAAAGAAAAAAATAGTACTCAATTCAAAGACTAACTTATTTTTTTTAATGTGATTTATTGGCAAAAATAGCAAATGACCCAATATGGGTGCAATATTTTGCGAAAACCCCTTCTCGATCCCCATGGAACTTCTTCGCAGCACGCGGACTCCAGTTTAAAAACCACTGAGCTAGAAGGTTGATGCAATCAGAATTACAAATAAGGTATTTTGACTTCATAAAAGCTGTGCAGTTGTGGTGGGATTGGGAGCTTACAATGCAAGTATAATGATGGTGTGTTCATTGGACAAAAATTCTTGTATAATAAATTTTGAAAATTAAAAAAAAAGCCCCCCCCCCCCCCCCCATTTTGAGGATGTCCCCCCTAGATTGATATACAACTATTAATTTTATATGCAAATTTTATGCCAGACTTCACGATTATTCTTTTGTTAATCATCAGGGTTTTCCAAGCCTTTTTTAAAGGTTATCTTTTGTTATTATCCGTAGCTTTTTTTTGACGCGTACCAAACCTAAAAAAACTAGGACTTCGGATCGGATTTTTTTTACTAATTTAGCCTTATCATTTATTTTTAAAATGATCAACTACCGTTAAAAATAAAGAAAAATTAATTATTCCTCCGTAAAATATATAATATTTTCATACGATGCCAGAACATGTATCATAAAATAGGTGAAAATGTGTAAAAGAAAGAGCATTTTGAATAAATTAATGTAAAGTGGAATCGTGTCTTGCTTTGCATTACTCTAATTTCAAAGATGCAAGAATGAGCAATTTTTCAAAAGAGGCAGTGGGCCACAATTTGGAAAACACTGCTCCATATAAAAAATAGAGTATTGCTTGTATGTCAATTAATTTTAATATATTGAAGCAACGTCATACAATCGATTAAAGCACCGTGTTTTGGCCACATTTGCTGTTTTTTATTATTTGTTTTATCCCACAGACCCCTTTACACGAAAATATTCATTATTCGGACCCCTAGCGATAAAACTTCCAAAGTTACGAAGAAAGTTACATTCATTATTCCCAGTTAAACTTATTTCAAAACAGCGGGTAAAATAATGCGCCGAAAATTCAACAATAACCTGTCAAATTTTAACCTCTTGATCAAAGTTATCTATAATAATCATCATTTAAAAAGATACCTCCTTCTAAACATTCTTTTTCTTTAACAGATAAATAAAAGAAAGAGCATTTTTAAAAATAAAGAAATTGATGCTTCACGCTCTATTGATTACAGACTCTACTCATTATCAAAAAAAATCATGATTAAAAGTAATAGGGAGCGTGTATGTATTGAAAAAAATAAAATTAACCTGTGGAAAATAATTTTAATCTTCTTTCAAAATAATAATTGATGCAAAAAATTTTGCGAACCCCTAATAAAATCTTGATGGACCCCAGGTTGGGAATCACTGCTCAATATCAAAGCTTAAAAAACGTTTGCGACCATATTTGTTTAAAAAAGAACTTTGATCGAATGAAGAAAAGAAATAAACTATAAATGTCATTCTCTTATTTCTAAAGACCCTAGCCAAGAGTTTGACACCCGAGTTGGTTTCTCGATTAGCTGAGTAACTAACAACTCATTTAAAATGGCCAAGTCGTTCCTCTAGCTTAAAAGATCTAGATTTTAAATGAATAGTAGTCGCTATCTAAAAAATGAAGAGTCGGATAATTTATGGAAGCTATACCACAGATAGCAGCAGGCTATTTAGCTCTCCATGCCCATTTGCTCCATTGCTTGATCCAAAATTCATCCAATTCTATCATGTAGCTTACCATTTTTCTTGAAAACATCCCAAAGTATAATTCAATTCTCCTAAAGTCGCTTTAAAGCCTACTTGGCAGAGTATAGAAAAGAATTTTTGCCAAATGTTGTTAATATTGTTTGTAGCATTGTTAATGACGAATCTTTTTCCCTTATTTTTGTAAGCATATGCAGTGACCTTTCTTCAGTCGAAGTCTAAAGTGAAGAGTTGGTGCTAAATTTATTAAGTTTTAAGTATTTAGAGTCGGAATAAGAGTCTGTGTTGAATATTTTCCATTACTTTACATCACAGGGTTTGTTTATTCGTCTATAAAAACCTCACTCTACCGCTGTTCACGGCTATTCTAATTTGTTCCTCGATTTGCATAATAGTTGATTGACAAGTGCTCAACCAATTTCAAAATGGGCCTTAATGTGTAACTTTTTTGGAAACATATCGTCGGGGTTAGGAAGAGTTAGTGTTAGGGTTGATGTTAGGTTTAGTAAAAGCGCGCAATCCAACATACATACATTTATTTACATATACATTTTTTGACATTCTTGACACAAACTTTCCTATCTTTTTGTATGAATACCAGTGGTGGCATACGGAACGATACTATAGCTTTTTTAATAAAATTAGTGTTCAAAATTACGGAAGAAAAAAAACGAAATTACGATAAATATGGAAATTCAGTACGATTTCAATTTTGTTACTATATTTTTATATATTTAAAACATAATTGAATTTACATTTAAGACATCTGAAAACATCAAATTACAGACTAACTTTGCTCTAGAAAAGAATATTATTTCGGCACACCAATGAAGAAAGAGGGAATAACAAAGAATAGTAAGTATTACATGTTAGGTTTGAATTATAATTAGTCGCACTTATTACCTTACAAAGTGATATAGAAGAGATATTATGTAACAGGCGTGTTCAACGTGTAGATTGTTGTACATTCATTGCGATCACTTGTTGAATTAAGTCATTAAGCGAATTTAACCGGTTATTAATCAGAGTCGACTTTACAAAAATGTAAATCGTCTGCGTTTATTATTGCCCTTTAATACAAATATTCTGCTTTACACTAGATATCATCTGATTATTCTGGTCGTTAACGGGTTTAATAAATATATACTTAATAATTTTTACCTAAAGTATCGAAACAGATTGGGAATTCCAATATACTCTATTTGCAATCTTTGACGTGTTTTGGCAAAAAGTTAAAATATTTCTTCCAGATTAATTTCTCTAGTTCTTTGTTGACAAGATAGAAAGAGTAATTCCATTTTATTTTCTTTCATACAGCGTTAGCTGTCAAAAATTATAAATCTTATCGAAAATAGATGAGAAATTACAGAATCTAAAGTGCCCAGATACTTGAATATAAAGATACAAAAGAAGAGTGAGACTGAACGGCTGTTATACATGGATTGAAAAATATTAACGGTGAATATAGTTAGATAGTATGACAAATCATTATTGAAAAGAATATTTCCACGCTATGCGTCTTTTTCAACGTAGGCCAAGCAGAAAGCGAAGGGAACGGCTTTTGTGGTGATGTAAGGATGAGTTTTCTTGTAAGTCTCTAACGAGAAATTCTTTCCTTAAATCTTCACAACAAAAAAATGTTTCATCCGCTTTCTGCTTGACTCAAGTTGAAAAAGACTCATAGTCAGAATATTCTTTTTAATAAAGATTTGTCATATTATCCTATTGTATTCGGCACATGTAAGTTTATGCATTTTGGATTCTGAAAGAAAATATACTTTATAAGTTTCCTTGAAATGATTCGTCTAGGGAGCTTGGTTATGGGTGGTTTGGAAACACTGAACCCTTCGCAAAGCTTCAGGCTTCGAAGACCAAATAATGCGATGATTATTCACATGCTTATTTTGATAATGTTTTTATACATTTGTGTGAAAGATTGCTTAGTTCAACCTCTACTGCCCACATATCTAATTTATGAAAGAGCAAATTTCTATTTGCTAAAAACATGTTAACTTCTATTGTTATGAAATAACAAATTTTTTAGTTTTATGTGTTTAAAGTGTTTTTGCTCATAGTCCTTAAAAAGGGATATTTTTCACCTATATTTATTGAGATGCATTAATTTGTGAAATTTATGTATTTTAATCCATATACAAAATGACTGCTTTTTACAAAAAAATAACTTTGAAGAAACGAAAAATTAAAATATATTTTAATTTTGAAATAATTATTTAATTTTTGCGTCATTTTAAATATATCAATTTAAAATATTTGAAAAAAGTTTTTTTCTGATTTCAAAATATAGAATCAAATTTAAAATTCAAAGAACTGAGTTCTTTAGCAAATCTGTAATTTAGAAGTTTCTATGCATATCAGACATACATAGTGATGTGAGATTATTTTCCGGTACCACAAGATTTCGCAAGCAAGCAAAATGAATTTTGTCGAGAGCCAAAAAGTAGTTAATTAGCTTGTTTAATAATAATTGCTAAGTTATTTAAGTTAGTAATTAGTCATAAAATCTCTTAAAATAGTAATTCGTAAATCTCATTTTGTCGTATACCAAATTTCGTCATAGTTATCTTCTATAAATTTTGAAATAAAATTGCAAAAAAAAAAAGTCATTAATTTTGCCTTTCAATTTATTCATTATTTAAGATGACCATAATTGCAGCCCAATAAAGGTACCTATCATTTAAAATTGGTGTCTGTCAGAATAAAAGATTGGCCATCCCAGTTTCAGACAGCCGTTCACTAATAGATGAAATTTCTCTATAGCACAAAAAAGAATTTTTTGTAGATGACTAATTAAGGAACATAATTTTTAAGAAACCTAATTTTATGTAGGTAATATAATAAATTAAAAATCATAATTAGTAAATGTAAAAGTACCGTATGGTGTTTTCACCGAAAAGGCACAATTGCGCCGCTTTTATCGAACTATGAGGAAAGTAAGCTTGCTGCTGCATCGAACCCAAGACCTTGAGTTATCGAATCCAGCATCCAACCAACCCTACACACGCCCATTTAAACCATATTAAATTCGTTAAAATATCATTTCTTGTATATGATTATTATTTTTGCAGGAAATAGTAGTAGCAGATTTGTAAAAATAGTCAGTTATTTTACTCTAATGAAGCAACAACACTTAGACTTCAAAATGATTAATATTTAATAAAATGATGATTTTAAATTTTATACAGGTATTTGGTTAAGTTTAGAAGCACTCATCCTTACGGATATCAAGGTCACATCAGGAATGCTGAGTCCAGGATCTACATGGACTTTCCATTCGACTAAAAACTTAATAAGAGCCTCTTGTACTGCATAACTATACATTGATCAATATTTTTAGGAATATGTTTCAATATATGGATACAGATAAGTGATCGATATAATCCTAACACGAACGCTCTGAAATTAGAAAACATTCTTGGTTACTAACGAGGCTAGAATTGAGCACTACTTAACCGTAAAAACATTATAATTTTTTAGAGGAAGAAAACCAGGATAAAAAATCGGCACAAGAGAATGTAGTTAAATATTTTGTTATATCATAGGAACTATCCTCAAATTCTAAAATGTTTAATATTCATAAAGTTAAAGTTAGAGACTACAATTAATCCCCCTAGGACTAACACTTATGTCACAAGAAATGAAAATCATGTTTTATATTAAAAGTTGAAATCACATAATCAGTCTTTAAAATTCTTGTTTCCAAAGGGTTAAATCGTATATTTTTGAAAAATTATCATCTTTTTCAATAGTTTTTTATATAACATAAGGCAGATTATATTTTATTAAAAACTGATGTTTAATTGTGCTTGAAAGATACCTTCTTAATTTTATATTCCCTTTTGTTTTAAAATATATATTATATAAATTTATCAGTATAATAGACAGCCAAAAGTTTTTTTAGTTAATCTTCCAATTATCTATTATATAATAAACAATAAAAAATTAAAATGTTTTTTTTTTAAAAAATAAAAGAAAAACCATATAAAACTGGAATTAATAAAGCATAAAAAAACAATCAAAAAAGGTTTATAATAACCCAGGGGTTGGGGAACCTGCGGGCCTTCCAGACCATCAATTGCGGCCTTCTGCGTGATATAAATATTATTTTTTATAAAAACCTTGAATAGTTTTTAAGTCTAAAATCATTATACACATGAAACTTATAATATACATCACCGACATAGACTATAGGAATATTAATCGTGTTCAGTGATGTCACTCCCACAAATTGGAAGCATTTTTCTCTGAACCCAATGAATTTTAACTTAACCGGTTTTCTCCCATTGTCCTCATATGAGGACACAAAATTGATTGTCTTTAATTTATGATAATTATTTGTAACAGTAACATGACTTCAAACAAATATTTTTATGAAATAAAGAACTAACAAAAAAAAATATTTTTTTTTCATTTTTGATTTTCTAATAATTAAGGTTTGTTAAAAAGTGAATTTTTTCATTGAAATATTCCGGCCTTGTCAACGTTTTTCTCAAAAATTACAAAAGTATGAATGCCTTTTTTATTTAAGTAAATTACATACCAATCAATCACTGTCATTTTGATTCGGATGAAATTAATGACTATTTTACAAATACTCAATTAATCACAAATGAAGCCTACTTTGACTTAATCCCAGTACTTGATAATACTTTTTATTTTGATGAAATTTCCATTAATGATATTTTGATTACTGCAAATACATTTAACGCATCTACTTCATCAGGATGGGATGGTCTTTCTAACAAATTGGATAAAAATATTGTATTATTTGTTTTGAATAACCTTTACCAATTATTCAACAAAATTATAAAGGATGAATATATCCCTGATTATTTTAAAATTTCTAAGGTTATTCCTATATTTAAATCTGGTAACCCTGAAAGTATTGAAAACTATAGACCCATTAGCATTTTACCTTTTTTTAGTAAAATTTTCGAAAAAATTGTGTTTAATAGAATGATAAATTTTATTAACTTACATGAAATTTTGAATGAACGTCAGTTTGGGTTTCGGTCAGGTGTTTCAACTGATATGGCAGTCTCTTTTGTAGTAAACTATATTTTGGAATCTTTTGATAGTAATTTAGATGTCTGTGGTATTTTCATTGACTTTTCTAAAGCTTTCGATAGAATAGATCGTAAAATTTTGTTATATAAATTAAGCTGCTATGGATTCAGGGGTAAGTTTTTAAATATCTTGAGTAGTTATTTGTCTAATAGAAAGCAATTTTGTACAATTAATGGAAGTAGTTCTAGAATTTTAGATACATTCATAGGGGTTCCTCAAGGGTCTATTTTGGGTCCTCTTTTGTTTATTTTATATATCAATGACATTTTTAAACTACAAAATAATAATTTTAACTTATGTTTATATGCAGATGATTGTGTAATTCTACACAAAAGCAAAAATCTATTCAATGATATCGATATTTTAAATATATTTTTGAATTCTTTCGCTAATTGGTCATATAATAATAGTTTACGCATTAATTTTCATAAAAGTGAACATATAGTTTTTACGAGGAAAAAAAATCAGTGTTTCTTCCACTACAGATCTGTGGTAACTTATTAACTCAATCTTCATGTTATAAATATTTAGGTGTATTTCTTGATTCCAAATTGAATTTCAACTTACAGTATGACAATGTAATTAAGAATGTATCTATCGCTTTAGGTCTTATGTTTAAAATTCGTTATTTTTTGAACCTTCAAACTAGGATTATTTTGTATTATTCTCTATTTCATTCTAAAATTTTATATTGTAACTTTATTTGGTGTTTATGTAGTATTTCAAAATTTAACATTTTACAAAATAAACAAAGACGTGCCTTTAAATTTATTGATTATAAAAACCATAATAGTGTTGTGTTTAATCATAACATACTTACTCTAGGAGAAATTAGTAAGTTTCAATTAGGTATTTTTGTTTATAAAGTAATTAATAGTAAAAATATTTTCAATATTTATTATATAAAAAATAATCATTTTTATCAATATAATTTACGCTCAAAGAATAATTTACGTAATAGACGTTATAAATATACTTCTTTTAACAAACATTTTTTTAAAAAATCTATTGCCGTATGGAACTCCATTCCTTTACATATTAGGTATTTAAGAAATATTAAAAGCTTCAAAAAAAAATATAAACTACACATGTTTCGTTAGTTCTTTTCCTTCTTATGCTGATTTCATTTGAAACATTTTTTTTTTTAAATATTTTTGGATTTTCTTTTGCTTCCTCTTCTTTGTATTTTTTTTTTAGAATCTCGCCGCTTTTTTTTTTCTTCATATATCCACTCATCAACTCTTCTACATCCAGATATGCTTCCTTTGCTTGAAGAATGGAATTTAACTATCAAATGATGTTTTATGACTGTGTGTATCTAACTTGAAATTATTCTGTTTTTATTTTATTTTTCATTTTGTTTATTATGGGTTTTTTTGAGTCTATCATCCTTTCATGCTTCTTATTTCAACTCATTTATACTTCTCCGCTGAACGGATGAGGGATTTTTTTCCCATGTGAACACATAAACGAAAGTTTAGTTCACTTCATTTTTCAAACATGAATAAAGTCTTATCTTAAGCTAAACAAGTTAAATTAGTAAAAATATTCCTATACTTATAAAATTTTAAGTCACAAAACAAAGTTTTATTTCATAAAATAATATTTATATTTTTTTTTAATTAAAACTATTCCTAATAAAAACAATAATAAACAGCTAAAAGAAATTTATAGAAAAACATTACCCAAAAATAACAAAATATTTTATCAAACCAATACATATATTCAAATTGAATAAAAGTCAAGTAGAAATTTATACTAGAATACAAGATCAACAACTTTGAAAAACACGAAATATTGATTGTTTTCAAATGAAAAGCAATAAACATAATTAAGTTTTTTGATTTAGTTGCTACTCTTCCGTTAAAATTGGGTGGCGGTTGACTGGATTAGATCAAAATTTAAAGTGAGTTGTGAGTTAATAGAGATTGTGTTCAGGTAGCTATTTTATAATTAAATGTGGCGCTTTCAACAAGTTAGGCTGTATATATTTTCTTTAATTTGTTATTAATAATCTAATATTCATGATTATATTTTTATTTTTCTAATTAACATTTTTAATTTTCTTTTAGGATACGTCATACTTCATTCTAAATTATAGAATTTTTCAAATATAAAATATCTAATCTAATATATTTTAATTACTACTAGTTGTCTTACAATACTGATTCCAAGCGTAATTTGTTTCTTGCTGTATTAATTCAAATTTTTGCAAAAAATAATTGAATTTTGTGTATTTATTCTAAAGATATTAATAAAATGCTTTAATATACATATCTAGTTCTTCATAAATATTATAAATTTTACCTAAAAAGGCATAAAAATAAGAGATTAATTTTATTTTATTTAAAATTCGTGAACTGGATTCATTTTATAGAGAGTCAACACATTTCAAACAAAATAAAAATTAACTACATCATTAACATAAGTTTTCCTTTTGTTTCCAATAACCATCGTTTTCCTAAAGCTAATACATGGTTTTCAACTGAACTTAAAGAATTGAAAAAAAACAAAGATAAGCTATTCCATAAATACTTAAAAGTTAGGAATTTGAAAACATGGAATTCGTTCAAATTAGTTAGAAATCTGTATAATAAAAAAGTAACGTTGCTGAAAAATGAGTTTTATGGTTTCAAATTATTAAGTTCTAAAAATGATATTAAGGCTTCTTGGAAGGTAATAAATAATATACTAGGTCGCAATCGTTATGAACCTGTCCCTTTAGACCCGAATCAATTGAATAACTTTTTCACCTCTACCATCTGCAATGAGTCCATGTCCGTTGTGTCTCCTAATTTCAATATTACTCCCGTAACCAATTTCTTCTTTTTTGATGAGATTTCTATCAATGAAATTTTAATTACTGCTAATTATTTCAATTCTTCTTCTTCGTCAGGTTGGGATAATTTATCTAACAAAATTGGTAAAATTATTGTTCCCTTTTTATTGAAAAACTTGTATATCCTTTTTAATAAAATGTTATCAGAAAAATGCTATCCATATAATCTCAAAATAGCTAAAGTAACTCCTATTTTTAAATCGGGTGACAAAAAAAGCTGTAATAGCTATAGACCCATCAGTATTTTTCCTTTTCTAGGTACAATTTTTGAAAAAAATGTTTTTAATCGTATGATTAAGTTTGCAGATAAATTTGATATTATTAATTCTAGACAATATGGTTTTAGAGCTGGAATGTCGACCGATATTGCAGTGGGGAATCTTATCAGTTTTAATATAGAGTCTTTAGAAAATGAATATGAATCCTGTGCAATTTTTATTGATTTCTCTAAAGCATTTGATAGCATTAACTATGATTACCTTTTAATAAAGCTACACAAATACGGGTTTAGAGGCAAGTTTTTAGAACTCTTAAGTAGTTATCTTTGTGACCGACAACAGTTTGTTTCTATAAATAATAAATCGTCTAAATTGTCTAAAATATCTAAAGGTGTCCCACAAGGTTCAGTTTTGGGGCCTCTTCTTTTTATTCTTTATATTAATGATATTTTTACTCTACAAAAATCTTTTTTCAATCTTTACATGTATGCTGACGATTGCGTTGTATTATTTCGTAGTAAAAATTTATTCTCCGATCAAAACCTTATTAATACTTTTTTGTGTAATTTTCATGAATGGTGTATATCCATATACACTCAATGAATGCCTCAATTCATCTAAGTGTAAACACATGGTTTTTAGTAAGCGTAGTAATAGTCCAACTCTTTTTTTGAAACTTGGGGAGGCATATCTAGAGAAATCTGAAACTTATAACTATTTAGGTTTAACCATTGATTCGAATCTCAGTTTTTCTAAACACTATGATAAGGTTATAAAAGATTTATAAGTATTTATAAATTAATTATTATTAATATTATTATTAAATACTGTATAAGATTAAAAACTTTTTTGATATGAAAACTCGAATAAATATTTATTATGCTATTTTTCATTCCAGACTTCTCTATTGTAACTTTATTTGGTGTGTGCTAATGAATTTTTTAAGTTACAAAAGAAACAAGATAAGGCCTTAAAAATTATTTCAAATAAAGACCCGATATACGTACGCAATTCTTTTAAAATACCACATCTAAAATAAATTAATCAAATACAATTAGCTACATTTATTTATAAGTGTAAAAACTATATCAATGATCTCAGTCCTATTTTTTCAGAGAACCAAAACTTTACTAATTTTCGTAATAAACAAAATTTAAAAAATGTTAGATATAAGCGTGCCAAGTACAATAAGTTTTTTATTAAAAAGGGTATAAAGACATGGAATTGTTTACCGATAAATATAAGATTCTCAGGGAAAATAAAGATTTTCAAAAATAAATGTAAAAAGTTTTTTATATCAAAATGAATAAAAAGTTTTTATGTAAGAAAATATATATATTTTTTTTTCAAATTACTTGAATTTCAATAATATGATACTCGTGTGTATTTTTGTTTTCTTGTTTAGATAAGTGCTTTTGCGTTTTTTCTGACAAAATATGCTACGAAAAATAATTTCGAATTTCCCTACCAATTACAATCTCCTACAAAAATCTAAGCAAGTTTCCAGTTTCCTCTTTTCAATCTCCTCTCTCTTCTTTCTCTATTCAACTTCTCTTATCAAACAAGAATAGCTTATTTTGTGTTCCCTACTTATATATACATTTATAAAAAAAATTATATAAATACATTTATAATTATATATAATCTTAGCATGTTATTGTAATTGAAAATGATATATTTAGGAGTTTTTTTTATATCCTTTATGTTTGTATTGATGTCATTCAATTGATCTTCGTTTTTAATCGTCTTCTCAGGATTTATTTTCTCCTTTTTTTACAATGTTTTGTTTTTGAACAATCTATTTTACATATGTTATTAATATTTTTTTTTGGTGTGACAAGAACCTAATTGGTTTGCTCCACCTTCTTTTTATATTTCAGATTATTTTTATAATTCTTTTTTCTAAAATAAATCTTAAATATATTGATTTTAAATCTAATTCCTTATTTATTAAAGAAAATTTTTTGACGGTCTGGATTAAATAATCTTTCGTGTGGAATTCTTTTTGCATGGCAAATGTTTGAAATAATTGGTTTAGTGATTAATTAAAGAATTCTCCAAACCGAAACAGACATCGGTAGGAAGAAAAGAGATAAATGATGTTTGATTTTTTGCAGAAAACTTATATTTATAAATAAAGGTTGTACAATACCTCTGAAGAGTGAGTTAAAAAAGCAAAATAAGTAAAAAAATATTTTTTAACGATGTTTTAATTATTATTGTAGATCATCATAGATACTAATTTTAAAAAATAAAATTTTTGTGAGTTTAGGATGTCAAGAGTTGTTTTTCTGGAGACTGAATGCACATTTGGGTTGTTAGAGTTGGATTTTTATAAGTACATAACGTAGAAGTCACAGAGTTTATCTTGCGACACGTCAAATCTCATTCAAACTGTTATGGAGAAAAAGAAAATTCACAAGTAAAGAGATTCAATCTCCAGACGCATGTAAGAATATGTCTACAATGCATAAATTTAACATATTTTTATATTGAAGGCCTTATCTAACGTGTCCCTTTTTTCTGCGAGTAACCCGTATCGACTCCTTGGTTTAAGTTCCTAAAAATCTTTCTGGGTAGATCAACCTCGCGCAAAAATATACCAAATCCAAACATTATAGATATTTTTATAAATTGGAGAATTTATAAAAATATTTCATATACTTTTATAATAATAAACTATGTCATGCCTGGCCAAATGAAATAAATTTATTGAGGAATATAATGAAAGAAAATTTTTTGGGAATGCCTAGTGCATGCCAACCGAGGGATTAATTCATGCCAACCGTAAATATTGCCACCCTCAACAAAACTTCTTTGTATATGCATACTTTTAATTTTCTCATTTCAATTATATTCTAAAACTTATATTTGTTTCATTTGGAGAATTTCTATTGAATGAAACTTTCTTAAGCTCGTATTTTATTTATGTTTTTTTTTCAATTTTTTTAAATTTTTTAAGCCATTTTTATACAAAATGAACAAGCTATCCATAATCTGGACGTTTTTGTCACTTGTGTTTTTTCAGCAAGACGAGGTTTCTAGTTTAATGAAGTTAAAATTTTAATTTACTCAAGATTTTCACGTAAAAAGGCTGTAAAAATACCGGTCACCGTAAATATCATACAAAATAAAACTTTATATTAAAAAATTATAGAATATTTCATTTTCAACTTTATCCAGATCTAAAAATCTTTATGAAAAATGTTCATTCAAACCATAGATAAGTTTTTTTAGTAAAAATAAATTAATACTTCCAGTAATTCTAGAGCAAATTTCTTTGAAACATTGAAGATGAGAAAAATCTTCTTTTTTTAATTGTGATTCAAGTAATAATAGTTTTCTTTTAAATCCTTTCATGAGTCTATAATAAGGTTATCTTGTGCTTAAAATGTTTAAATTAAATTCAACCATATAAAATGCAATTTGAACTGAGAATGTTCATTTTGATTACCTATTATGATTACGGAACAATGGATTAACTTTGTTTTTAGTAAGAAGATATTTATTTCATTTCGAAGCTTAAAAAATCGAAATATAACTAAAGAATTTTACAACAGAAACGACTGGTTTCAGCACACAAAAAATACTCGAGTCTTTTCCATCAAAAGTTTATTGATGTAAAAAAAGGCAGTGAAAAAATGGAGATGGAAGCACCAAATCTTCTCAATTTTGTTTAAATCTGCCCAAATAACCCTTTGCTATATTTTTCGCTTCATCAACTGGAACACCTCATAGTTCATTTAAGGGAAGGTTTTGCAAATTTTTCTTAATTTCTATAAAAATTAATTTTTCAGTCGATGTACATGCTACAGAACAGAAAAAATTGGACAAAACATACTAGGCCTATATATTAAAAATAAAAATTTGCTCTCTTTTTCTTTGGCACTCAACGAAACAACTTATTTTTCTAGTACCTCATAACTCCTTTTCTTTCTCGTGGTGTTACTTCTGACTTTCAGATAATATAATAGTTAGCAAAGGCTAACAATCTAAGAATCTAAGAGCGAGAACAACATATAAATCAAATAATTGAAAAATAAGCTAACAAAAGAATCAATATTCTCAATATTCTATTTAAAACGAAAGATAATACAAATTTGCAGTAATGAATGGCAGTAAAATGTCGAAGATTGAATGGAACAAAGTTAAGACTTTAACATACCCGTTTGCATATCATAAAATTAGGGGATGTGTTAATTCGTTGAATGAAGTTGTTTCCTTGTTTCCCACATGGAGATGGCAAAGTTGAAATGTGACATAATATATTTTAAAAATATCACTAATCTTGTAAAACCTAGTTATGCAAATCTAAATTTAGCTTGCAAGTCGGATAAACTTATTTCGCGAACCGGATCCGGCCGTGGGGCTTAGTTTGGAGACCCCTTTAGAGATATATACGCACATTACATACATACATTCGAATACATAGATACACACATTTACATATTGACATTAGACACTCATACAATGCAATGCTATAAATCTCAAAAACAGCGGCATTTGAAAAGTGTATCAAAGTCATTATATTGTCATAACACTAAAATAATTCTCGTTAAATGTACGCTTAAAAATGGATACCAGTCAGTTTCAAAGCACGTATTCTCTAGATGCCCTTATGCACCTCACTCATGGTTTCAACATCTTGATAACTTGGCTGTAATCTTTACACAGTACTCCAAACAAATCAAAAGAAATGATTAATGCTTCTTTGCAATATGGAAGCAATACGTGACAAAATTTTGTATATTTTTGAATCAAGTGG
Organism: Nectonema munidae; assembly: GCA_030549495.1. NCBI lineage: Eukaryota > Metazoa > Nematomorpha > Nectonematoida > Nectonematidae > Nectonema > Nectonema munidae. The sequence goes on along the minus strand of JAUIRK010000220.1, from coordinate 66,727 downwards.
ATTTAATTAAAGTTATAGAAATATTTGCGAGTATATTACAAAGCGCTCATTTTATTCAAAAAGACACGATATAAGAATATTAGTATTTCAATGTTATATAAAAGTGTACATTCTGTCAACAATTTATTGGATTATGAATGTGAGTATGGAGAGAGAAATGATGTCTATACCGCATTCAACGATATTCCATATAAAATGATTGTGTGCTAAATATGCTATTCATCAAATTGAATGACGAGTTGCTTAACAAAAGATATCATCATGTATCTATGTTGACATTTGCACTCTGACAAAAGTTTCACGCGTGACTAGGAATACTAAAATTTTGCTTACATAAATCAAAGTTTGTTACTTGAAAGCTGAATTCATCATAAATATATCGGGAGCTTTCTTAGTTAATCCTTTGAGAACAAGAATTGTGAAGACTAATCCGCTACTTTCTTTCTTAATACAATTTTCACTTTTGAAACACTGATCTAATCTGATTTATCTACGTTACCCAAAAGCCACATATGAAAAAAATTATTTAAGCAAAAAATATATAAAATATTAAACTTACTATCCCTTTTAAAGTTACTATCCATTTTATATGTCTCTCAAATTTGATACAGTGTTATGTTAGTGTGTGTTGTGTAATATTCTTCTCCCATATATCCGCATATTTCACTCAAATTGGCCATAACAGACTATAAATAATGATGCTTACAAAGTATACGGATTCATCTTTTAATACTTCAATTTGTTTGCTGAGAAATAGAAAAATATCTAAATGTTCTCAAATATCACCGACAACTCAAAATTCTTCTAAACACGCCAGCCTCAACCCTTAAATTTTTTATCTGGGTACCCGCATAACAGGGTGAGTATGCTCGCACTACGCACTACTATAGCGCAAGAGCGGTACATGCTTCAGGTAATAGAAAATCACGGCAAACTTTTTCCTAAAGCTAAGAAAGAACCTATATCACAATTTATCATTCATATATACATTAAATCCCTATATTTCTGTTATAAATATCTAATTTATATACAATTTTTTTAATTAAATTTGTGATATTTTTATGAGAAATATTTTTATACTGACAAAATCCTATTTAGAAATTTTTCACTAAAAATATCTGTTAGGTAAACTTTTATCATTTTGAAAATTTTCTTTAGATGTCGATAACTTTAGACATAAAAATATAAATAAACTAAAAAAGTGATATGATATATTTAGTATCAAATATAAACGTTTTATTTACCTTTTTACACATGTTCATGTCTCTCCGCCGACCTGTGTCATATCAACTCTACTACTTTCATCTGCATGAAGATCGTTAAACCACTGAGGCTGATGACACGAGTGAACCAAGATTAGCCGGTGCCAGTATTGACCTAATGTCTCTTTTAATGCAGTTTATTCTGCTAAATTTTCTTTTACAAGTACCAGTTGAACTTGGTAAAGCTAAGACAATTTGCATTTGTTTAGTTAGATAAAACAAGAAATCTTTCAGTTCGTAGCATAGCCTCACCAAGAAGTACTTAGATAAAAGTGTTTTGAAATTTTGTACTAGTTGCTCAAGCTCAACATTTCCAAAATCTGATATTTTCTTCCTTTCTGGCTAATTCTTTGTATCAAAAAAAAGGTACATTTTGCGCTACTGTTGTATCCAAGGTCTTAAAGCGTTTTGTCAGAAAATCTTTATCACTTGAGAGAATAATATTTCTATCAATTTGATAACGTATTTTTCCTGTTTCTTCTAAACTGAATTTTCTGAAAATACTAATTAGAGAAACTTTACACAAAAATAAAAACTCCATCTTTTCTGGTTATATAAATTTGGTGCTGAAGGTGGCCCATCAAATTGGTGAAGGTAAGTACAACGATAAAGTAAAGGTCTGAAGATTGTGGTTTTTTATTTGGGAAAAGCTGATTGTCAGCGGAAATTTATAATCCTTTAACGTTGTGCCCAATAAATTACCTTTAATTTATTGCTGTACTTTTCTGGTTATGTTCTAGTTCACTTAAAAAATAAAGTTTTATTCACTGAAAGCCATAATAAAATCAAAATTATGACAAAATCAAGTCTTCTTTCTGAAATGTAGTAGTGAGTGGTCTTAAAACCTCCAAAAAAACCATATATAAAATGACAATACTTCAAAAACTTATAATCACAAATACATTTCAGCAGTCCTTTAACCTTATAGGCATTAGAGTTGTCCTGCAATTTAAAAAACAGCCTGCCAGCTATTTAAAAATGCTTGAAGTCAACCCATCTGACCGCACTTATGTCTCTTAGTTTTAGCAACTACATTTCCAAAACTTTTGCAACTTTTTTAAGTTGTGATAATTGCTTGGGTGAAGAATGATAATAGAATCCTCGGAGAGTCGATTCAACTTTTTGCATAAATGGTACAGCTTTCAATGAATCCAGGACTGCCAGTTGGAGTCTATGAGCCACCCAATGAATGACTACCAAATGGTGAATATTTGTCGTTAATTTTACAGCTACGCCGCTATGAGAGACCGTCATTGTTCTCGTTCCATCGGTATAGCAAGACCAACTATTTTTGACATAAATTTACTCCTAGTCGTTTTGAAAGAGAAAAACTTTGTGCGATTAAAAGAACCAATTCTATTAATAAAATCAGTGCACGTTGTCCTGTTCATATATTTTTGTTTCACTGTAATTACCAATTTTCTGCTAAGTTCAATTTGTTTCTCAAAATCACCAATGGCTTATTACGATAAAGATTTTAACTGTGCAATAATAAAAATATTTGTCCATTTTTAATAAACATTCAGCCATTGCTGGGTCTTTTTAGTTTTTTATCTTTGCATAATAGTTCACATTTACTGACATATTTTTTCATGAATTTTGAAACATTCTTTTTTAAATGAGTCCGTCTAGCGTGAGACTAATTTTGAACACGTGTCAGCTTGTTTTTATCTATATAAAATTTTATATAATTTTTTGACTTCATATTTATTAATAAAAAAAGGAGGCGTGAGTAAGGTTTGTTAGATACTGGACTTCGATAACTCAAAGTTTTGTGTTCTATATCGCATCAAGTCTACTTTCCTCATAATTCGATGCAAGCGGTACAATTGTGCCTTTTTGATGAAAGACCCCACGCTATCTTTACCTTTATCAATTAGGATTAAAATTATTTATTGAAATTTAGTCTACGGGTAAATTTTTTGATTGGTGTTTATTACCATTTTTAGTTCTAAACGGTCTTTTTTAAATTCTAAAGTGTCTTTTTTAAATTCTAAAGTGTCTTTTTCAAATTCTAAAGTGTCTTTTTTGATTTTACTTTTCTGAATAAGTTTTGAAGTCTTGTTTCTTAATAAATGCGTGTAATATTATGTGCGATCGTCAGGTTCTGTAAACGTGTTGAAAGATACACTGATAATTTTCTAATTCTCCGCCTCTATTCAAGTCTTTTTTAATTCGATGCAACTAGCAGTTCATTTATAGACAAGTTTTTAACTCTTTAATTTTTGCCTTCTGCATTGATTGTTTTTACATTATAGTAACATAGAATTAAAAATTTTTTAGTTTGTATCGAAAGTTTCAACTAAGCAAAAAAGTGAATTTTAAAACATAGTTTCGAAAAACGTTTTACATCCATTTTAATATCCATTATATAATGAAAAAAAGTGTTCACACAAAATTCTTTATTATCATTCAAGTAATTTAAAGCAAAAAAACAGCGAGGAATGCAAAAGCTACATTGCACATGCACTACGTAACATACAAAAATGGCAAATGTGAGTTTCTATTTCTTCATAAAATGTGATATATTGTTTTTGCTTTAAATTACTTGAATGATAATAAAGAATTTTGTGTGAACACTTTTTTTCATTATATAATGGATAATAAATGGATGTAAAACGTTTTTCGTAACTAAGTTTTAAAATTCACTTTTTTGCTTAGTTGAAACTTTCGATACAAACTAAAAAAAAATTAATTCTATGTTACTATAATATAAAAACAATCTATGCAGAAGGCAAAATTTGAAGAGTTAAAAACTTGTCTATAAATTAACTGCTAGTTGCATCGAATTAAGAAAGAAAATTAAAATAGAGGCGGAGAATTAGAAAATTATCAGTGTATCTTTAAAGTTTCAACACGTAGAACCTGACAATCGCACATAATATTACGCGCATTTATTAAGAAACAAGACTTCAAAGCTTATTCAGAAAAGTAAAATCAAAAAAGACACTTTAGAATTTGAAAAAGACACTTTAGAATTTAAAAAAGACACTTTAGAATTTAAAAAAGACACTTTAGAATTTGAAAAAGACACTTTAGAATTTTAAAAAGACCGTTTAGAACTAAAAATGGTATATATTCTTGTTTCAAAATACGTTTTAGCAAACCAAATTTTTAGTCGCATGGGTATAATTTCTAGTCACACCGCGCGAATGCGCTACTCGGTTTTTGAACTCCTGTATTACCTATAAATTTTTAAACGTTTCATTAATCAAAAGAAATAATTATAAGCGTACTAACTTATCTTTTAAATATAAAAATAAAATATTATTCCCTCCCTAATGTCACGCTGGCCTTTAAAATTTTAAAATCCAGCATCGCTATTCTTCTTATATTTTGTAAAATTTGGTAAGGTTGAAGATATTTTTTCACAATTTGCTTTTTTCATCAAAATGACATTTTGAGGATGAATTCTACAGATACTTCTCAATTCTTGTAAAAACAGTTGAGTTACATAGAAGTTTTAATGTTTGATTTCATTCTTTCTGAAACAACAGAAAGAGAAGTTAAAATGGGTTTTTTCCAAATGTCTGAGAGTCCTCTTTTTCGACAATAAATCACTTTTTTTATAAGCACAACTTTTTTAACTTTAGCTGTAGTTTTGACTTTGAAGTTTCAAATTAAAAATATATTTTTCAAAAACTGTTTTCTAAGTTTGAAAATAATAAGTATCTTTTTCTTTTTTGTAGGTTTGTAGCTGCGCTGGTTATGTTTTGAACGATTCAAACCTTCGTTAGAAAAGTTATTAAAACAAATCTGAGCACATTAAGGAAGATGGAAAAAATCAAATGATAAATACTCAATAGCACGGGTGTTAAGCTGAAATTAAGTTGGGGTTAGCGATCATGCTTTAAAGTTATACATAATAAAGTATTTTTATTCAAAAAGAGTATTCATTTGACAAAAATAAAATCTTGATTAGAATAAATACATAATGTATAAAAATTATAAAGATTTATTTTTACTAGTTTTGCTTTGAGGCTTGGCATCTTTTCCGTCGCACTATGATTAGAGATGGCAACTCTTGGTCTGTCGGACTCGTTCTATGAGAAGTTTTTATACCTTGCATAAATTAAAATAGATGTTAACAAACATCGGTGGAATCAAAGATTGATATCATTTTTATAGTAAAATTTCCAAAGTTTTTGAATTTTTTGTGAAGATAAGAAAAATTTGGTATCATCACTTTGAGATACTTTGGTTTGCATTCGTATTCGCCCGCATTTTAACAGTTCCCTCTGCAAGTTTTATTCTTCATCCACAGCATCAACATTGAATGGTGTTAAGAAGAATGAAATTTCTTTTCAGAAAATGAAAAATCCTGAAATCTTTGTTCCAAAGTCTCTTATAACAAATCTTGATATTTTCACTATTGGTAGTGTTATTAAATGCTTTGCAAGTTGGATAATAAAATAGAGTACATGGCTCACTGATCAAAGCCATGATTTGTGCATTTGTTCTCAATTTCAATATCTAAGTTCGAATCGACCAAAAAGCGGCTATTTCAAAAAGAATATTGTTTTACGTTGTATTTGTTTGGTTGTAGCGAGTGTTTGTTTATTGTCCTTTTTGTTGAAGACTATAAATATATTATATCTTTGCCATAACAAAAAATATTTCTTTAATCTTTAAATATTGCATAGAAATGTAAAAACAAAATTTATTAACTCACATATACCTTTTTCTAATAACAAATACCGCAACCTCATCACCCGTAAGTAAAATGGTGCATGCCAAACGCAAGCCGTGTGTTTGACACACCCTCTAAATAGGGCATTTTTCACATTTTCAAACAGTCATATATCACTTTGAAAAAAGACAAAATTTATGGAATTTTTCGCCAAATCCAAAACTACGTGTCTATATTAATCATAGATTATATATATATATACATTTACATATAGATTTTGTGACATTCTTGACACAACTTTTCTATTTAGTTGTATTAATGCACGTTTAAAAAAAACATCTAGACATACATATTACTTACACACATAAATACGAATACATACATACATATTAACATGCAATAATAAAAACTAGTTTTAAAAATTTAATTTAGAAGTTCGATTTTTTAGGATCGAATATAAAAGTCGATCATTCAATAAAAAGGTTGGGGCACCCATGTAATAAGTGTTTGGTTTGACAAATGAATTTCAACATCAAGAAGCCAAATATAACGCAATCGGAATACATTTGAATCTTAGCCTGCCTTTAATATAAGTGTGCGTGTGTAAATGATGTGTATATTAATTGGACTTAATTGTATTCACATACACACTTGAATCAAAATAGCTTTTAATAAATATATATTTAATTAAATATGATTTATGATTGCATGTTCATTTGTACAAAAAACAAATATATATATATATATATTGTATACGCATATATGTAAATTATTAAAAATCTATATATCTCACAAATCAAAGAGAATAAATATCCTTAGCGTGCTCCACACGTCTCTTTTTCAGCACTTAAATTGAATAGATGCACTCGTGTTTCTGACTTTCTTTCTATCATTCCCATTGTTTTGATTGTAAGCACTTTTTCTTCCATTTTTATATGATTATTTGGACCATTCTTTCCCCATAGTTTGGATTCTGAAAATATTGCTAACCGCGTTTATCAATGCTTTATAAAATGTAACAACTATATCTTCAATAGTTTCTAGTTTTTGTTTGAAATAAACAACATGACTTATTTTCTTTCAAATCAGTAAACCTTTTCTATATCTTTTTTTTGATTAAATTAACGATAGAAAGACGGTATATTATAATATGAAATCATAAAAACATAAAATTAACATTTAAATTTCATTTTTCCAAACTAAAATTTACTAGATAATAGCAAATAAATTATTTTGAGCAAAGAAAAAGTTAGAAGAGAAGAGTTAAGAAAAAGGAAGCATTTCAAAACATTTTGAATTAATAAGAAAAATATAAAACAATGCTTTAGTGTGGATATTAAAATCTTATTTCCTATTCACATTTCACACTAGTGATAAATTTAAGACATAAGTAGTAAATTTCTATTATACTACATTTACTCATTAAATAAAAAAAAATAAAAAATAAATTACCACTTTTTATATTTTTATTGCATAAAATAGAGAATATATTGAACAATTTGCTAAGACATCATGACAGTGGAGAGAGATCATGCATTCTGGGGGAACAATAGTTAACTTATAAATTCTTCAAAAATTGGTTTAAAGTCATAAAATGAGTAAAAATGTTGAACTAAGAAATTAAAAATTTTATTCTAAAAAATCACAATTTTTTAAATTGTTACACTTCCATCTTCACAAAAAAAAACCTTATAAAATCCTTCTATAATGAAAAATAAAAAAATGAAAATTTAAGATTAAATTTGAAAGAGAAAACGAATATATTGAATGAATAATATTTAAAATCACGCTAATTGATTATCGCCACACCCGCACCCTATAAAATATATTGCAATCATGACTATGTTGCATGATAAAATTGATGTATACTAATATTTACATTTGTTTGAAAACATTAATAAAAAAAGAAATGTTTTTCATTCCTTCAAAATTGATGTTATTAATTGTTTTTATTTCTGTTTTTTTTATTCTATTTATTTTTTATATTTATATTTATTTATAAACTTCTGATTTATAATAATTCTACTTGAAATTCCTTGCGTGGAGAATGTGGAGATTCGGAAGATCTTCAAAAGGAAAGTAGATTTCCATCGAGATGGTGAATCTCCCTGAGATAAGGAGAGATGCGCTAAGTGATATTTTATATAAAAAAAATAGGAATTAGGTACAATTAATATAGGAAAAAAACTAATAAAAAGAAAAGGAAGAAAAAATTAATTAAGAAATATCTTTTTAAATGCATAAATTTATTTATAGCTTATTGCATATACCTCCATAAAATCTAGAGCTATGGTTCCCCACTAGGAATAATATATAATAATATATGGAGCTCAGAATAAAATTCATACTACTGTGCACAATCCTTAAAACTGAAGGCTTAAATGCTAGCATTGCTCAACAGTAGCTAGCGGTAACAGGGGTGTTAAACTCATGGCCCATGTGACAAATTTGACCCTTCGGATGGTCATGAGTGACCGGAGAGATGACAGAAAGATTTATTGCCTCCTGAAATGACGAATGTTATGAATATACGTGATATATGAATAAGAGAGGGAAAATTAATAAATGACCTTTATTTTTTTTAAATGACCTTTATTTTATTTTATTATACTTTTCTTTTTTCCATCCACAGATATTGCAGAATGTCAAGTAAGAAGCGAAAGTTCTCGAAAGATTATCTTCAGTTTAAGGGGTTTACTTCGATTTAAAAAATAATGTAGATCTCCCACAGTGTGTTATTTGTTTTCGCGTTCTGGGAAATGATTCACTGAAGCCTTCAAAATTACAATTTCACCTCACCAAATGCCACTCTGAGTATGCTAAGAAGGAAAATGTTTTCTTCAAGAGGAAAGCTGATGAAATGAAGAGGCAAAAACTTGATGGTAGCTTCCAAGGGAAGAGAGGGAACATCGTAGAAGCATCATACAGAGTGGCTTATTTAGAAGCACCGGAAAAAAACCACACACAATTGATGAAGGATTGATCCTACCTTGTGTAAAAGAAATGGATAGACTGGTTCTTGGAGCAGAAGCAACACAGAAACGAATGACTGTATCTCCTTCGAATAATACTATCCAGAAAAGAATCAGAGATATGTCAGGAGATGTGAAAATCAAATTATTGAAGAGATAAAAGCATTCTCATTTTGGTATACAGGTCGATGAATTCACTGATATAGAAATGGCGTGTCAGCTGTTGGTATACTGCCGATACCTGTTCAAAGCCATAATCAAGGAGGAATTTCTTTGCTCTCAAAATCTTGAAACGTCATGTAGGGCCACTGATGTGATGAATGCTCTGTCATCGTTTTTTGACAAGCATGGTTTGAGTTGGAATAATCTTGTTGGAATCACAACTGATGGAGCTCCAGCCATGCTTGGGTCGAGATGGGATTTCCAAACCAAAGTAAAATCCAAAGCACCAAATGCAGTTCATGTGCACTGCTCCATTGATCGGGAGGCTCTGGCCTCTAAATTGCTTCCTTCTTGGCTTCTCACAATTTTTATTGTTATTGTCAAGGTTATGAACTATGTAAAAAACTCTGCCTTCAACACCAGGCTGTTCCAGCAAATGTGTCATGATATAGAATCTGAACATAGTTTCTTGCTCTTTTATACATCCTTTAGGTGAGTGTCTGCAGAGAGACTCCAAAGAAAGGATTCAAACTTGCTTAGACACTATGACTCAATACATGCATTTTTGGCCAAATTGAAGCTGTATAAAAAAAGAGTGAGTGTAGAAAAATTTATGATGTTTCCATCATTGAATGAAGTTCTTGCTCATGGTCAGCTTTCATGCAACTTGTCCAAGCAAATCATAGATCTCTTGTCTCAGCTAGATGATGAATTTGGCCATTACTTTTCTGACTTTGCCCCTAGCATGCAGGATTGGCAAAAAATCCGTTCTTATGTGAGGTTGATGATGTGTTAGAAGACGCACAAGAAAAGTTCATTGAGCTCATCCACGATTCAACAGCCAAGAATGTGTTCCAGTCAAACTCTTTGTTTGGCTCTGGGGTTCAATGATGGAATCATAACCAAAAATAAGTGATCTGGCAGTTCGCATTTCTTTTACCTTTTGCTTCAACCTACCTGTGTTTGCAATAAAATCAAAATCAAGGAACAAGCTGTCTGTGCCAAGGATTCATGAGCTGGTTGCTCAAAAACAACCCAAAAGTCGCATTGGGAAATATAAAGTTTCATTCACTGATGTTTTTGTGATTTTTTTTGTCTTTTATTCATACATGTGTTTTATTCATACAAGTTTTGTGATATTTTTTATTCACACATACATGTGCTTGCAAGCTCAAAAATATGGCAAGTATGATAAAGAAAGTTTTTGCGTGCAATACCTACACCTATAACAACATTAACATAACATTTTTCCTATGTATTTTACTTAAATAAAAAAGTGCTACTGAACGGAATGTTTTCTGATTTCATATAAAAAGTCCTAAATCAGCAAAACAATGCAAAGCATTTTATACGAATATATTCATTTTTGAGAAAAATCGTTTATTCATCTTGCTGGCTTAACCTAATTCGTTGTAGTGGTCCACAAGTGAAAAAGTGACGGAAAAGGGAGATGGCACAAAAGAGGTTGGGAACCAATGATCTAGATTCTAGAATCTAGATTCGCGAGGATATTATAAGATTGGTTTTGCACATTGAGAAAGAATAGTTAACGCTGCTAAACTTCAAAACATATACCTACAGAACCATACCGTTAATTTTAAATGTGGAAGCAATTGATGAAAAATTTGAACAATATAATATATTAGTAAAAGTTTAAAATATAATTCCTTCATATAGAAAAATTCATTTATATAATTTACTTATTAAAATGCTTTATTCATATAAATATTTTTTTATTTTTATAAAAAATTTTTCATTTATATTTACGTTGTTTTTATTATTTGTTAGCTTGCTTTTTTGATTTGATCATTTATACACAAAATATCAGTAGAATTAAGAGCTAAATTTGTAACAATTAGCTATAGCTAAATTGTTTGAATTATCTAAAAGTAATATTTCTTAAAATTTATTGAAATTTAAAAGTACAGGAAATATCGAAAATAAGCCAAAAACGGGCGGCTATTATCAAAAATTGATATAAAGAAATGTACAAAAAAAATATTAAAAACATCCTAATTAATTCCCAATTAAACTAAAAGCTACTAGATTATTGTGGACAAATTAAAAAGTAATATAAAGTATATCTGATAGGCTAAAAAAATTAAATTTATTTTAAATGAAAATAGTTAAAAAAATCTAATTATTTATTTATAAAGGACTTTATAAGCAACTTGGTTATCTAATGAGGCGTGAGTAAGGTTAGTTCAGAGGCGTAGCTAACACTTTTGCCGCCCGGGGCGGTTGTAAAATCTGCCGCCCTTTATGACGTTGACTTTCAAAAGCCTCCAAAAATTCAAGTCCGTACGCTAACGGTCAGGCGAAGACTTGATTGTAGTTAGGGTCTTCTTCTTTTCTACTTATTAATGTATATTAGAACTAAGCTTGAATGACAATTTTTCCTCTAATAATAAATTTTTTCCATTTTTTTTATTAATAGATAAATCGTTGTAAGCCAAAAAAGAGCTCAGATTTGATTGCAACTTTTATACTAAAATTTGGACCCCTTAACCCTATCAGTGACAGGGGGAGTGCCTTTTTGACCCCCTCCACTAAAATTAAAACAGTCACAAAAAACTGGAATCGATTAAATTGAACAGAAAATTTAAACTAAAAATTAAATGGAATATTTTAACAAATGACCTTAGGACAAAATGCCGCCCCTTAAAATCTGCCGCCCGGGGCGGACCGCCCCTGGCGCCCCCCACTAGCTACGCCTCTGGGTTAGTTAGATACTGGGTTTCCATAACTTAAGGTCTTGGGTTCGATTCCGCATCAAACCTACTTTCTTCATAGTTCGATACCAGCGGCGCAATTGTGCCTTCTCGATGAAAACATCCTACGGTGGTACATTTACCTTTATAAGCCTCATAAGTCATAACTTTCCGAAATAAAAAAATATCAAAGCAAACTTACTGTAAAATACTTTATTCAAAATTAAATACAAAAGATACAAAATGTATCTATTTTTTTAAAGGAAAATCATAAATTGCCATAGATCAATTTCCTAATGAATACTTCAACGCACCCCAATTATCACTTTCTATTACTCGTTGCTATATTGAACAAAATAGATAAGTAAAACAGGATAAAATTAATGTATATCCGCACTTATAATATTAATCATGTTTAAAGATGTAGCAATTATTTAGCATACAGTGCTCACAATATCCGAGCATGTAATATTCTTTTAATATGGCTTTGAAGAAAAATTCACGATTCGTTCTAACAGAATAAAGAGCGATTATCAAACTAAGTTTAGAAGATGGCAATATTCTGAATTGGATGCAAATTTTGTGAGAGTATCTACCTTGGTAATTCACAGATTCATTATTGAATGTAAACCAATTGTTTAAAATTTTACGTAATAGATAATATATTTATAAATTAAATTTGATAGTTGAAGTTCTAAATTTAGTAGTTTGTGTTTCTGGAAAAGAGATTCTCGAAAAACGAATCTTAGGTTTTTTCTGTGAAACTTCAAGCTTAAATAAAAATTTAATACAGAAGCAGATAAATGGGGTAAGAATAGAGCCTTTTATAACTTCAATTTTATGTTAGTTGAAAATTTATTGCGAAATTTTTTAGTAATCTGAGAACATGCTTTAGATCACTATTTGTATATGATGGGAGGAAATTTCAATGTTTCATTACAATGATTTTATTGAAAAAAAACCATAAAAAAATTAAAATAGCTGCTTAAGCATCAAAGGTAAATGTTAATAAAGTATAATCTTAACCTTGCATACATTTGTTCAATTATTCCATGTCATTTGCGTAAGAACAATTCTTCATTATGTATGTGTATGTGTAGTTATTAGGTTGTATAAAGGTAAAGGTACCCCGGGGTGCTTTCATCGAGAAGGCACAATTGCGCCGCTTGTATCGAACTATGAGGAAAGCAGGCTTGATGCGGAATCGAACCCAAGACCTTGAGTTATCTAATCCAGCATCTAACCAACCCTACTCACGCCCTTACCCTTATAAGTTTATAATGAAGAAAGCATGTTCTCTTGTAGTAACAAAACTTTATCGAAATTTTATAAATGACTTGTTAAACCAAGAATCGTCTATGAAGTATTATTTAACTAATGTAATGTCTTGATATGACTCCCAAGTTTTAGGAACCCGCGATTCCAAAATCTTTTTTTACACTATCTAATATAATTTAATTAAACTCAAATGAATAAAATGGAACTTAAGACATGTTTACTTTGTTATTTAAGAAATACAAGACTGTATTTATAATCATTTGTGCTAATTAAGTTTAAAATAGATAATTTCTTATTTATTTCATCAAACAATTATTTGTATTTAAACTTTAAAGGCAAATAAGCTTGTTAAGTCACGTAATATTTTATTATTTTTAGTATAGAAAATCAACAGCCAATAAATAATTCTGTATTCCTCTCATTGTTTCTCAGTTAATTTCCTTTTTGGATTTGATAGTTTGCTTTTTCAGTAAATCTGAATCTTTTTTTTCATTCTAATATTGGGACATCGAATGTGTATTCATCAAAAAAACTCTCTAATGGAAATATACATGAAGTTAGAGAATATAAAGAGTAAACAAATTTATTGATTTCGTGTAAAAAAGCAGAACAAATTTTTTGGCAAAATCTGAAAATTTTTATTCAAACCCGCTTCAGCAAAAATTACAAATATCAGCTATAATTTTTACTTTTAAAAAATATATTCAAAAAACATAAAGAGTTGTAAAAGATGCAAAATGTTGTTCTTAGCTAAAATTCTCTAAAATGCATATAAAATACTTCTTAAAATATTTTAATGTTGTTTTGCTTTAATAAAGTGTTTTGAAGAGTTTATTTCAGAGCATAATTAATGCTCAATATGAAAAATGTGTATTTGTAAAATAATAATTACTCGGGTGTTTAAAGTATTAAGCAAAAGTCTTTTTCTTATTTTTGAAAATTATATATCAGCAATTGAAAATGATTTTTGGGATCAAGTCTTTTTTGATAAAATGATCAATTAAGGCTTGACGTTTTTTAATAGAAAAGTATTCGTTTGTTATGGTAAAAAAATTTCGATTTTAAAAATGTTTTTATTTTGCCAAACAATTCACGGTAATGGCTTTTGCCTTTTGCAAATACATTTGCCCAACAAAAATTGAAATGTGGAAAAATGGTTTATTTTATACAAACTGTTCAATTGGCTCTTAACATAATGCGATGTTTCCTTCAAGCTTTTCTTCATATGTGATCTCATATTCTTCATATTGAGTTAATAAATAATTATATTGGTAAATGACATTGCTATCGAAATAACTAGACGATTCTTTGATACATCACTTATCAATTCTTAAATTATACGATGTTAAATTTGAATTTTTTTTGAAGAAGTTTTGTGAAAAATGCAAATATTCTGAAATAGACTTGACATAGGTAAACATTGAGTTTATTTTCAAAATTCACACTATCAATAATGATATTGAAATAAAAGACACAATAACGTATTTAGACTTTGGAATACTAAACCAAAATTTCACTATACAGTATAGATCCAATATAACGCGTGCAGATTTTGTCTCCCGTTTTTAATATAGTCTAAAACTTAAATTTATATGCGCTAAAGATTCAATAATCTTGAAAAAATTTTGATAAACGTATTCCTTATTTCAAATTGTGTACTTATTCGTAGGATAAAATTAAACAAGAGAAAATATGTACAACTAATTTATAACGCCGGTGTGGGAATTGGACCTTACTTAGGGCATTATAAAGAATCTATACATATATAAAGTAGTTGCATAATTGTAATTTATCATCCTTTCAGTAAAAACGCAAAAAGAGTGTTAAACCCGTAAAAACGAGAAATGTTAACAAAAATCAAGTAAAGGTAAAATTAAATTTTAAATATTTTATTTTAATTAAAGCAATAATTTAATGAATAATTAATTTTAAAATGATAAGAGTATATTTAAAAGTTGGAAGAAGTGAGCATATTCCGAAGTTTTTGGAATAAGCAGTTTCTCAGCTAACAAAGCATTTTAACGAACCCATATTTTTTAAAACAAGATCATAAATCTATCCATGTTAACTCTTTGAAATTGTTTCTGAGAGCGCTAAAACCTTTAGTCGCTTTAAGATAGGCGATCTACAATGCTTATATGTTTCGTTGGAGTGGAAGTATGTGTAAATGGATATGCCATTGTGTACACATGGAATCACAAACAACTATACACTGTCGTTCTTTTCTATCGCATAATTCAATTACGTTTCATTTCCCACTCGAGTTTAAATAAGTGTACAAAAGTAGAGGAGAGTTGTTTGCAAAAGCGATTTTATCACGAAAGAAAGAAGAGCGCAAGAAATTGGTGGAAAAAAAAACTAATAATACACGGGAAGAGAAATAGGAAATCCGCAGCAAACTCTCAGCTTCTTTATGCGTCCTCTCACAAAAGTTGTATCCCTCTTTGCTGACTTCACCTCAATTCCTTCCTTTTTGCATTGTCGGCCCCATTATACAACGTTTCATTCATCTCCTAACTACTATTCTCCTCTTCTAAGCCGCAAAGGCGCTTTAAGCATGAACGCATGGACACTCTCACAGGTAACTAGAATGTAGAAATCACACACATATACTGTATATGAGCAGAAAAATTTCCTATACTAACTAAGCCTTTGAAGAGGAACAAATAGATTCTACTAAGCAAGGCGTAGGGGAGACAATAAGGGGAACGTATTTTTTCGTTAACTTCTTTTGTTCTTGTGTGCATTGTGTGCTGATGAACGTTGCAACAGTAGCTCTGAGTACTTATCCTGAAAGTCTCTTATAATCTCCTTGATACCTCTCCCCTCTTTTTGTTGAGAGCGATTTTTCTAGGCTTCTTTGTGAATATATTAAAATACCAACAATACTGTTTTCTACCACTATCTTTGTTGGATGAAAAGTCGTACAGTAGAGGGTTGTTTTAAATAAATATCATATATAACATTATTCTTGATATACGTGAGTTTGTATTTTCTCTATGTTATAAAGAATATATAGAATAACAATATATCTTTTTCTGTTATTTCAAGCTCAAACAATAGCTGATAAAATGTATTGTTTGTATGAAAAATTGTTAGTATATTTAAAAGTTCACTTCTTATCGTCCATGTACACCGAAATAGAACTGATTAATGCAAAAAGCTTCGTTATTATTCTTTTGTACCTTACATTTTTTCGTATCTTAAATTAACCTAAAAGTTTTTGAAAAGAATTTTTCCCCACAAAACAGGTAAATATGTCATGATTATATTCTTTAATTAAATGCAAAGATTATGAAAATAATGATGCTAACATACAAAATTATTAGAAGTTGTGAATTTATAATTATTTAAACACTAAATATTTCACCTTATGTTAGAAGTTACGGGTATGATAAAGTTATACTTGTTAAAATTTTAAGTGTATTATGTCTAAGCACGTATCTAGGATTTTTTTCCGTCAATACATGCCTTCTAAACCCGATAAATTTGGTATATAAATTTTAGTGTCTTGTAGAAAAGAAAACAAAGTACTTGTGATGGCTCTTTTATGTATCTTGGAAAAGTCGATGCATAAAATCCTAGGGTTTCGTTGTTTGCACATGTGTGTTCTGAATTAATGTCTCCATATTTCAATAAAGGATATAATATTATCATGGATAACTTTTATACTTCTATAGGATTAGCAGAAAATTTTCACTCTATGGGAACAACAATACTTAGGACTATTAGAAAAAAACATAAGGAAATGTCAAATTTAGAAAATGATTTGAAGAAACAACTTCTTTATTCTAGCCAAACACTTCATTCAGCTTGACAGTTTATAAAGGTAAAGGTATACTTTATGTTCGATGCACAAAATCGTTGCAATAAATAAAGGGTAATGTTTAAAAAATTCTGAAATAATTGAATATTTTAATTATACAAAATATGGAGTAGATGTAATGGACCAAATATCTAGAAAAAAAGGGAAAAAAGCATTTCTACTAAAATAACAGAGCTGTCAAAAAATGTTAGAGAAAAAAGCATTTGTACTAAAATAACATGTAGTGGTCAAAAGTGAGCGCTTGAGTCCATTAAGTCAGAGAAAAAAGTCGGTCTTTCTAGTGGTAGGAAATATTTTACATTGTTCAATCGATCATCTCTCGCTCCAGAGTCACTACGCCATAATGCCATCAGACTGCGGACTTTTTGGCAACAATTTCTTATTCGCTCTATAAAAATTTTTTTTCAAATCCTATAAGACATCAATCAATTATAAGCGCATTTTACTGTACATGAAGAAAAAGTTTGTACATTAAAGTAATTTTATTTTCGTCAATCCTATATCCCAAGTTGGTTGAGAGAAAATGAATATACACAATCATACTTCATTATTGTTGCAAATAAAATGATTTTAACTTTTTTACCCTTATCCGTCTAGCAGACGAATTTATTGAATTTATATTGATCTCAAAAACCCATAAAACTCCATTTGCTTCTTTTTCAATTTTTTTTTCTCATTTTGCCTTTTTTCAATCCTAATTTCTCTTTTTCATTTTCTGTTTTATTTTTTTATTTCTATTTCGTCTTTTTTCAATTATATATTTTTAGAAAAAAAAAGCAAATTTATACATTTAAGTTAAATCAATTTTAAAACTAATACGATAAATACCTTTTAAAGTTAAAAAATATACATTTTTATGCAGCAAATTGGTAAATATTTATTTATTTTGCCAATATTTAAGACTATTTTAAATTCATACTTCTTTTAGGATTACTTTGTATTATTGTAATTTTAATAACCGTCCCTTATTCTATCAAATGGCTATGATAAAACTTTACGAATTATCAAACAATATAAACTATATAGAATAAAAAAGTGAACAAAGTGTGTAAGTATTTCTTTTTGTTCGATTTCTCAATCGATACAAAAGTAAAATGACTTTAATTAGATAGAAAAAAATAAAAGCGATAAAAGATAAAAAATTAATAGTTTGGTTTTTTAGATTTAAAAAGTTATATATGCAAAATTTCGTTTATTTTTTGGAATACTAACATATAATATAAATAAACTGCTTTGAAGCAATTTCAATGATTTTTCAAATAAGACAGGTACAAAACTCAAATTAGACTTGTCAAAACTGAAAGTTATTTTAAAAAACAAAAGATCGCGAGCTTAGCAAAAAATAAATGATAAAACAAAAAAGATTTATTTTAATAAAATAATAAATATTATTTTGATGCAACATTATTGTATTTTTTAAATCAAAAATTAATTATCTTTTTAACTTTTGGCATTCTATGCAAACTAAAATTGATATAAAATTTGATGAAAATTTTTTTCACTCTAATGACTTCTTTTGTAAAGAATTTTGTATGAAATTTGTTTACTTCAAAATTGAAAAAATAGAGAAATCCTATTTTCTGCCCAATATTTTACCCTTTCATTTTTTATGAGAAATTAGTGCAGATCAAAATTTTTAGTGAGATTTGTCTTTTGCCAATCTTTGAGTATGGATATGATTGATGAAAATATACGTATTTGTGATACATCATTATCATATTTATCAAATACAAAAATGTAAGATGAGAGGTTACGAGCAAAAAACCCACAAACTTAGAAAGATTTGAGCTCAACGATTAGGAAATCAAAAAAAAGAGGCTGAAAAAGTTTGTATAGCATGAAATAAGAATAAAAATTTGACAATTCTAAAAAGTGAAAATATATAAAATTGGAATCTATGATTTGGAAAGCATTATCATAAACTCTTTAAAACTTCCATCAGCATTCAATTTTTAAGATCTCTTAAATTGTAGGAGAAAATTTGCAAAATCAATGCATTTAAAATAAATCTAGCTTAACCAATGATTATTATTATTTAAAAAGAATGTTTTCTCTGAATTAGAGCATTCCTATCTCACGAACACACACACCCACACAAACAGTCTGTCGTAACCCACACCTGTTATGCCATTAACGTATATGAAGAATTTGCATAAAATTAGCATATTTAATAATACGCTTTATCACTTATAATATTATTACTTTGTTGAAGTAATTATTTCCCATCATCCGTCCTCTTGTTTGGAGAATAAAATGATTATTTTAATGCTGGTTTATGCAATTTTAGGTTAATTAAGCGAAATTTGAATCAAATTTGGCGCCGAGGTTTAGAGATGATACAAAGTATGAGTGAATTTGATCAAGTTGTGAGCATGAAGGAAGAAAATGCTATGCTGCGAGAAGAACTATTGAGCATGTCAAACAAGCTGTCCCAAAAAGAGGTGGAGAGTACACAGAATAAAATTATCTTGAAAAACTTCGTCAGGAATGAGAGAAAATTTTTGCTTCCTAAACAAGTAAGATAGTTTTCATTATTTTGTTACTATTTTCCATTATTTCACAACTATATAAATTTTTTTTCACTATTTAATATTTGCTCCTCAATTTCCATAATAGTTGACAAGTGCAAAATCAATCTCTAAATAGGCAATAATGTGTAGAATTTGCGGAAAGCCATTGTCGCGGTTATGATTAGTGTAGAATTAGCATTCGTGTTAGTATTAGAGTTAGTGAGCGACATAGCCAAGTGGTACTAACTTTTCTCTCGATGGTTAGCAGAATTATTATTTGATTTTTGAAAGATGATAAAGCCAAATAACTCGCTCATTGAGTATATGAACGGCTTTTATTGAGAAAAATACTTTTCCCTCTGTAACTGTTTGCGGGAAGAATTTTTATTTTCCAAAGTTTTTCAAATTCGGATAAATATCTGGACTCTGGAGGACATAAACGAGAAACCTGACCTTTTCTTATGCACTTAAATTTTGGGCTATTTCATTCTTAATAACAGACAGTTTCAAATTTACGATTTTTTGCTAATATTCTAAAAACCTTAAACTCATAGCAAAAAGTAATGCAAATTAATAATCTTCTTGAAAGTTCCCCTCTTCTCACTTCATGCTAACAAGTTCTATAAGTATAATAAGTTTGTCAGTGATGTTGCTGAATGGGTTTATGGGTTTTTCTGTTGTTAGTTCGTTGGATTTAGGACACATAAAATAAGAGAAACTAACTCAGTGATACAATAAAATGTTGCTATAAACTCAAAAACAGAACTAAAACTTTATAATTCAGATTGATCATTATACGAAGGATATTTTAAGACAATTTTTTCCTGATTATTGACTCTTGACTGTGTTTTCATTTTGATGAATTTCTAGGCGTAAAATTTAAGAGAAGTTTATTATTTCAATAGTTATCTTTGTGTAATTTTTTAAAGAGTATAAAACTTTTAACATTTTCAGAACAGTGTATCGATTCATGAAAAAAATGGTTCATCTAGTGGCGTCAGTGGAAGTGAATCTAGTGAAGGAAGGGGAAATCACTATCACCAAGACCTTTCCAACAAAACTTTCTCAACACCGACACATTCGCTGTCTTCCTATTCATCTGCCTCTTCATCCCCAAGGAATAAAGAAACAATTGCTCAAACCCCCGAAAAAGTCAAACTGAACAAACTAGAACACTTTCAGAACAAGAGTCCATACTACACTTCTTCCAGTATAAAAGGAGTAAGGTTACAATTTATTTCCTCAATTTTCTTTATAAATAAGAATTGAACTTTATAGTTTATAACTGATTAGTTAGTCAATGTTAAGTTTTCTAGTTAATTATTTAAATTGTTTTTTGGTTATACTTTTAATATCTTTATTAATTGCTTATGGTTATTAATATTGAAACAGATTATAGGATTATAAAACAGTTCATGTTTATTATAATTTAAAATTATGAATAAGATACATATGTTGATTATTTAGAAACTCCGAAATTTTGACGATTTAACTCTTTGTATCAATAAATTAGAAGAAATAATTCCAACTGCTAAACTCTGACAGATATATGTAGAAATATATATGATAAACGTGAAAAAGAAAAGTTTTAAAAACTTTAGAAGCTTTATTTTGAATGATACACCGCATTTTAATGTGCATAAGTAATCACTTTTTGTATTTGGTCTATAGTAACAAGTTGTTGTCTATATGAAAGATATGATTCAAAAAAAGATATAGTAGACTGAGAAAAGCCAAAATGATTTAATTTTATTAAAAGTTTTGAATGTGAAATCGTATCGAACGCTTTACTTAAATCGAGAAATATAGCTATAACACTATCTGAGTTATCTAAATAATATTGGATTTTTTCTAAAAAAAAATATATGTAGATGTTCTGTACTATATTTAGACCTAAACCCAAACTGATATTTGTATAATAAATTTAATTTGTTTATATATGAATGAATCTGGTTATATATAATATTTTTCGAAAAGTTTTGATAGCGTATTGATAATATTTATAGGCCTATAATTATTGATTGAAAATTTATTTCCTTTTTTGAAAACGGGAATCACCTTTGCAAGTTTAAATGAAGTAGGATAAACACTGAACTCGATACAGGAATTGAAGGCAATAACTAGATATTTTATTATATAGTTTAATATCAAACTCAATTTATATATTGAAATATTGCTGATATCGCATGAATTTTTTGATTTGATTTCATTCATTGCAGTAATAATGTCGATTTCATTTATTTTACTTAGAGTAGAGGGGAATGAAAGCGACGCTTCGCTCCAGCCCCATAATTTATTTGTATTAGTATATCACCAATAAAAATGTAATCAAAACAATTAATAATAGTAAGGTAGTAATGCTTTTCTACGCTTTTTATACGTATATGCCTGTGTTATGAAGTTTTGGGTGTTTTGAATTGTTTGAGGGGCCTCAAAATTTGCATCCACCCCATGCTGCATTAAATATATATCTATTCGAAATACATTATGCATTGACTATCACTAATCTGAATAATCAGTAATCTGATACTGATTTTGTTTCCAAAACTCTTGAGAGTTTTTTTGGAAGAAAAGTATAATCTAAGAATTTTTATACTTAAAATGCAAGTTTATAAAAAAAAGTTTATAGGTTAAATTAAAAATTTTAAATCTACGATATGGTTTTGTAAGCTTGGCGCATCTTAAGCTAATACACGGCTAATCGAACCAACCGGTGTTAAAATATGGTATACTTCCGCATTCTTAAAACCAACTAGTATACTTGGAATAAGAAACGAGTGGTGGAACGCTTTCTGAGACAATCGGTGACCTGTAGACCATGAAAAAATGCCTCTTTGAAGAAACATTCCAAATGAAAAACAGACAATTATCTTCAAAAATCATTGCCATTACCTTTCCTTTTATTACGCTAAAAGAAGATAGTTTCAAGAATTATAATTCAAATGTAATGTGGTATTGGACGAGATTTTATAAAATGGTTATCTTTTCATCCTATATCAGATAGTTAATGTTATAATTTCAAAAAAGAGTAGGTTGGGAATCACTCAACGGCCTTTTTAATAATTCGTAAATTTGGGAACCTTTTGCTAAAAATATTATTCAATGATGCTTTTTGTTTTAACTATTACATCTAAGTAATTCAACATTCTCAACGATTGGGATACGCCAGTTCACCAAAGAAGATACTCATGCGTTCTTAGTTCTAGATCTCGAGTACACACCATCATATACCTCTTCTTCTTAACCCTTGCTGGAAGAAAGTGAGATCAGCCACTCGTCAAACAAAATCGTTAAGTTATATAAAACCTGTTTAAAGAAGAATAGCAGACAAATAGTTTTCAAAAACCTAAGCCTTTAAAATCGACTTTTCTACATCTTTTATTACTTCTCACAAAAATATATGCAAACAAACTAAGTCTCTATGTTTACAAAACTTTTTTATAACCCTTTAATTGCTCATTCTATTTTTCAAAGTAAAGCCGAGCATCATTTTAGAGGTTTTCATTTTATCTGCCTCGAATCTTTTTTATCATGTTCATTTAGAGCGAAATTTTTCTTATATATAAACAAGTTCAAAGTTTAAGTTCATTCTAGACATTTCTGGAAAATAGTAATTTCGTTGTTCATATTATTGAATTTCATTTTTTTTAGTCTCCCAACTTAAAGATACTAAAGTATATGTGTGAAGAAATTTCCTTACTAGCTTGGAATGAAGAATCTAACAAGCGTTTGAATTTGGATGATGTTAGGGAGCGAGATAGTTTATCTCGAGAACAGAATATCGCTATCAAAAGGCTTAAACTTGAAAATTTGAAATTGAAGTCCCAAATTGAAACCCTCTATCAGAGAATACGCAACATCAAAGGAGATAACGAAGATTTAGTCATGGTGAACACTCGCCACGAATACAACATGGAGGCATGCAAGAAAATGACTGATATTCAACAAAATATCATAACCCTTTTAGAGGTTTTGTTCGCTCTGAAAGAAACTAAACTTCAAATTTTGTCGAATGGAGTGAATGTCAATGCTGAGGATTGCAGAAGTAATCAATCAATTAAATATCTACTTTTGAAAAATGTCAATACTTTGAAATAACATTTGAATAGATGAGCAAATCTTGCTTGAAAATATTTATGAAGAAACAGATGTGAAGTTTGCGAAACTACCTTCTAACTTGGAAGATATTTTGGGCAATAGTGGTAGTCAACAAAGTATACATTCTTCTTACATGCAAGATGAAAGTATGAGTATGAAGTAAGTCATTTAGGATTAAATATAAATATTGAAATCCCGCTAGGAGTCTTTTTTTAGAATATTCATTGTAGACTAGAATTTCTTAAATTTTTTTAGGTATAGACATATTTTATGTAAAATTTTAAACTTTGAACCCATTAAAAAACATATCGTAAAATTTTGTATTATTACCCGTTTATTATTTTATCAGTCTCTAAGTATCATCTCTCAAACGCATTATTGCGTTAACATGATTGGTCTAAGTTATACCCATTTAGTTTGAATGATTATTCGGTTAAAAATACTAGACCGAAAAATAGGGACCAGAATCTCGCAAATAGATGTTGACTCAAAAGTCCAAAGTAAAAGTAAAAGTAAAAGTCCAAAGTAAAAGGTACATACGAAAATACAATTTATTAACAAAAAATAAAATCTTAATACAAATCTTCTGCCCGTTAACGAGTTAGCAACTTGAAACATAACCCAAAACTAACTTTGTTTTCTTTGAATAAATACATTGTTGTGAAATTTATTTCTTATAAAAATATAAACAAATATATTCTCATTTTTAAATCACTCTTTTTTGATATAACATAAAATAAATCAAAAAGTGAAAATATAATATCTATTATATGATTTCAAAAAAAATTTACGGAGCTACTTTTTTAAATAACGATTTGGCGACAATTTTTGCGCATAAGATTACAAATATAATTTCACTAAAATGAGTAGGAATTCTAAAAAGGATCAATTGGTCAAAGTTATTACAACTATCACAGATGTCAATATATGAAGATTTAGTCTGAATCAAGATATCTTTATAATTTGAATTGAATTTGACCATCTTTTTTCTTTGGCGCGAAAAATCTAGGATCATCAAGAAGTTTCTTTAATAGAAAAACTGTATGAAGTCTATACTGTATAAAGTATAGAAGAAAGGTAGAAGCCTTACCAAGGTACCTAATTTACTGACAAGGAGATAAATTTAAAAAAAAAAAGTTGGTTCATTAAATAAATTAAGAAAACGATTGGCAAAGAAAAACTGCAGGTAGAGACATGGATTGAGAAGTTTAATTGGTTTGATTGACACGTTTGGTTGATGTTCATTAAAATTGAAAAAAATTCACACGAGCAGCCATATTTAAATAATTTAGCTTTAATTGATCTTCATAAAAGTTATATCACAGTAAAAATATATGTAAAAAATCTTAAATATCTGAGAAAAATATAAAGAGTAAAGGGTTAGGTACACCACCACACCCCCACGTCCCCCCCCCCCCCCTTTTCCCTCCCTGAGATTTATTTTGAACCCCCCCCCCTCGAAATCCTTTCTTATAGTCCATGTGCCCTATTAATTTTTTTTGATGAAAATGATATTAACATGAATATGAGCGTAGTTATAATTCCAATCTAATCCAGTTTAGATCAAATAAAATCCTACTTCAATGAAGAAGATGAAAAGATGCTGAAAGAATATGTAAATGATTTTAAAAAGGAAATACTTTCGTTGAGAAGAGTCCTTACAGTTTCCGATGCCCTTTCAAATCCTAAGAGTTCTTCAAAAAATTACTGCACCTCTTCAAATAGTTTAAACGTGAGGGATAATGAAGTTGCGTCAAAAGATAAGGAAGATCTCAACTTAGAAAATTCTCTCCTCTTTCAAGAAATCACTACACTAAAGGTTTGCATATAAAATAGTTAAGTATATATTATATACATATACTCACTTCCAATTTTAACGCTAAATTAGTTTTGAGTAGTAAGTAAAGAAGATTCATTTGTTCAAAAAATTGGATTACGCTGTATTACAATGTAGGTAAACCTTTATAACAATTTCAAAGAATTTTACAGAATAGCATTACAATAAATTGTATTCATTTAATATACGTTTAGAGTCAGATATATAAGCGAAATAAAGAATTTTACAGAATAGCATTACAATAAATTGTATTCAGATATATAAGCGAAATCCCAAGGTTAATCAGAGCGAAAAAAGTTTAAATTATCGCTCTTAGTTGAAACAAGTTACGGATTTAGATTCCACACAGCTAAACACAACGAAAATAGAAAAATTATTTTATATTCATAAAAACTGAACTGAAAAAAGTTGAATGTAACAAAATTAAAGTCTTTCAACCCTTTCGTGACCAGTGTATAATCAATTTTACCTTCGTCTGCTTTTCCAAATAGTTTTGTATATGAATCTTCTGCTTTTTAATAAATATCGTCTGATTTTTTCTGGTCACGAAAGGGTTAAAATACAAATAAAATAAAACCTTGAAGACAAATACTCGTAAAAACTTGATATTAAAGTGAATTAGATTATTTAAAAATAATGGAAGTGAAGGAAAGTAAAAAGTGCTATTAAATTTATATATGAAATGCGATAAAACATACATTATTATGTTACACTGACTAACTTAAAAAAACTGAAGAACATTTTTCCATTACTACTAAACATTAAAAAACATGCTTATTAGTCCATGTAAAGCGTTCATGCTCACCCACATTAATCCTGACTTGTTTACTACTATATTTACATAAATAGGAAAAAAACTGAAAAATGTTTCTTTACACACCTTGACAAAATATCATTTATTTTAGAGTTGCTCTAAATTTTCAAACTGTATTTTGTCATCTCGAAGATACTAAATAGGATACTAGTCTTGCGAAATTCGCTCTACTTATTTGGCTATAAAACTCGATTTATCATGTTTTTATCTCAGTATTATTGCTGATCAACGATGTTTGCCTTTAACTGTATATTTTTACTTATAGCTTCGCTAATCTATTTTCTGAAAAGAAATGCCTAAGGATTCATGTGAAAAGATCCAATTATTATACCAAAGACAAGAGAAATGTGTCTCACAATTATGATCTTCACAAACAATAATTCATAAGCATAGTTCCTTTGAAAGTTTGAGAAAACATTCAAGACTGGTGTAGCTCAGGCATAAGTGTGACAAGGACTATGTAAAAGCTTTTGAATTAGTCGAGCAGTTTTGCCACGAAGGTGTAAGTGTTTTCATAAATGAGATTAGTCTTTCAAAAGAAAAATAGAAACTTTTGAGATTCATATTGATAGGAGAAAGAAATTTTCGAATCGAAATTTCAAAAAAGCTAATTATCACACCCAGAGAAGCAGTATTTCTTCTTTATTTAAGTCTGAATTTTGAATTGGTTTTCTGCAACAATTTTTGAGGCTTTTCATGAAGATGGAAAAATCACCATATCTATCAGAAAATTGCCGGCTTTTTATAGATGAGTTATCTTAGAAGTCCTGACTTGGGTCTTACTGCTTAATGTAAAATTTAGCCATCTTTACCAATTCCTCAATCTACAAAACTGAGAGACGACTTTGAAAACATCAAACTGGTCTTAAAGAATCTCTGGAAAAATTTATAGAATTCTTGGTTGATATGATTGAGTAACATGGAGAGCCAGTAGTGTTGGGACAACCATATTATAGCTGACTACAGCTTATTGAATTAAGGTGATATAAACATTGTTTTCATTCTCATTGTTGCATTCGTGAAATAAAAAATTATTTAACTCTCAAATCATCGTAAACTGTCCTCACTAGCGAAATTAAGGTTATAGCATGTAAATGCAGAAGTTCTCAAAAATGACTTTTTTTGCAAACAGTATTAGGCATAGTATTTAAGTATAATAGACTTTTATGAACATAGTTTTAGGGTGGTCTTAGGATGGGTCTAAAATTTATATCAAGCAAATAAGTAACCAGTATATCTGATTCATTAGATAATCCAATAGTTTCCACTGTATCTAAAATCCACTATTAATTGAAATTTTACTTTGATATTTTGAAACATGTCTCCTTGGGATTTCAAAAAAAAACTATTCAAA
The DNA here is from genome assembly GCA_030549495.1 of Nectonema munidae. Lineage (NCBI taxonomy): Eukaryota > Metazoa > Nematomorpha > Nectonematoida > Nectonematidae > Nectonema > Nectonema munidae. The sequence continues at coordinate 39,273 of JAUIRK010000220.1, read as the reverse complement.
TCACTATTTTATTTTATTTTTTTTAAAGACTACTAATCTTTGTCCTTTTTATAGGAAGAATTAGCTGAGTGTCAAGCAAGAGCATTTGTGATTGAAAATGAAAAAAAATCGATGATGTGTCTGATAAACGAAAAGACTTGTTTGGAAAAGGCTTTGAAAATGAATCTAAAAAATTACCAAGAAAAGACGAGCGATTATGAAGAAATTGAAAGTCAAATTTCTTCATTTGTAAAATTTCAATTTTTTTATTTAAATTCTGTGAAAAATTTCGTCGCTAAAACGCATTGTGCAAATATAGAAATTTTTCTTAAATTTGTTTTTTTATTTTTCGTTAACTTTTGCAAAAAAGCGAAATATGTGAATTTTTGGAATTGAAAAGGGAGGGTGAATAAGGTTGGTTAGATACAGGGTTTCCATAACTCAAGGTCTTGGGTTCGAATCCGCATCAAGCCTCCTTTCTTTACGGTAGCGGCACAACTATGCCTTCTTGATTTACAATACGTGTATAAAGAGTTAAATATGTCAACTAACCATATTTTTTATTCATACACGGCTTCTAAATTTAAACAGGTTAAAGTAAAATTATAGTTTTTGGAGAAAAAACTATACATGTCCACGATAAAATTGAGATATAGAAAATATTTTCAAAAATTGAAAGGTTTTCGCATGTTTGGCTCCTAAAATTTAGTTAAAAAAATAAAAACTTTATTCAAATGTATTTATATATAAATTTTAAATATTGACTATTAATAACACGATTATTAATTTTATGTTAACATTTTTCTAAATTTAATGAAAAAAATATATAAATAATACAATTTCTGGTTTTGGTAAGAAAGCTTTTACGGCCATATGAAAAGGTTTTCAAAAGTATATATTTCATTCGTCAATTCTATTTTTTCCTTTTGCAATTTTATTCTTTCCTTTTGTAACTATAATTTGAATTTAATTAAGTTATTCTGTTGTCATATATAATGCATTACTCAAAATGCAAATATAAAAAGTTGAACTATGATAATAATCAGAATTCACTCATTTACCGGTTATCATTTGATATATCTTTATTGTTGAAAAGTTGAACATCTTTGTTGCATAGATATTTTTATATATCGAGGAATTCATATTTATATATAACAAGGTGTCACTTTCTTTTAAGAATTGTAAAGAAGAAAAATGTAGTTTGGCTGAAAGAGAAGCTCATAAGTACAAAGTTCAAGTGAAGGAACTCTTGACTTTGGTGGACAACATATCCTTGAACTCCGAAAGAAGACATTTTCACTCTATGCAGTTCATAAACGAATTGAAAAAATCAAACAAGTAACAATTTCTCACTTTTATAACTGCAGTTCCACGATTTTTTTTCTTTTCTTTTTAACAAACTGACTTTAAGTTCATATTTTGAAGACTCCTTTGAAAATTCTTGATTTATTGCAGATAGGTTTGTAAGTAAGACTCTATCACGTCATTAAATTTTTACTACACTTACACAACTGTGAATCTTTTCCAAATGTTGTCCCCAAAATTTACAGATGTTTTGAAATCAGGGTATTTGATCACATAAAGTCTATTTTGGAAATACGACAACGTTTCACAGAAGTGTTCATATTTTTTCCTATTAATGATTGTGTATCAATCAAAAATTGTTGATGTTTTAAGATAGAAAATGAACTTTGCTGAAAGGAAATGAACTTTAACATTAATTTCGTACGGAATTAGTTTACATCAATGGTTTAAAATCATTACACGAAGTTCCTAATATAATTTTACAAACTATTTTAAGGATAACTACTAGAATAAATATATTATTAATTTCTTAATTATTTTACTCAAAAATGGAAAACCTGCGTGGATCAATAAATACTAATTTAAAACATATATACGTTGTTTTGTTAAACGAATATATATTTTATCACAAAATTTATAAAATTCAAAATCCTATTTCAATTCAATTTAGTTTTAATTTGACTTTTTTTATCACCAACACTCTTGTATTTAATTTTGTCAAAAAATTTTCCTATCCAATCTAAATTTAAGACTTACTTTTCTTTTTCTTTAGATATCTACTCCAAGCACTAAGTCAGAGCAAAGGTTGAAGCTGCTCATTACATCTTCATATTTCCAAGAATAATTTTATTTGCAAATAAATTTCCTAACTTTAGTGTTAAATTTTGAATAAAAAATATATATTGATTCTATATATAAAGTCAAATGTCACTTTTGATAATGTCATAAAGAAAGTAAAGTTTGGTTCTGAAAAAGAAACATATTATTTCAAAATTCGTCAATTAAAATTTGAAAAATAAAATACTAAATTTCTTCTTAAAAAATTAATTAAAAAAAGATAACACTTCTTGAAGTATAATTTAGATCTTGCCAGCAAAATGTATTGTGAGAGCGTATAGATACTTACTTTGCATTTTGAAAATGTTCTCAATTTAACAAAAAAATTTTTAGGTAAATTTTTGTTTAACATAACATAATTTATTAGCGAAAAAAAAGAGGCAAAAAAGCCTATGAAGAATATTCGCATCGTATTTATGAAGGTCCAGATCTTTATTCATGCTCAAACATTTTTTCCTTCCAAAACTCATCGAGTCTGTTTTTAAAAACATTCAAGGAAGGGGCATTAATAACAAAATCAGGCAAGGCATTCCAGTCATTTATCATACGTTGAGTAAAAAAACTTTTCAGATATAACTTTTTGCAATGTCGCTTTTTAAACTTGAAGGAATGAAACCTTTGTAATCTTTCAGAAAACTGAGGTAAGATTTGTGAAGCCATTTTCAACTTTTCATTTGCAATGTTGTAAACGGTAATCATATCATTTCTTTTAAACCTATACATCATGGAAGGCAAATTCAATTTTTTCAATCTTTCTTTATATCTAAAATGTTTCATTCCTAATATCTTTTTAGTAATTGTTCTCTGAACTCTTTCAATATTTGCAACATCACAGGAGTGGAAGGGAAAGGCAACAACATTACCATACTCTAAAATAGGCCTGATGAGGGTTTTATACAAAAGTAATGCTATGTTGGTATCAAATAGAGAAAACCTTTTGTAAACTTGATGAAAGACTTGAAAGGCTTTATGAACTCTTGTTGAAATATTTCTATTGGATCAAGATTAAAGTTTACAATTACTCCTAAGTCTTTTTGTGAATCTACTTTATTTAGTTTGTGTCCGCCAATGAAGTAAGACTGAATACTTTGTGATCCAATTTGCAGATGAGTACACTTGTCTAAATTTAATTTCATCTCCCATCTACTACACCAATGAAAGATCTGCACTAAATCATTCTGCAAGCAACTTCTACCATGAGGATTAGATACATTATAAATTTTAATATCATCAGCAAACACTTTTATTTTAGAATTTATCATGTTCAAAAGATCATTGAGAAATATATTGAACAGCAAAGGTCCAAGCACGGAACCCTGCGGTACTCCGCTTGTAACCAGCTTTTCATGAGAATGAGTGCCATTGACAACAATAATTTGTTTTCTATCTTCAAGATAATTTTTCAATAACCCAAGTAAATTACCTTTAACACCAAATGATTCCAGCTTATCGGCTAAATACTTATGAGAAATAGAATCAAAAGCCTTATGAAAGTCTAGATAAATTACATTAACTGTATCATTTAGCTCTAGTAGATGAACTACGTCATTTTGAAACTCTAGAAGGTTTGTAATTGTAGATTTACCATTCATGAACCCATGCTGATTAGAATTGAAAAGTTGAAAGCTATCTATATGACACAAAATTTTATCAGCTATAAATGACTCAAATACTTTTGATAGAATTGGATTAAGACTTATAGGTCTGTAATTCTGACGAAGTTTCTTATTTCCACTTTTTAAAACAGGTATGACTAAGGCCGTTTTCCAGTCATCTAGAAATTTTTGTTCCTCTAATGACTTTTCAAAAATTATTTTAACTGGTTCTGCTAGTACTTCATACAGTTCACAGATGACATGAGGATGTAAATTATCAATGCCAGGAGACTTAAACTTATTCAATTTTTCAACTTATTAACTATTTCAACTACATCAAAGTTAATGCAGTCAATAGAAGCGTGACAAGTAGTCAAAAAGTTTCTTTTATCACAATTGGTACCAAAATTTGAAAAACAAGAACTAAAATACTCACTAAACACATTAGCTCTTTCAACATCGGTGATGGTGGATAATCCATTATATTCAACTAGTTCAGAAAAACTATTGTTGGGCTTTTGATTTATGTACGACCAAACCTTTTTAGGACTATATTTATAATTGGAAAGAAGTTTGCTCTCATAAGATATTCTAGCTTTGCGCGTCTCGTTCCTCAAAGTATTAGATATTTGTTTGAATTGGTCATACATATGTCTACTCCTAGATTTGGAGTAATTAGCAAAGAGTTTTTTCTTTTTTTTAAGAAGAAATTTAATTCTTTTAGTAAAATAAACTTGGGATTTATTATGAGATTTTTTTTAGAGGAATATACTTTTCTATAAGAGGGGAAAGTTTACTTAAGAAGAAAGAATAAAACTTAACAAGTTTAAAGCCTTTGACAACATTCCAGTCAACTTTAGAAAAATCAGCAATAATCTTATCATAGTTTCCAGTTCGGTAATTATATTTTTTAGTTAAAGAAATACCAGTTTATGTGTTTATTAATAGATTAAAAGTAATGCATACATGATCACTCTTAACGAGGGGAGAAGAGAACCTCAGAGTGGAGACTAAATCAGGTACATTAGTAATTATCAAATCAAGAGTTGAGAAGGAACCAAAATGACCAATTCTTGTAGGCTCATTTACAAGTTGTAAAAAAACATTTTTCTTGCAAAAAATTAAGAAACCTTTGATATTTATCAATTTTATTACACATCGAGTCGCATTCAATTTCAGGGTAATTAAAGTCACCCAAAATTATAATGTTACTATGTGAGAATTTAGAGTACAGTAAATCTAAAAGAAAAATTATTTCATTTAAAGATTCTGAGAAAAGTGAATTAGGACTTCTATATACACAGCAAAATATAAACACTTTCTAATTGAAAAACACTGCTAAGACAAGGTATTCAATGAATTTGGGATTAAAAAGTTCAATTACATAAAACAAAATTTCTTTGTGCACGTAAAAAATAATTCCTCTTGGATTTATTAAGGAATTTACATAAGAGTGAAAATTATGCACTATTACATAGTTCTCAATATCATAGATAGTAGAATTGCTCAACAAAGATTTTTCTTTGGGAGAACCTCAGTCACTGCAGCAACAAAAAATTTTCCCTTATTTAGAAAATAGGACAACTCTTTTAGCTTACTAAATAATTGGTTAGCATTAGTATAAAATATTGATACATACTTTGGATTGTTACTATTTGAATTAAGCAAAGGAGCTTCTATACTAAAGGTGTTGTTAAAGATTTTATCATCTTTTTTTCTTTATAATTTTTAGATCTTTTAAGCAATCACCTGAAACAACAAACAAATATGAATAATCTTTTCTTCCAGGTTTTAGGGATTTGATCCTTTCTCTTTCTACTGGATTGAAATCATTCGAAACAAAAATTTTCTTAAATTTATCAGGAGCTTTCTTTAAATTTGAAGGGGCACTTTTAACAGATAATTTGCTCTCAATATTTTCATAGGTTATTCTAATTGGTCTTTTGGACGATACACTACCAGAATTTTTACCCAACCTGACAACCTTCTTTACTTTAAAAAGATTTAAGTTAAGATGTGTATTAAATAATTCACTAATAAAACTTTCATCATTAATTCTAACCTCCGCATCTTACTCTAAAACACCATGAACAATGTGATTAAGCTTTCTCCTTTCCTTATCGAAATCCTGAGCACGTTCATCATCTAAAGCTTCTTTAATAATTTTTCTGAAATTAGGAACAGGCTCTATACCCTCATTTTTGTTTTTATTTGATGAATTTTTAAAACTATCTGAAAATTTATGATTGACACTATCAAGCTTATCAGATATATTATTGCTTTTTATTTCTTGAAGATTTGCTAGATGAGTAATACTATGAGACAAAGTATCAATTTTGTTAGAGAAGTCTGCTTGCAACGACGTTAAAGCATTTTCATTCTTTTTTTTCAAGTCTTTAATTTCAACTGAAATATGATCAACAGATTTTTTCAAAGTTGTAGAATCACTTGTAGAGCATGTACTACAAAACCATCTAACGCCAGAACTTTCCCATTTGTCAAGAAGTTCTAATAACGGCTGAGGAATTTTTTGAAATACAAGACAAAACCACTTCAAACAAGAACTACATTTTATCATATCAGAACTAACATTAGAACAAAAAAAACAGCTCCATTCTGAACTTTTAATATTACTTTTCGTTTCATTCTTCTTCATATAAAACGTAAAAGAATATCAAGAACAAAAAATACCTTGAAGCAAAGTTAAAAATTTGTTTAAGAATATTATAATAAAAATGAGCGTTTGTAGATTTAATAGATTTGTTTTTTTTAATGTCAAAAAAACAAATTAAAAAGTAACCAGCAAAGTAATTTAACAATTAAAAAAATATATTTATAAGCTTTAAAATACTTTTTAAAATTTTTAGAAAACTTTTTATTTATTTCTTGAAAACTACCATTGAGAACTTGGATTTGAAAGGAAATAAACCTTTGAAAAGTTTATAAGTTATCAACGAAGCAACAAAGGTAAGAAGAAAAACGTTAAGTATAAAGCATAGTGTTTCGTATTTCGGTGAGAAAAGAAATCATTGAGTCGAATATAGCAAAATATATTAAAAAAGGAATAAAGATGAAGACGTTTATTATTACGACTGAAACCCAAACACAACAAAACAAATGTAAACTTTTATTGAATTTTTTTTCTAAAAAATTGACCATGGTCTATATATTAGGAGATCACTTTGGTTTTTTTAATTGATTATATAAGAAGGATGCTTTGTAATATGCAAAACAGGGTATTTAAAAAAATCTTTTAGAAAAGTAGACAAAATATAGTAGCTTTTCAAAGGCGAAAACAGCGGCTTTAAGATGCAAACTAAGTACAAAACGTGATACACATTTTCCATAATTTTTGGTTTGCATTACTTATAAAATTTATAACATACCATAATATAATTTATTAAGCGAATAGAAAGGCAAATTTGGCTGTAATGATCGCATCAATTTAAGGAAAAGAAAAAGAATAACTAAACTGATCGAGAGTAATATAAGTGACAATTATGGAAAAAAAATTAATATAAGAAAACTAGGATATTCCGAGTTACTAAGCCTGGAAGGAGTATACATCTTATCTTTCCCGAAGTGGTCAAGGCGTTGCTTGAAGATGTTTAAAGTAGGAGAGTTCACTACATACGCTGGAACGCTGTTCCAGTCGTTGATAATTCTGTTAGAAAAGAAGTTTTTGCGGAAGTGCTTTTTGTGTCGGCTTTTTATAAATTTGTACTGATGAGTTCTTTGAAATCTTGAAGAAAATGGCTTTTATATCTGTATGACATAAGTGGTAAGGACAGAGTCTGCAATCGTTCTTTATAGTGCAGTTCTTTGAGGCCTTTCATTCTTTTAGTTATATGTTTCTGTACTTTCTCCAAAGATTTCATATTTTTTATGCAGGTAGTTTGCGCTATAACATTACCGTACTCAAGGATGGGTCGTATCAAAGCTTTATATATAGGTTTAGCTATCTCGGGTTCAAAGGAAGATAAATATCGAAGAACTAAATGGAATATAGAGTAAGCTTTCGAGATGATTTTTGAAAATTGAGGTTTAAATTTGAGAACATCATCAATAATAATTCCTAAATCGTTAATTTGTTCGGTACGCTTAATATTATAACCACCTATGTAGTAAGTGACGCTATTATTTAAACCAATTTGTAAATGATAACATTTAGAAAAGTTTAAATCCATACCCCAAGTGTGACACCATTGGTATAAAGTAAAAAGGTCGGTTTGAAGTTGTAGTTTAGATTTGTTAGTTGATTCAGAGTACATTTTAAGATCATCAGCAAACAATTTTGAGCGAGAACGAACTTGGGTATGCAGATCATTTATGTAAATATTGAAAAGTAGTGGTCCTATCACACTACCTTGGATAAGACCACTAGTCACTCTACTTGAATTTTGGTTCTATCGGTCAAGAAGTTATCAATCCAATTAATAATTCCAGAGTTAATGTCATAGGCCTTCAATTTACTGAGTAAATAATTATGCGGAACCTTGTCGAATGCATTTCGAAAGTTAAAGTATAAAACATCAACCGTGTCATTATTTTCTAGGAGATTAGTAGCGTCATCATGGAACTCCAATAATTGTGTTACAGTAATTTTCTTTTTCAGAAAACCATGTTGGTTAGTGTTAATCAAATTCTTTTCTTCCAAATAAAAAAGAATGTTATCAGCAACTATAGATTCAAGCACTTTTGACAGGACCGAAGTTAAACTAATAGGCCTGTAGTTTGAAGGAAGCTCGGGGTCAGAGCTTTCATGCACAGGCACAACTAATGCAGATTTCCAAGTTTTGGGTATGACCCCTTCTTTTAAAGATAGGTTGAATAACTTTGTTATAGGAAATGCCAAATCTTGGGAAAGTTCTTTCAGAATATATGGGTGCAAATTATCAATACCAGGTGATTTGTTGCCGCCGAGAGAGCTAAGTTTCAAACAAATCAGAATTTGTTTTGTCTATTACCAAAGAAAGCTCAGGCATTTTGGGAAGAAGTTGATTAGAATTGGTATAGAATACAGATAAAATATTTCGGGAAATTCTTTATGTTGACTTGAAGTGAAAGTTGATTGTTTTAACTTGTAGGTTCTGTTGATTCGTTGGTGGCAAGTAGTGTTTGATAAACATTTTTTTCTTGATCACACGGAAGTCGTTTAAAGAACTACATCTTAATAAATATATTATTGATTCATCTTTGTTTTCTTGATTCAACGTTTTCACTTGAACTCTTAACTTGTTCCCTTTTTCACGTTCTTCAGGATTAAGATCGTTTGAAATGTAGATCTTTTTGAAATTGTCTCGAGCATTTTTCAAGTTGGGTAGGGCACTTACAACCAAGTTCTTGTCAGAGTAGTACTCGTAAGTAATTCGGAGAGGCCTTTTAACATTTTCCTCCTTTTTTATTTTACCAAGTCTGGTCAGATTTGTTACTTTTATTTGACCAATGGATAGGTGTCTATCGAACAGCTCTTGAACAAATTGAGCGTCATTAATTCTTTTATCATCATTATTATACTCTTCAACACCATGAATTATATGATTGGCTTTACGTCGTTCTATGTCTAGCTCAGTGGCACGTTGGCTCGATAGCGTGTCTTTAAGTATTTGCCAAAAATCTTGTGGAGGAGGGGAGGTTGAAGATTTCTGAGTAGAATTAGGTAAGATTTTTTCAATTCGTTTATCGATATTTTCATTCATTTTGCTATGAGATAGTTCAATCGTGTTTACAAGATGTTTATTGTGGTCAAAGACATCCGTTATTCTTGTAGAAAGATCTTCATTTATTTTCTTAATATGCTTTTTATTGTTCTTTTTGAAAGAGGTAATATCTTAGTTAATTTTATTAATGACTTTTTTCAGCGTAGGTGTATCATCTTTCCTACAAGCCGTACAAAACCAACGGATACCACATCCTTCAAATTTTTCAATTAAGTTAACCATATGCTTAGATATACTTTGGCATGTGTAGCACATCCAATTAAGGCATGAGCTGCATTCCATCATTTCATTGGATTTACTTTCACAATTGAAACATACTCAGTGATGATTAACAGAGATATTAGGACTTACAAGCGAACTTTTTGAGGTACTCGATTTAGATTTCATTAGAATAAATTGTAATAAAAAGTATTTAAAAACTAAATTTTAAATTTCTCATTACCTTTTATGATACACTTTTCAAATAGCCGCCATTTTTAAATGAGTAAAATACAGATAAAAAAAAGTACATACTTGGATGCAGATTTTGAAACAAATTTCATAGTTCTATATATAGTGAACCAATAATTTATTTTGGATAAAAAATTTTTGAAAGACATCTTATATTTTAACATTAAATATGTATGGTGACGGAATTACAAAAATGGACATTCTCATTTTGATACAGTGATACCTCGATTTTCGACCACAATTCCTTCCTAGAAAGTGTTCGAAAACCGATTTGGTCGAATACCGTAACACTTATTCCCTTAAAAATTAATATAAAAGCAAATAATCCGCTCTGAAACACCAAAACAACTGTACTGATCATGTATCTAGGACTTTGTACAAACAAATCATCTTCAAAAACCAAAGTACCACTACTGTATTACTAAAAGGAAAAACTAAAGAAAAATGTTTATTCACAACGTACAAGTGAATAACAGAGCAAGTTACTACTCAGAAGTAGAATCCTTTTCTATAGTAACTTTTTCGGAATCTCAGTTTTCATTTTGTTCTACAACTAATCTTTGTTTTTTCGGCTCAGGTAGGATTTGCTTCGGAGTATCTGCCCTTTTCACTAAAAAATTTTCCAGCGTTTGTTGTTTTTGTCGCCTCTTTAATATTTTTTTTAAATGAATCATCACATTGTCATTGAACAAGTTTACTGGTCTGTTTGTAGTCACCGTGTTTGGGTGATACTTTTCTACGAAGTTTGACAGCTCATTCCATTTTGAAATCCTTTCTTTAATTTGAGCACTTGAAAGATTTCTATCCTCATCTTTTTCTTCATTTTCATCGTTATTACTATTATTTTCATAATCTTTACTTCTACGGTTACGCTCTTAGTTTTTCACTTTCCTTTGTCACTGTCACTTATATTTTCCAATCTAAATAATATGTCATAAAAATTTGATAAAAATTCCATTTTATAAGCTCTAACCTACTATGAGAAAAAGAAAGAAAACGCACCTGACAAGTGTAAATTATAAAAATGATGAAAGTATGATTTGTTATGTGCAAGAATGATTATTATATGTTATTCCTTTCAGGCACAGAAAATGTTACGCAGTGAAAATGATGTAAAACCTTTTTAAAAAATGTTCCTGTAATATAACTAAGGCAAAACTGAAGAATTTTTGAAATTAAATGTCATTGACCCAGGAAATTAATATAGGACACCAGTGTCCCACTGTGCACATAACGAAAAAAAATTTAAATTTTCAAAAAAAATTCCATTTATTAGAAAATGGATTAAAAGTTTTAATGGTTGTTACTTTTAAACTTTTTTTGGTAATGTTGCACTATCCGTGCATCGATAAACGTCTTTCCTATGAAATTGGCTTTTTATCGATGCACGGATAGTTTTTTATCTAGGAGATATTTTTCACCAAGTTATCTTGTTAAATAGCCTTACAAATTTTTTAGTCTAAGTATCAAATGAAATTTGGACACTGTGTTTTACTTTTGATCTAATAAAAAACTTGATAAGGAAAAAATAAAAAATACTTTATTGAAAAAACTTGTTTTTAGTTTATAAAATCATAATTCTAAATGAAAGTTCAAAAAACAGTTTCTATCTTTTTGTACACAGAGAAACTTTTCACAGGCTCCACAAAAAATGAATGTTCTGCTTTCTCTTTTATTTTTACAATAAAATTGACATCTTTGTCTTCTCTCACTGAAATTAGGAAGATGAAGGAAATCTTTTTCTTTTGAGGTGGAAGAAGAAGGGTACTTTCTGGATGTAAAGTTGTTTATCAATCGCGTAGCAATTACCTGCTTAAATTCTATAAACGATTGACTATATTCACTATTTAACTTTTTGAAAACCAAATAAGAATTTATGAGAGATGTTTCAAACAAATCAAAAAAAATTCTTAAGTAATACTTATGTGCTGATCTATGATCATAATTGTAATAGCTTTTGTATTGATTGGACAAGTCTACTCCTCCCATATAACTATTGTAATTTGAGATCATAGTAGGTGTTGTTTGAATAAAGCCATCTCTTTCTCCACGCTTTCTTTTTTTTCTGAGCTTCATACCTGTTGGCTTCATAAGGTTTGATAGCACTGTGATTCCACGAGTGTCGAACCATTTACAAACATTGATTTTACGATCAGTTGTTTGATGACAGTCAGCTTCGCCTTTTTTCATATCTTTATCATTTTTCAAATCGCTTGGGAGTAGTTTTCTATTTTCACGTATAATGCCAATCGCCATAATACCTTTATCACGCAGCATTTTCATAAGAGTGACAGTAATAAAAACTGTCGAAATACAGATGACAACCCGTGTGCAAAACTTTCTGTGATAACCGCATTACAACATTTTCGCCAAAAGAATGCTCGATATCTTTTTCTCTACCAACGTAGGGTCCTATTTGATAAACGAAACCTGTAATACCAGCTCTGACCTAACATTTGAAACCCCACTTAATAGGTTTTGCTTTAACCCTATTAGTGCTGGGCAAAATTTGTTCGCTCAAGTGCTGGGTGCGTAAAGTGCCCCCCCCCCCCCTATTTTTCTCAGATTTTAATAAGTTTTTATAAATATTTTTAATGTTACATATATATTTCAACTATGCTAAATTCAGTGGTGATGTCCATTTTTTATCAAAACCAATCAAACCTGTCAAAAAATTGATTTATATTTGACAGGTCATCTCAAAAAGGAACTTTTTATTTAAATAAGTATATAAAGTTTTTTACACATTTATAGCCATTTTCAAATATGCTGAATTCAGTGGTGATATTCATTTTTTATAAAAATCAACCAAACCTGTCAAAAAATTGATTTATATTTGACAGGTCATCATAAAAAGGAACTTTTTATTTAAATAATTATATAAAGTTTTACACATGTATACCCATTTTCAAATATGCTGAATTCAGTGCTGATATTCATTTTTTATGAAAATCAATCAAACCTGTCAAAAAATTGATCTAAATGTGACAGCCCATCTCAAAAAGGAACTTTTTATCTAAATAAGTATATAAAGTTTTTTACACATGTATACCCATTTTCAAATATGCTGAATTCAGTAGTGATATTCATTTTTTATGAAAATCATTCAAACCTGTCAAAAAATTGATCTAAATGTGACAGCTCATCTCAAAAAGGAACTTTTTATCTAAATAATTATATAAAGTTTTTTACACATGTATACCCATTTTCAAATATGCTGAATTCAGTGGTGATATTCATTTTTTATGAAAATCAATCAAACTGTCAAAAAATTGATCTAAATGTGACAGCTCATCTCAAAAAGAAGCTTTTTATCTAAATAATTATATAATGTTTTTTACACATATATACCCATTTTCAAGCATGCTGAATTCAGTGTATGAAAATCATTCAAACCTGTCAAAAAAGTGATTTACATATGACAGCTCATCTCAAAATGAAACTTTTTATCCAAATAATTATATAATGTTTTTTACACATATACACCCATTTTCAAGCATGCTGAATTCGGCGGTGATATTCATTTTTTTTTATAAAAAGCAATTAAAGTTATCAAAGCATTGATTTATATGACAGTTCATCTTAAAAAGAAACTTTTTATCTAAGTAATAATATAAAGATTTTACACATATATACCCATTTTTAAGCATGCGTAATTCACTGGTGATATTCATTATTATAATGAAAATCAATCAAAACTGTCAAAAAATTAATTTATCCAAAAAGAAACATCTTATCCGAATAATTATATAAAGTTTTTTACCCACATATACCCATTTTCAAGTAGGCTGTGTTTACTGGTTATATTCCTTTTTTTTTAAATAAAAAATAGTCAAACCTGACAAAATAATTTAATTATGACAGCCCATGTCAAAATTAATTTTTTTTTTCTTATGAAAAGTTTTTTATACATTTCAAGTATGTAGAATTTAATGGTGATGTCATTTTTTATGAAATCAATAAAACATGTCAAAAAATCGATTAAACCTGTAAATCAATGTCCAATAGGATTAGCAGTAATATTATTTTCTTAATTTATTTAATAAACCAACTTTAGGTGCTTAATTCACTCAAAATATTTCAATCTACAGTAACTTATGTAACTGGATAAGAACTCCGTCTTTTTGGCTACAAATTCGTTATCGGCTCGTAGTCTCTACGTCATATTATAATTTACAGTATGCAATTTTGATATTCATTCCATGATGTTCCTTTCTTAGTAGCTCTTTTTTCATTAGAAATTTATATTCTTCAATATGTGTTCGAAAATTTTTTTATAATGATAAAATTACTTTTTTCCTCTCTCAAAGCATTTTGATTAAAGAATCTTCTTGATGATCTTGACTTTTTTTTATCAGTATCGTGTATTTTATTATCAGGCCTGAATATTTGTCAACCAATCTCATTCCAAAGGTTTTTTTCTGATGAATCATTCGTGATTTTCATTATTCAATTACAAAAAGTTGTCCACGTTCTTCATCTCAAAATTATTTCTTTGACGCAAAAGGAAAAAGATGGACAAATTCAATTTAAATTATCTTGATAGTGACTAAATTCTCATATATTGGCATCTGTGCCATTTTTGATAAATCTGACCTATTCTAAATTTTCAGATTTCCTACCCATCTTAGTTAAATGTTAATTGTAATCCTAGATGATAAGCTATAGATTTAAATATTTTTCATTTGTAAAAGAAGAACTTCTTTTTCACAGTCAAAAACTTTTTTGAAGCATCTAATATTATATAATTAAACCACTTCCTAGTTTATTAGAACATGGTAGATCTTCCATTTTGTCAAGATACATATTTTTTTTAATTATTTGTTTTGATCACATGTTCTCTTTTCAATTAGTTTTCAACTTGGTTCCTTCTCTCATACAAATTTTCAAAAGATTTTATAATACGTTTTGTTTTTTTTTTAATAAATATTTCATACTCAAGATGATTGTAGAAAGTATTATAAGCCAAAATTTACAAAAAAACAAGTATATTTTTACTATATATCTAATATGCAGCCGTTTTTGAAAATTTTTTACAGAACTGATTTTCAGGCATACATTACTAATTCAATTGCAACTTCGAGATATTTTTTAACCGTATTATCCAAAATCCAGTACAGAAATAAAATAAGCATATTCGATTTGGTATAAAACAGATATTTTATTTTTTTGAAAATATTTTTGAAGACAGTATCTAGAAGTAAACCGCAAATCTGATTCAAGCTTTTCAATATTTTAAAACCATAAATGCCAAACCTAAGTCCAAAAATGAAACCAGCATTTTCCATTTGACATAAAAACAGATATTTTATTTAAATTTCAAAAATATTTCTGTAGACATTAGACGTAAATCTAACATTTGATTGACACTTTCAGACATTTAAAACCTCTAAATGCAAAAAATGATTTCAGAAATAAAAATTATCATGGTCCAATTGGTATAAAAACTAATATTTCATGTAAAATTAAAGAGAATATTTTGGGATATAGTTTTCAGACATAAACCGCAAATTTGAATGACACTAGCAGTAAAATCTCTAAATGCGAAAACTGTGTTCAGAAATGAAATCATCATGATTTATTTGCTATAAAAACATATATTTCATGTAAAATTTAAATCAATATTTTTGGAAACAAATTTTAGAACTAAACGCAAATTTGATTGATACTTATAGGTATATTCAAATTCAAACTGCAAAAATTGAGTCCATAAATGAAACTAGCATGGTTGATTTGGTATAAAAACATATATTTAATTGTAAAATTTGAATGAATGTTTTTGGAGAAAATTTTTAGAAGTAAACCGCGCATTTGATTAACACTTATTAGTGTTTTCATATCCTAAATTAAAAAAATGAGTTCAGAAATGAAAACAACATGATTGATTTGGTATAAAAACATATATTTCATGTAAAATTGAAAGAATATTTTTGGAGATTGCTTTTAGAAGTAAACCGCAAATTTGATTCTAGATATTTTAAAACCTCTAAATATGAAATATGAGTTCAGAAATGAAAACAGTATGGTTAATTTGGTATAAAAACATATATTTCATTGTAAAATTTGAATGAATGTTTTTGGAGATAATTTTTAGATGTAAACCGCAAATTTGATTAACACTTATAGGTATTTTCAGATCCTAAACGTAAAAAATGTGTCCAGAAATGAAACCAGCATGGCCGATTTAGTATAACACATATATTTATGTAAAATGTAAAGGAATGTTTTGGAAACAATTTTCAGAAGTAAACCGCAAATTTGATTAACACTTATAGGTATTTTCAAATCCTAAATGTAAAAAATGAGTCCAGAAATGAAAACAACATGATCGATTTGGTATTAAACATATATTTTATGTAAAATGTGAAGGAATGTTTTTGGAGACAATTTTCAGAAGTAAACCGCAAATTTGATTAACACTTATAGGTATTTTCAAATCCTAAATATAAAAAATGAGTCCAAAAATGAAAACAGCATGACCGATGCACTGTTAGTATATATAATGTGTAAATGTGTTATCAATTCTATGTGTGCGTTTTATATAAATATTGAACTGAAACAATTTTGGCTCGGTTTTTTTGGTCCATAACCGAATTATACGAGTACCGAGATGTTCGAAAACCGAGGTTCCACTAAAAAAATGTATTTTTAATAGAATACCATAAAGATCGATCTGTGGGAGGACAAAAAATTAGTTAATTTAGGAGTAACTTATAAGTTTAAATTTGTCATAATTTATTTATACATAACAGAAAAATATGTACTCCCCAATCTGAACGAAAGATGCATGAAATTAAAGACATTCACAAAAGCAAAGTTAAGAGCAGTTTGTAATAAAATTTGAGATATCATTTATGTATATTAACATTATAGCCAATCAGATTGTTTCCATCAAATAAAACTGCAATTTGAAAGTTAAGTATTTTGAACTTTTGTGTAGAATTTTGAAATAGTGCTTTCAATATTTATGTAAAATATCGTTTGAAAATTTTTCTTCTAAATATGTTATTTCAGTATTTTACCAGTTTTATATTTAAATATATAATAACGCCTGATAAGTAACCTCCCCAGAAGTATTACCAGACCTCTGATATACAAGATATACAATGTTTAGAATTTAAAAGTTTTTTTTAGAAAGAACGTGTTTAATGTCAGAACAGTACAAGGAATACGTGTTTTTAGAGCAAAATGTTTTGTTTATAAACACCAAATGGATGAATAGTATAGCAGAGAAAGAGACATTGTAAACACTTAACCTTCGCTTGACGGACCCCTTCAGAATAACGCCGTTGACGGAGTCCGTGCATTTTTTACACTTAAAAAAAATACTGTGTTTTCAGCTTTTTTTCCATCTGCGGCTTTAAAATAAGTTTTTGTGACAAATAAAAAATTAAATCTTAAGTTTTTTTACAATTTTTTTTGATTTTTACACTTTTTTACTCAAAAAATTTAACGCCATCTAAAAAAATTTTTTAAGTTTTATATCAACTTTTATTCGTTTTATAAACAATTCGATGCTTTTTTATGTCCAGAATGCGTGCATACACAAATATATTTTGATGAATATCACCATATTCAAGTATTTTAAATATATAGAAGATAACATTGTTTTTATCGTGCTTGCTTTTACTTACTACATCTTTATTTGTGTTAAAATTGCACTCACGCACATTCTTAGCACCCATCATAAGCATCGTAAAATATTTCAACATATATTATGCGACCAAAGAATTTATTGAGTTTATACTATGCTTGCTATCTTTTTATATGTGGCCTCACTTAGTTATATTTTGAACAATTTAAGAATGCATGCATTCATGCACATTGTATATATATTTTTATATTATTATCACCATAAGCCTCGTGGAATGTTTATTGCTACATAGAGAGAACCACCATAAGCATTGTAAAATATTTATTTCAACATATATTATGCGACCAAAGAATTTATTGATTTTATACTATGTTTGCCATCTTTTTATATGTCGCCCACTTAGATAACAATTTAAAAATGTATGCATTCATGCACATTGTATATTGCTACATAGAGAGATAATATTATATCAACCAACATAAACATCGGACCAAAGAATTTATTGATTTTATACTGTTTGCTATCTTTTCATATGTGGCTACACTTAGATATATTTTATACAATTTAAGAATGCATGCATGCATGAACATTTTATATTTTATATTTTAATATTATTATCACAATAAGCTTCGTGGATGTGGCTTTATCTTCAGTTATGAATAAAATTGCCATATGCTCGTCGCAAGCTTTGTAAAACCGGTTTATTTGTTGTCATTTTTTCTTTCATAAAGCAGCTCTCTGTTCTCGCTTACAAGTTTAAATTAGCAATACTTCTGATGAAAGTTCTAATTTGTCTTCAAATTTCTCATCTTCTACATCTAGTGATTCTTTGAGTTCTTCTGTGGACCTTCAAGAAGAAATAGATAAAAATCTTGTTGCGCCAGATTTGACCCGCTATTCCTGGGATCCTCCATCTACACTTAGAGGTAGAGTTGAAAGCATAAACATTAGAAATACTTCTAGACGTCCTCCAGGCCCTCAAGGTGCATGCAAAAATACTTCTAATATTTTAAAAGTTTTTAAAACCTTTCTAACTCCAGAAGTTACACAACATATTTATAACATGACGATAATTAGACTTGATTTAAATTATTCGTAAGTTTTTATTACTTGTTTCTATTTTTTTTTAAAAAAACTAATTTTAGATTAGAAAACCCGAAGCACGCAAACTTGGAACATTGTTATAAAGTTTTTAAAATTCATCATCTTTTATCCTATTTTGCTGCTTTGCTACATATAGGTCAGAATGGTGATCAAAGAATCAAAACAACAGATTTATTTTCTTCTACTTCTAATCCATTTTTGAGAGCTTCAATTGGGCGTGATATGTTTTTCCTTATTCATGTCTTTATAAGATTTGATGACAAAGAAAGACGTGATAAGTCTGATAAAATAAGCGCTATTCGTTTCATCCATGACCACTTCGCTGGAGTTTTTTTCTAAATTTTGGACACCTATACACGCTGTTACTATTGATGAACAACTGGTCAGTTTTAGAGGAGGCTGTCCAGTAAAAGTTTATGATCCTCACAAACCTGGCAGGTATGGATTTAAACTATATCATATTTCTGATTCGAAGTCATATTATTTTTTGCGGCCTGAAATCTATATTTCTGGTCTTCAAGACTCTTCTTATTTTTCTGGAGAAAATATAGTAAAAAGACTAGTTGAAAAGTCTAACGTTCCTCCAGGTTGTGGCCTTTATACTGACCGCTTCTTTACTTCACATTCGCTGGCCGTATGGGCGTATTCCAAAAGTCTTTCTATTTGTGGCACTATAATGTCAAATAGAAGATTCTTGCCAATAGTTTTTAGACCAACCCACCTGAAAGAGTTGAATTTAAATGAGTGTGAAAGTCGCATTATTTACTCAGATTATGTTTCGATCTGCGCTTACGTTCCAAAAAGACATGCGCGTAGAAACTTCAAGGTAGTATACGTCTTGTCCTCTCAACACAGAAATGTTCAAATTGCCAATATTAATTCAAAACCTGAAAGTATTCTTACTTAGTGGTGTCGATGTTGGGAACAGAATGATACGAAGTTATCGCGCATATAAACCAACACGAAAGTGGACACTTGCTGCGTTTTGCAATTATTTAGATATTTGTGCTCTAAATAGTTGGATTATTTTAAGTTATAACTGCCCACAAGATTTTCCTAAAAGTAGAAAATTTTTTAGTCAAAAGCTTGCTTTGGCTTTGTCAGAAGAAAGTATGAGTGTTCGTGCTTCTCTTTCCGAATTGCCCACAAATGTAAAAAGTCTTCTTTCTTTCTATGGAGTTTTGGATTCTAAGGCTGGTCCTAGCGTGCAAATAATAAAAAAAGAGCATCATGTCATTTTTGCATTTCAAAGTATAATAAAACGACTAGAAAATGTGAAAATTTTATTTGCAAAAGACACTCGTCTCTTTTTTGCCTCAATTGTAAATAGGTTAGCTTTTATTTTTATTTGTTCTTTTTATAATAAAAATAAATTGAAGTATTTACTTATAACTACTTATAAGGGGGAATGGGTATATTGGTTAGCATGTTAGCCATCAAGTTCAAAGTCTTGAGTTCGAATCCCGTGCTAGCTGATTTACTCATAGTTCGAAAAAGGCGGCCTTTATTGACCTTTTTGATGAAAACACCCCTAGATAACCTTACATATATTTATCATTATAAAAATTAAAGTATAATTAAAATATAATTAAAATTGTTTATACAAAAAGGTTTGTTTGAATTTTTCAAAAAATATTTTTAGTAAATTTAAAATTTTATGTCTTTATGTTTTTTATTAGTAAAAAAGTTAAATTTACGTGTACATTTTATATAGGGTTGCTATGGAACATAAGGGACTAAATTTCATTTGAATTTTGCTGGTGCAAAAAATGCATAGAGTCCGTCAAGCGAAGGTACGCCTTTCATTCAACGCATGAGTTTCCTGTCTGCAATTCTTTGCTGCACACATCTACTCTGAAAGTGTCGAATGCCCATTCATCAGCAGAAATAACAGTTGTTTTGCTCTTTTCTTTCGTTTTTATTTTGCTCATTCACATTTGCAGTCTTTGTAATTGTTTTTTGCCTATCACCATATTTTAGTAAGCGCGTCTAGTCTATCTTATAAGGTTATTTCCTGTTTTAGCTTTATTCAGTTTTATACACGTTTTATTTAACAAATTTTGTCTTTATAATGCAAAAATGTCAACTTTGTTCATTTTTTCACTAAATTACAGACATTTTTTATATCACTTAATTCATAGCCATAGAAATGATTCTAATTTTATTGTAAGTGTTCGTTTGAGGGTTGTGGTGTTTCTTTTAAGACTTATGATGCTTTTCGTAAGCATTGTAATCGCAAGCATAGAGAAAACATAGAAATAAATGATAATCTTTTACATAATGACTATTTTTATGAAAGCATAAATCACACAGAAGTAAAACAAGATAACAACCCAGCGTTTTTTCTGCTAAACTTACGAGCTAATCTCAATTTAAGTCAATCCAATATTTTAAATATTATATCTTTAACTGAAAATTTATTTAAAGATAAATGTAGTGAAATAAATAAAATAATTAAAAATTTAAACTTGAATTCTGAAAAAGTGAATGAATTAGAAGCACTAATTAATAAAAATATTTTTGATGGTTTAGAGAGTGAATATTTACAAAATAAATATAAGGAACACTTTTTCTTGATCGAGCAACAGTCTGTAATTATGGGAATAGAAGAGGTCTCTAAAAAAGCTACAAAAGAAAGTTATTCTAAAAACATATATGGTTATTATGTTCCTTTTTTACCTCAACTCAAAAAATTACTCAAGTTTTGTGACATAACTAGATTAAATTTTCATAAAAAAAAAGCAGTAATAAAAACTAATAAAGTTTTTGATGGCACTTACTTTCGAAATTATGATAAAAAAGATCTTACAAATATGTTGTATTTTGCAATGTATTATGATGATTTTGAAATATTAAACCCTATCGGACATCATAGAAAAAAGCATAAAATATCTGCTTTTTATTGGTCACTTCTAAATTTAGGACTTGATGTTCGATACAAAACCAATGTTACTCAATTGCTTGCTTTGGCGAAAACTAAATATGTTAAAAAGTTTGGAGTTGAAGCTTTATTAAGAAACTTTATTACGGATTTAGAATGTCTAGACTCTAGAGAATGGAATAAACTTGACTTTAAGAGGTTCTATTGTTTTTTTGAATGGTAGATTAAGTTTGTTTTGGGAGACACATTAGCTTTAAATTTTATAGGTGGTTTTAAAGAAGTGGTATCTTTTGCGAAAAAACCCTGTCGTTCTTGTGAGATTAATAGAGATGAATTAAGAAATAATTTGAAGATGAGAAAGGAAAGAGAACATAGAGTTAGATGCAATAAACTCGAAAACATGGATAAAGAAGAAAAAATTATATGGTCAAGAGAGTACGGTATTAATAATAAAAGTTTTCTTTCTCGCTTTCATTATTTTAGTTTAACAAAGGATATTTTGCATGATCCAATGCACGTTCTTTTAGAGGGAGTTGTAATTAGAGAATTGAAAGTTTTGCTAGGTCAGTTAATTAATACTGAAAAATACTTTTCTCTTGAAATTTTAAACAAACTAATACAAAATTTTCTATACAATTCACAACAAAAGTCGGATAAGCCCAATACTTTGTCCAAAACTAATTTAATTTTAAATCATGTTTTCCCAATGTCTGCTGTTGAAACAAAAAATTTTCTTTTCATTACGCCTTTTTTAATTTATGATAAAATTCCTAGATCTGATAAACATTGGAAAAACTTTTTAAAATTTTTAAATGTTACAATATTGTGTTTATCGCCTATTATTTCTGAAGATACGTTAGATCAACTTCATCTTCTTTTATACCAATACATGGAAAACTTCATAAGTTTGTATCCAGATGTATCCATAACACCTAAATTTCACTACATGATTCATTTTATTGACCAAATGAAAAGATTAGGGCCTGGTCGAAATCAGTGGTGTATGAGACTCAAGGCTAAACATCACATTTTTAAAAGTATGAAATGGAAAAATTTCAAAACTATTGAAAAATCCCTGTCATTTTTTCACCAAAAGTGTATGTGTTTTCAGCAATCATCTTTAAATTATCCATTTTTGGTTAATTCAATACTTATAGGAAAAACAATTGAACAGGATGAAATAGATTATGAAACAATAATATTATGTCAGAACTCTTTGAATAAAAACCTACCTCAAAAAATAATGTCAGTAAATGAAATGACTTGTTCTAAGTTGATAAGCACGTGCCGAAAGTCCCACATATGGGTCGTAAATAAAGTTCTTTGTATGCCGAAAGGGCCATATATGTCACCCCAAAAATTTTACTGTAAGTGCCGAGCGGGTCAAATTTAGTTATTTACAAAAACGGAAACAAATACCACTAACCTTCATTATTTCACATCGAGTTGATGCATGCATGTCACGAGTAGGATAATCAATATTCTGGCTGCAATTCAAGATTTTGACGTCACATCACAACTTACCAGATCGTTCTTGCTGTCATTTTCTTTTTACGTGTGTGTTTCTTTTAATTATGGTAAGTTTTCTCATTATTTACTTTATATATGACGTAAAACTTATGTGTAATATATTCGACGTACTTTCAATAACATCGTTAGCAAGCTAATACTTTTTTTTCATGAAACATGCTTTTTTCAAATAACTTTGAATATTGGGTACCAGATATGACCCGTTAGGACTGATTTTTTTTTGCTCAAAATCAATTTTGTTAATTTATGTTTTTTTATCCAAATTTAATGCAAAATTTTAAACAATAAAATTTTTTTTTATACAACCTCTGTTTTTGAGAATATTTTTTTACAAAATATTGATGAATTTTGGAACAAATTTGGAAAATTTTCAGATTTTATTTTCAAAAATTGATATTATTTTTCTTATAACGAAATACATAAACATTTTTAAAATCTAAATGAAGTTATAGACAGAAAAATTCAGTTCATCTGCTTTTTATAATAAATTTGTATATGATTCTTCTGCTTTGGACTAAAAATCTAATTCTCATTGTACCAAGCAGTTAATAAAAAAGTTATCAACTTAGTTAATAGGTCAGAATAATTGCATTTTCCAATTATTAAACTATTATTTAAAAAAGTATGAAAAATAAACTTTTTCCTTCTCCTTCTTATGAATAACAGCGTCTATTCAAAGACTTAAATATTAATACCTGACATATTTTTCTAAATATTAGGAAGAGTCTGGTTTAACTTGTAGTAAATTATTCATTTTAACCCTCATCAGGCAAACATGGGTCTATCACACCCGAGAAACTTTAAAAATGAAGATTTTTTGTCATAAATGATATATATAGTTTTGAAACTTTTAAAATGCCTCCTCATTCTACTTGAATTTAAATCATTCAAAAAATATTTTTGTCAAAGTTATTTTTTTTTCGGCAATGACCTAAAAACTTTTAGCATTACGTTGTAGGTAAACATGGGTCTAATAGATCCAATAAGCAGTGAGCACTCACAAAAACATATTATTTGTATGAAATGTAGTAAAAAAAAAAATTTTTACAATTAAACAATAGTAAGTTTTTGTTCATTACTATTGAACTTTGAAAAAGCTTCAAACAAATAGAGAAAACCTTTTTTGAGGCGCTTCTTTTCACCCAAAAATACATTCAAAAAACACTTAAAAACTAGTTTTATTTGTAGTTTAAAGTAGTTTATTTGTAGTTTTATTCAATTGTTTTTTTTTCTTTTTTATATATATTTTATCATGAACATAATATTTTAGTATGTAATGTACTAACTCTTGCTTTAGGCTTTACTAACTTTTAATATCCTTTACTTTTAAACTCAATTGATTAATTGTAATTTTTTGTTGTATTTCACTGATTATTTGATTTAAATAGTTTCTGTTGCTACATATGATGTTGTTTTTTGAATGTGTTTTTGGGTGAAAAGACGCACGCTTTTTTGTAGTAAATTGCTGAACTTTAATATTTCGGGCAATATAAAAAATATTTATAGTTACATATATGCACAAGAAATCATTAATTTAAAGGTTATAGATAAGCTAAATGTACAAAATATAAAAATTATCATAAACAAAAGAGTATTTGTGAAAACAAAAAGGCCGGGCCCGTTGGACTTTTTAGCTGAGCTCTAAATGTTACATTGATACTTTGAATTTTTTATTATTTTGAATAAAAAATTGAGTTTTAATGTTGGAGAATTCGGGTTTTATTTATTTCACATTCTCGAATTGGGATGTGGATATTGATTTACCAAGAGTTTCTAATGTGGACGCTATTGCGTTCTATAGTCTTTTGACTTTTATTCTGAGCTTTATATATCAAAGAGACCCTGAGAAGAATGTTGGAGGAAAACTTATTTACTACATTCTGCATATTTTTGATAAATAAATCTTAGTATGAAGTATGAGATGTTTAATTTTACTTTTTTTTATAATTGAATAATTGTTTTGTGAAAGCAAACTTTTATTTCAAAATATATTGTGCATTCTCACATTTTTAAGGATGATACTTTAAATAATTTGTTGGAGTTTATTGATACAGAAAAGATAACTGACTCCCAAATTTTCATTCAACCGCCCATAAATTGTACCGATGTGGTTACAGATGAAGATTCAGGAGACGAAGACATCGGCGATATAGACAATTTGACTGGAAATCAATTGCTGGCTGAAGGAACTTTGGTTTCAAGATGTGTGATTCACGATGATGATGATGGTGATATTAATGATGATGATAGACAAACTAGTAATCAAATCGAACCAGTTAAAAGAAAAAAGTCTTTTCATTGGAACAGTGGTTGTGTTAATTTTTATGGAAATGAATTCAAAGAAGCTCTTCACCCAAGTTACTATGATAACGCTAACTTGAATTTGATGGATGTTTTTAATCTATTTTTGACAGAAACTCTCATTAACATGATTGTTAAACAATTATGATTCGCAAAACAACTTTAATTTGAACTTGAGTAATGATGAATTAAAAGTTTTTTTTGGTATTTTCACTCTAATGAGCTACCATAAATTACCTAAATATCGCATGTATTTGAACAAGAGTGAGGATTGTGATGTGAAAATTGTATCGCCGGCAATGAGGAGAGATAGGTTTGATGAAATAAAAAAGTACTTACATTTTTCAGACCACAATCAACTTGACTCAAGTGATAAGTTCACCAAAATACGGCCTCTTGTTGACAAACTAAACCAAATTTTTTCTTCAAATGCTCCTGTAGCAGAGTTTCATGCTATAGATGAAACGATGATACCGTATTATGGTCTTCAACATCTGAAACAGTTCATCAAAGGAAAGCCTCAAAGGTTTGGGTGTAAGCAATGGTCAGATTGCATTCAATCTGGGTATTTGGTGAACTTTGATCTTTATCAAGGTAAATCGGAAAAAAGAAGTACAGGGTTAACTTTAGGGGAATCTGTAGTACTCAACTTTGTTGAGAAAAACAACAAGATCATTATGTCATGGATAATTATTTTTCAACCTTGAACTTGTTTCAAATGATTAAAGAAAAAAAACAGACCATGACGGCTACCATAAAAAAGAACAGGCTGCTCAATTTTCCTAAAAAAGGTGAAAAAGATTTTAAAAAGATCCCAGAGGGAGTTTTACGGCATACAATTCCTGTTCTTTTAACGTTTGTGAGTGGTTTGATAATCGGGTTGTGATTTGTGGATCTAACAAGTATGGGGTAGAGCCACTAAATAAAATTTCACGATACTCGCGTACATTAATAAAAAGTAGGATAAAAATAAATCAGCCAAAGCTTTTAAATGTTTATAATCGAGAGATGGGGCATGTAGACAGAATGGACCAAAATCTCATGATTTATAAAAGTTTTTTAAGAGGAAAAAAATGGTATATGCCTATTGTAATGCATCTTTTTGATATATTGATCATACAAGCTTGGCTTGTGTACAGGTTGACCCCGAACCCTGAAAAAAAAGATCAACTTTTTTACCGCAGAATGGTGACCCAAAGTTTATTAAAAACCTATGGAGTTTATCCTCAATCATCCAAGGCTCTCGCAAGTCCCAATCCTGCAGACATCACAAGATTCGACAAGACTGGACACTTGGTCACTCCGATTGAAGACAATAAAAGATTGAAATGTCGACATTGTCATTCTAAAACTCCCACAAAATGCATCAAATGCAATGTTGGAGTTCATGAGAAATGCTTTATCGCTTACCATACTAAAATTTAAAAAAATGTTTTAATAAAATCGTGTTTTGCTTTTACAAAATTTTTTGGGGTGTACGAACGTCCCATATATGGTACGGCATTTTTTTTAAAAACGAAAAAACATTTTTTTTTATTGTACCCAAATTTCGTTTATTAGTAGTGTGTAAACTTTGATATATCACTTTCATTAAATAAAACGAAATATTTTTGCTTCGGCATATCAGATAATCAAATTAAATGGACTTTTCGGCACTTGAAGGAACTATGCATTACTGACCTATCGGCAACTAATATATAAATGGCGGCAGTTGATTCATACCATAGGGCAAAATTTGTTTTATGTAATGTTAATAAATATCGATTTCTGTTTCGCCTAAATTTCAATGGTGTACATAATGAAAAATATACGAGTATAAAATAAAAATACTCCAAATTTTACATGTACAGTTTTATATTCATCACAAAATAAACTTTTTTTTTTGAATTAATTATCTATATTATAATAAGCTAGCGTCTGTGTGTCTGTCGCTGGAAGCATTCTCATTGGTTGAATTTATTTATATATGTGTTTTATGTGTATTTTTATATGGTGTGATGAGTTTATATGTGTGTATGT
Source organism: Nectonema munidae (assembly GCA_030549495.1). Classification (NCBI taxonomy): domain Eukaryota; kingdom Metazoa; phylum Nematomorpha; class Nectonematoida; family Nectonematidae; genus Nectonema; species Nectonema munidae. The sequence continues at coordinate 11,958 of JAUIRK010000220.1, read as the reverse complement.
GCTTGAAGCATTCTGATTGGTTGAAATTATTTATATGTGTGATGAGTTCATATATCTGTAGTCTGAGTGTCGCTTGAAGCATTCTGATTGGTTGAAATACCTTTTTTATATGGTGTAATAGAAAAATACACAGAAAAGGTACAAATATTCTAAAAACTGATCACCATACCATATAACACTATCAGCAACTCAAAATACACAATACAAGAATCCCATTGTTCGAGCGTAGCCTAAACAATAAAAAACTAGCCGGTCCCGTGGTCGTTTTGAGCGAAGCGAATTTGAATTAGCAACTCAATATACACACTACCAAGAATCCTATGTTTCGAGCGAAGCGAGAAACGACCACGGGACCGGCTAGTATTTATATATATATAGTATTCTCCAACCTGTATTCTACGATGATTCATCTCCAACCCGTATATTACGATGATTCTTCTCCAACCTGTATTCTACGATGATTCATCTCCAAACTATATACTACAATGATTCATCTTCAACCTGTATACTACGATGGTTTCTATTCCATGTAGAAATAACTAGGGAGACAATGTTCAACTTTCTGTTCACATTCTGCTAGATGTAAGATTTGATATACCTCATTCGGGCAGACGATGCTACATAAGTTATTACCTATATACATTTGTATACTACGTTGGTTCATCTCCAACCTGTATACCGCGATAATTCATCTCCAACCTATATAATATATTTTATCAAATAATCAAAATAAAATTCTGTAATCAAAGAATCGAAAAATATTCTTTAAAAAATCAAAAAATATCCAACTTTCTGTTCATATTTTGCTACCTCATACGATGTTACAAAAGTTATCACCTATACTTTGCAATTTGCACGATTTTAAATATTATATTTGTCAAATAATCAAAATAAAATTCTGTAATCAAAGAATCGAAAAATATTCTTTAAAAATCAAAAAATATCAAAGTTTCTGTTCATATTTTGCTACCTCATACGATGTTACAAAAGTTATTACCTATACATTGCAATTTGAACAATTTTAAATATTATATTTGTCGAATAATCAAAGAATCGAAAAATGTTAAAATAAAAAAATATTTATTATCGAATAATCAAAGAATCGAAAAATGTTCAAATCAAAAAATATTTATTCTTTTTAAATATATCGTTGGCTCCCCTTACTTTTAGTTTCGTATGTGCATAATTTGATAAAAATTAATTATTAAAGACTAGGTTTATCTTTCAATTTTAAAAGTAAGGGGAGCCAACGATATATTTAAAAAGAATAAATATTTTTTGATTTGAACATTTTTCGATTCTTTGATTATTCGACAAATATAATATTTAAAATCGTGCAAATTGCAAAGTATAGGTAATAACTTTTGTAACATCGTATGAGGTAGCAAAATATGAACAGAAAGTTTGATATTTTTTGATTTTTTAAAGAATATTTTTCGATTCTTTGATTACAGAATTTTATTTTGATTATTTGATAAAATATATTATATAGGTTGGAGATGAATTATCGCGGTATACAGGTTGGAGATGAACCAACGTAGTATACAAATGTATATAGGTAATAACTTATGTAGCATCGTCTCCCCGAATGAGGTATATCAAATCTTACATCTAGCAGAATGTGAACAGAAAGTTGAACATTGTCTCCCTAGTTATTTCTACATGGAATAGAAACCATCGTAGTATACAGGTTGAAGATGAATCATTGTAGTATATAGTTTGGAGATGAATCATCGTAGAATACAGGTTGGAGAAGAATCATCGTAATATACGGGTTGGAGATAACACGCAAGTTGTCTACCCGCGTTCAACCGTACAGGTTATGAGAATATATCATTACATATTAGAGAAGAGTTTTCTAAACTCTTTATACTGAAAAAATATTTCTTCAATATACAAATAAATTTAGATTCTGAAAGTAGAGTCGCTTTATAATTTGGCTGGAAATTGTCACAGAATATAGGTAAAAATTTGTCCAAATGAAAAAAGCTTTAGTTTAAATAGCATCCCTTATCTCCTTAAATTTAATGCAGTAAACAATAATAAAAATAATATTTATCCAAAACATATTTTTTCGAATCAAAGTGTAAATCAAACCCGCATTTAAATTTTGGTTGATTAATTCAAAATCTACAAATAAATTTAGATTCTGAGAGTAGAGTCGCTTTATAATTGTGTTAGAAATTATCACATAATATAGGTAAAAATTTGTCCAAATGAAAGGAGCTTTAGTTTAAAATGCATCCCTTATAAAGGTTGTATCTAATCTAAATAAAAGTAGACTATGATTATCCAATAAAACTCATTATTTCTTCAATGTGAATGTCGAAAATTATTTATAAAAATATAGAAATAAATTTAGGATTAAAGTGAAAAAAAAATAAATTCATGAGATTACTTATTGATAAAAATTGATTAAAACACATATTTTGATCTATTTATCTTCTCTTTAAAAATTTATATGCAATAAACAATAATAAAATAATATTTATCCAAAACATATTTTTTTCGAATCAAAGTGTAAATCAAACCCGCACTTCAAAAGAAGTAAAAAACTAATGTTAATATATAAAAAACTGAAAAATAAAATGATTTTATAAAAATCTAAAAATTAATAGTGGACTACGATTATCCAACAAAACTTGTACATTCGATCTACATTTTTCACTTCAAAAATAATTTTAAATTTATTAGAAAAAGATTATACTGACCAATAAAAAAAACGAAGGTTAATTTATAAAAAAAAATGGAAAAACTAATACTATTTTATAAAAATCTACAAATAAATTTAGATTCTGAGAGTAGAGTCGCTTTATAATTGTGCTGGAAATTGTCACATAATATAGGTAAAAATTTGTCATAATGAAAGGAGCTTTAGTTTAAAATGCATCCCTTATCTGCTAATTAATGGTATGAAACCCATGGAAAATAAAAACAGTAAAATGGCATTTCTTAAGTACTTATGATATAAGTAATGTATTCTGAAAGGCCATAAAAAATACTTTAATTTGGTATATCGCATGATGCATTTTGTTGAGAAATGTGAAAGTTATAAGTGTTTTAATATTTGACTAAGATTTAAGCTAGGAACACTACAAATAAACTAAGCATACACTAGCCCGATAAAATAAACCACACACGCGTGTTAAGATGTGGTGAAGCGTATGCGAGATAAGAATTCACTGCGCTCACAAACGCGTAATGCAACATGTGTTAATCTTTCTTCGCATAGTTATGCTCTAAAATCAATCAATAATGTGATTTATTCTTCGCACACTGTCGGTATAAATATAACGAATGCCCTTCGTTAAAAATTAGAAAGGTTGTATCTAAACTAAATAAAAGTAGACTACGATTATCCAACAAAATTCGTACATTCAATCGACAAAACCACACACGCGTGTTAAAGATGTGGTGAAGCGTATGCGAGATAAGAATTCACTGCGCTCACAAACGCGTAATGCAACATGTGTTAATCTTTCTTCGCATAGTTATGCTCTAAAATCAATCAATAATGTGATTTATTCTTCGCACACTGTCGGTATAAATATAACGAATGCCCTTCGTTAAAAATTAGAAAGGTTGTATCTAAACTAAATAAAAGTAGACTACGATTATCCAACAAAATTCGTACATTCAATCGACAAAACCACACACGCGTGCTAAAGATGTGGTGAAGCGTATGTGAGATAAGAATTCACTGCGCTCACAAACGCGTAATGCAAAATGTGTTCATCTTTCTTCGCATAATTATGCTCTAAAATCAATCAATAATGTGATTTATTCTTCGCACACTGTCGGTATAATTTTTAACGAATGCCCTTCGTTAAAAATTAGAAAGGTTGTATCTAAACTAAATAAAAGTAGACTACGATTATCAAACAAAACTCTTACATTTAATCGACATTTTTCACTTGAAAAAAAATTTAAAATTTATTAGAAAAATATTATACTGACCCATAAAAAGTAAAAAATATATATTAATTTTCGACAGTTTTATTTAACTATGACATTTTAAAATGTTAAAATCCATATTCTACCTTTGTGAATATAAAATTTTGAAGAAATAATATATAAACTCATCACGTTAATTATTGGTATTTTTTGAAACTAGATAAAAGTTGACTGACCTCACATAAAAGCGGATTTTGAAAAAATAAAAATATATTTATTTGTAAAACCTAGCGTATTTTACCCACAAAGAGTATAGCTTCAAATCTTGTACATTCGATCAACATTTTTCACTTCAAAAATAATTTTAAATTTATTAGAAAAACATTATACTGACCTATACTACTGACCCATAAAAAGTATAAAATATATATTAATTTTCGACAGTTTTCTTTAACTATGAAATTTTAAAATGTGAAAAATCATATTTTACCTTTGTGAATATAAAATATTCAAAAAATATTTTATAAATTAAGAACGTTAATTATTATTGGTATTTTTTGAAACTAGATAAAACTTGACTGACCTCACATAAAAGCAGATTTTGGAAAAATAAAAATATATTTATTTGTATAACTTAGCCTATGTTAACCACAAAGAGTATACCTTTCCAATGACACCATTTTCATTTAATTTTTTTTTAAAAAAGACACATTATGCTTAAACAAAAAGGTGGTCCGTAATTTTTTCAAAAATTTAGACAAAATTTTTCGAAGTAATGTCCATTTATTAAAATTTTTTAAAACTTTTGCAAAAATAAATTATTCTAGAGTATGTAGCAAACGATAAGCTTTCTAATGATATATCATGAAAAAGAAATATTGAAAAACAGTTGAATTCTTTCTTCAAATCAAACAAGTAAAAATTTCCAAAAAGTAGTATTGGTAGTAGTATTATTATTATTATTATTATTATTATTATTATTATACTAGCCGGTCCCGTGGTCGTTTCTCGCTTCGCTCGAAACAGTGTTTCTCGCTGCGCTCGAAACATAGGATTCTGGGTAGTGTGTATATTGAGTTGCTAATTCAAATTCGCTTCGCTCAAAAAGACCACGGGACCGGCTAGTTTTTTTTCTTTAGGCTGCTCTCGAAACATAGGATTCTGGGTAGTGTGTATTTTGAGTTGCTAATAGTGTTATATGGTATGGTGGTCAGTTTTTAGAATAATTGTATCTTTTCTGTGTATTTTTCTATTACACCATATAAAAAAAAGATATTTCAACCAATCAGAATGCTTCAAGCAACCCTCACACTACAGATATATGAACTCATCACACATATAAAACATATAATAATTTCAACCAATCAAAATGCTTCAAACAAATACACACATACAAACTCATCACACCATATAAAAACACACACAAAACACATATATAAATAAATTCAACCAATCAGAATGCTTCCAGCGACACACAGACACACACACAGACGCTAGCTTATTATAATATAGATTACATAAACATTTCAACCAATCATATAGTTTTTATGAAATAAAACTGCAATTTCAAAGTTAAATTTTTTGAACTTTTAGGTAGAATTTTTGAAATGTGGCTTTCAATATGTATGTAAAATATTTTTTGAAAATTTTTATTTTAAGTATATTTTTTAAGCATTTTACGATTTACACATTTAAATATATAATAAGGCTGGCAAGTTTTGCGAGTTGTCTCCCCGGAGGTCTTGCCAGACCTCTGATATAAAAATGAGTAAAATGGAAATGATTTATAAAAAAATTACACGCGAAACTTCATCTGAAGATTTGATAAAATGTTTGAAAGAAGTTTTTTCCGAAGAAATTTTGACAACTATTTCAAGTAATGTATTTTTATCACTATTTTTATTTTTTCTTTAATTTGAAAATTTAAGGAAATGAAGTAGATGGAATGATCTTTTTTGATCTAAGTGAGCCAGATATGCGTAGAATAACGGAAGATAAAATCGGTCCTTTTAGGAAGCTTGAACTTTTAGTTTTTGAAAATAACGAAAGAGAGCGTCTTTGTTTTGCTTTAAAAATTACATTTCGCGAAAGACGGAAAGCGATTCAGGAGATGCCAGAGGGAAACGTACAAACAATAATAAATAAGTTTATATATTTAAAGAGCCTAAAAAATGTACATTTTCGTATTTTTCATAAAACTAAATCTATTTTTTTTTCTATTTAGATCGTAGCAGAATTTTTTTTTAATTAAAAATGAATTGAACGAGATAATGATTGAAGAAAAATGGAAAAACTTTTTCTTAAATTACAAAAATGCTGGAAAGTAAGTTAAAACAGCTGGAACTTTATATATTTATATGTTTTTTTTAGGATGAACTAGATGAAAAATTGTCCGAGTATCAAATAATTAAATATTTGAACACGAAAATCAAACTAAAAAACATACAGAATCAAGCTGTTCTATTTAAAGAAATAACAGTACGTTTAATACTCATTTTCATTTAAGTAAAAAAAAATTATTAATTATTTTAGGAAATAAGTGAAAATGAGACATGCATCAACTCTGCACCAAAACTTCTTATTTTAAAAGATAAAAATGAAAATTTGGATATAAAAATCTGCGCAAATCAAATTTTATTTTATGTTGGAAGTAGTATCACAGCCGCATTAACCTGTCTTCTGCAAGTCTACTTTGTTTTTGATTTACAATATCCAAAGCATTTTCAAATACTTGGGCTATTGCAAAATGAAATTATGAAAGACCAAAGTGCCTTTTACAAAGGAACAAATCTTATAAAATTTGAAAAATTTTTAACAATTTATATTTTTTTTAATAATAAATTTTTCAGTAATCTTTTTTTTATTATTTTTTTAAAAACTAGACGAGAATGGAATTAAAAATATATATTGAATGTAGAAATTGATAGTAAAATTTATATGGAAGAACGTTTAAATTTTGATTTAACGTTTAGATTTTAAACATGATATCTTAAAATATAAAGCGTTTAAAATCTAAACGTCTTTTCTTATATTTTAACGCGTTTTATTATAACGCGTTGAAGTTTTGGGACAGTTTTGGTGTTTAGATTCTAAACGTTGTTTTTACAGTGTATTGTTCACTTTTTTGATAATGTGAACAATGTCGAAATAGAAGAACGTCTCCAGTTGAGAAAACTGTAAATAAATTCTGAAAGAAAAAGAAAAGTACTGCTTAAAAAAAGAGTTTTTTACGATGTTTTAAAATGACTATGATTGAATTCAGTTTCAAGCTTAGGTGATTTATGTCATCTTTCCATGTTAAAAGTCTATAACAATCTGACCAAGAAAATTGAACTTGTCAACTATGTTTATGCCGTATTTGCAAAATACTTAATTAAAATATTCATCTACACTATTTGGATAGTAGTTCATACAAAAAAATTTTCCGGTTTAATTTGAAAAGAATTGTGCTTAAACAAAATAGATATAGAGTTCAAGAAATCATACATGCAGTCGGCTGAGAAGATGTTTATTCTTAATTACAGGCAGATTAGTTCACCAAATGTCAATTATTTATTAATTGATCAACTTTTTTTAATAGTCCATTTTTTAAATGATTTAGATTTCGTAAAAATTTAAAAGTTATTGAACACAGAGACAGTATTTAACAATTTTTAAATTACTTTTTTATACTGAAGAGTTTACAAATCAACTAAAATGTATACTATCTTATTTTTATAAATACATCTTTTTAATTTTGATTCCTCCATTCGCACACATGGATAAAACGTGATCTTTGATGTAAGTAATACAAGAAACTTCATGGAAAAACAAAATAATAGAAGGAAATCATGAATGCGAAAAAAATAAGTATATAATATGCTCTTCTCTAAGAACGGCAAAATACAGCGGGAAAGATAAATTGCAGTGATTTTAAAAAGTGTTGTCTAATGAGAATACTTCAAATATTACATGGTATCTTACAATACTCATATTAATAGCAATAATTCGGAAAATTCAATATACAATAATTTTTAGGTCAATTTTCATTACAAAAAAAGCCACTTTTTGAAGCCGTTATGTCAATTTTTGAAGGATTTATAGGACACTTTTTACCACTATAACTCTCAAATTACAAAAGGGATGGGAATGAAAAATAGCTTTTGAGTGCTCTTAAAAATCATTTTTATTTGAAAACAAATTTATTTATAATAGAAGAAAGAGCCGGCGTTGATAAAGAAATGAGACATAAATCATATTAAAATCATTTAATTGAAACATTATGTTGATTATTATTAATCTTCATCGGAAAAATTCAGGGTATATTTGACTACCTCTGTTTCGTCCTTATTTTTATAGAGTATAATGTCAGTAACAGGTTGTGTTCCATTTATAAGTTTTTCATTATCATCAAGATCATTCAGCAAAGAGGATAACGAAATAGTTATATGTTTTGTCCTATCCAATGTGGCGATTGCAAAAGAATGTGTATGTGCATAAGTTCTTAAGTTAATTTCTAGCGTAGAACCATTCGTATTACTTTTAATGCTTTCTACCAATTCTGACAACTCTTTTTTGTTTTCGATTTCAGATTTTATCTTCCATCCATCTTGTACCTCAATAGAACTGAAAGATAAAGAATTAAGATGTTTTTTTTCCAAAGTTTGATTAATAATATCTTTGATTTGCAAAAGTTTTTCATTATCCAAAGATAAAAATAAAATAGGTACATTCAATTTATCTGTGGCCACGAAGGCATCTTGTATGCTCTTGTTCTTTTCAAGTAAAGTTTCTTGAATCCTTCTGACAGAATTTTTAATTTCTTCATTTGTGATGGGAATGGCGAGAATATAACCTACTTTTTCTATTTGTTCTCCCAAACGTTGTCGTGTTCTTTCAATTCTTACACCTTTTCGGATAGTCCAAATTCTCAAACAAACTATCAAGAGAGAAATAAGGGTTGCCTAAAATAAGAAATAAAGTCAACGAAGAAGAACATTTGAGTGCAAGAAGTAGAATTGCGAATTGAAGTAGATGTTAAATAGGGAGACGAGTATTATGCTATTCCTCAAAATCTCCCTGATTCATTCTTTTATTTTTGGCCTTTAAATTAAAATAAACACAAGGCTATACGTCAAACGCGCCCATATGAAATTATGCATATCAAGCACATTTAATTGAAGAAGTCATTACTTTAGAATTTTAAATGGCATTTTTAAGTTATAGCGCATCATTATTGGTATTCACAAATTTATAACAAGTAATGCTTTTTTGGTTATGAACGGAGGCAAAGGCAATTTCTAATTCTCATATTTTTTATTTTCCATAATTATAAAAATAACGAAAAAAGTTTCAAAAAAATTTACACAAAAATGGTATATAAAATATGAACTTTTTAAAAAATGTTCATTTTAATGAATATTAGAATTATATCATACTTCACCATCTTAAGGAAAAGCAAAGCATGCCTCTTTCACTTTTAGTCATTATAATTTAAATACATAATACTCGGTCTGAATCCTTGAAAATTATTGTTTTTCAAATTTATTATTTTTAAAAAGTACAAAAATATATAGAGAATTCAAAATTTTTAAAAAGTAGTTGTTTTCACTAACAAATTTGTAAAAATGATAAATTCCTCCTTTGTTTATTATATCATGAATTTTGAATACATAACATTTTTCAAATTAAATTGAAATGTTGCTCTGAATGTGGGAAAAAGAGGTGTTAAAAATTAACCACCTCCTTCTACTCAAACTGCATAAAAATATATAGATCACATGGGTGCTTCCAAACATTCCTACGGCTATGTTTATAATATTTAAAAAATAAAAACAACATGCTTTTGATTAATTATATAAAGCCCATAAATTATTCGGGACATTATTCTTACGATTAACAACAGCATTAGCTTTAAAAATAGACTGCGTTATAAGATAGTGTATATAATAGCAAAAAGTGGTTTCTTGATTTTAAAATTGTTGAAAACAAATATTTAATCAATAAATCAATGTTGAAATTAGTATTAAAGTAAGAATTTGATTTACAAAATTTTTTATTCAGTAATTATCAAAAAAATAGCATGCATATTCAAATTGAGTGTAAAATTTGCAACATTTTTTACTACACTTAATTGATATCAGTATATCACATATCATTTTTCGACTTTATGAGCGAACTAGCTCAAGTTAGCCCTTGAATCATGTATGCTATACCCGATAAAAACAACTCTGTAAAATCGTTAAACGCAAGCTGTAATCCTTTTCAAAATGAATTGGTTTTAGCGATGAACTAACTATTTTTTGCCAACAATGCACGAGCACCAATGGTAATACGCACCAAGATTTAGCGTGAATAAAATACAATCAATGTTAACTTCGTAAGAGAGTTCATTCATCTAACCATCTTATGGATAAGATGAGTGAACAGAAAGCTGGTAGAGATGACTAATGCGAGCATAAAAATAATAAATGCCAAATAATTCAAACGAAATAGCTTATTTTTTAAAAAGATTACGCTAACGTCACTCTTAAAAATTAAAAGATTTGATTGGTATAAATTTTATCCGTGGTCTGGCAAGATCACGGGAGATAACAAGAAGAAACAATGAAATCAGAGCCAGCGATATCTATATATTTAGGAGCACAAGCTCCGAATTATACTTTCAGCCCCCCCCCCCCCCATCTTAAAAATTTTATGTTGTTGCTCCTGATAATGTTCTCAAATTAAATAATACCATAAGTGCTCTAAAGTTTTGCATGTTCAATATTGCGAAGCATGTGTTTCAAAAACTAATAAACGCTCAAGAAATAGGAGAGAGAGAAGAGCTTTCATAGAGTTTTCATAGAGAAGGCACAATTTCGCCGTTTGCATCGAACTATGAGGAAAGTAGGTTTGGCTTGATGCAGGATCGAAATCAATACCTCGAGTCTCTTGAGTTTTTTTAACATCCTTGAGTTTTTACGGGTCAAAACACAAATCAACAATAAAACTGATCAAAATTTATACTAGTGATAGAAATAACATTGTAAATAAAATTTTATTGAAAAGTAAAATGAATAAAATAACAAACCAAACAAGTGTATTTGTATACCATGAAAGATAAATAATATTAGTAATGAAACGTTTTATATAATCATCGCACATATAGTAATAAGCAAGATGTACGCATATTTTATCAATAACAATCAACAAAGTATATGTAAAAATATTAATAATGCGGATATCATGGATCTAATAACATCTAAGTGATGCAATGTTGTGGTGTTAGGTACTTGCATATATCATATGCCTCATGGTTCATTCGGGCTGAATGTGCATATGCGTATGAGGAATGAATTCACAAATCTAGTTGACCCGAATTTACGTTTTTTATCGGGGTAGAAATATACTTTTTTTACAGTAAATATATAAATAACAGATCTGCTCAATCGACAGTGTAACTCTACACTTTTGGATCCAAAAATGCACATCAAATTTTAAAGCGAAACAAATATATATTTTTTTTACATTTTCAAGCATTTTTAATTTATACCATATTTCTATTCGTTTTTATACTATCTCAAAAATTGAGACTTTAAAAACTTTTTCCAGGGTAAATTTTTTAATTTTTCAGTATGAAGTGTCAGAAAATTTTTTTATTAGATATTATGATCTCAAAAGATTTTTTTTCATTTTCTATTCAAACACGTTGTGAAGCTATTTATATAGTTTTACTACATGGAAAACTAAATGAATAACATTTTTGAATAATATTTTTACCTTGTGGTATCGAAGGTTGAAGATCTGAAGTGTAACTCTTTTTTCAGAAATACAGTTTACATTTGATTAAACTATGCATTGAAATGCTTAAAAAATTGAGGGTACGCAATTGGCATTTAGTTAAATCCTTCACTTCGATGGGGTGTAGTTCACTTTCAAAAAAAAGATCATAGATATAAAACTTCATTACAACCTAAGTACAATACATATAGATCAATAACTTTACAAAACTGTTACCGTTTTAACATGATATTCTTAGATTAATTTTAGATCATTTTATCATATGAATCGAACATGAAATTATTCATTTATATCATACCTCAT